>CM046997.1:91278286-91714970 GCA_025698465.1 Gossypium longicalyx | reverse complement strand
TTGGGGTATAATTATAAACTTTACTTTCGTGGAAAACAAGTACATGATAGTACCCTTGGCAGGTATTGATGCTGAAATTTATATGATATTAACTTTAGCCATTTGAGGAAGTGAAGAGCAAATTACAAGAGTGGTTATGAAATAGGATCCTGGTTGAAAATTGTTAGCTTCTACCATAAATGGTTGCCTGGTTTACATGTAGGTGTCCTTAGCCAATAGGTAGACAAAGAAATTATGGAGCTTTCTTGATGGACAACCTTCCTCTTGTGAAATCTTTTAGTGGAAAAGCTGGCTTTGAATCTCAACGTGTCGGTTTCTTGCAAAATCAAGAGTGTTCCCTTATTTACATGATACAATCAAATATGCTAGTGGATGTATTGTTGGTTGCTTTCTTTTAGCTATCCATGGTGGAACAAAGGATGGGAAGAAGTTCCAAGCTGATTGGAATGCCATTAAAGCTGTTAAAAATGCACTTTGAATGCCAGTTTTTGCCTGTCTCTTTGTACTAATCCCACTGTTAGTTATATGTTTCCATGAGTTATATGTGTTGTGTAAGTGGTTGTAGTGTTTAGTACAAAGTTTGCAATTTTTTCAGTCTTGTTTTATTTTATTTTGTAACTCAACATGAGCTACTCAGATGATATAGCAGAGTGTATCTCAATTTTTTTACTTCTGCATGTAATAAAATGCTCACATTTTGGAAATGTTTTACCTTCTACTTATTAATAATTTTATGATTGTTTGGAAAAAGAAATTTATGTTTGTGTTTGGTAATTGCTCAATAATTTGGAGCATGTTTTAACTAAAATATATACATATGGTTGTTTATGTAAATTATTTTGTATTTAACCCTAAATAATTATTACTTAATTCAAATATAAATAAACTTATGTTAGAAAGAATTTTTTTGAACGAGTATTCTTTGATGTTCAAAGCTTAGATTTTCTAAAAATTTTGTTAAAGCAAAATCATCCCAACATAAAAAAAAAAAAAAAAAATTATATTTTTAAGTAATTTTTCATGTAATAGCACACCCTGATTATTAATATATCGTGGATTAGCCACTAATATAATAATAAAAGAATATATTGATATTAAATCTTTAGTTCACATCCCAATCCAAACACTAAACAACTCCGATTCTTCTCCTATAAATATATATCTATATATATATGTTCAATTTTATATAAAATATAGTAAACACAACTTAATACAACTTATATAAAATTATAATATTTTCTGTAATAATTAAATCTTAAGGACTCGACACTTGCTTCCCTCCTATCACACTAATGAGTTCCAAAAGTAAAATGAGACATAAAACACGTTAAATTATTTAAATTTTTTTATTTTAGTTATTGAGTTATTAATTTTTTTTTATAAGCTTGATTAGTGAATTTTAAGTGACACATTATTGATCAGTATAGTAGATTAATACCCATCAATAAGTATAATAACATATTTTATATCTAAGTTGATTTGATAATCAATGTCGAAGACTAAAGAACAAAATTTTTTTAATGTTAGTTTGAAATTTGAATTGTAAAAATCAAGAGAAAGAAAATCTTTTAATTTGTGTAAGTAGTACGAACGAAAAAAATTATATAATAATGATTTTAATCATTCAATAACTTAAATAAAAAAATTTTAAATTATTTTAAAATTTTTTAAAATTAAATAATTAAAATATAATTTACAAATAATTTAATAATATTCAGCGCAATTAGATAGAATAAAAATTGGTCTGGGAATGGGTAATAAGAAAATGGTTCCCTTAGATATTATTGCATCTCCAACAACTAAGCTCCTTCCACGTGTCCATCTAGAATCCTCTATTTGCTCCCAGAAAAGTAAAGAAAGATGAAATTGGAAAACTGCCCGCTCTGGCATTGTGATATCCTTAGATCCGATATAAAGCGTTGGATCTCATCTAACATCCCATATGAATTCATCTATAAAATATATAAAATTGCACTTGTTTTACACCGTAGATTACGATCGTTTATTTTCTCTCAAAAAAGAGAAGCAAGGAATCCTTACATCAAACAGATGGCAACCATGGAGAAGGTATTTTGATCTCTTCTTTCTTCTTCCCTCCTTTCTCCCTTATTTTAAAATTTAAGCTTAGAGCTTTTTTGTTTGTGATTTGATTTAAAATTTTAGGGGTTAGAGTTTGAGAACAAGAATTTAGGCCTCAAGCACCTAAACTTCGTCAGGGTGGCTACGATCCACGCCTTGGTTTGCGTCTCGAACCTTTACGATTACTCTAAACGGAACTTGGGGCCGTTGAGATCCACCGTCGACGCCGTCGAGCGTGCCGTTACCACCGCCGTCGGTCCCGTCTACGGGAAATTTAAGGATGTTCCTGATCATTTTCTTGGATTTCTTGATAACAAGGTATTCGCCCATTAAGAAAAAATCACTGTTTGGAACTTTTGATCAGAAGTTTCTGTTGATTAGTTCTTTCTTGTCTTTAAGTTTAGCAATTAATTTTAGTATTTTGAAATTCATCGGAAGAGTAAGGATTAAATCTAATATTTTAAAAATGGGGAAAGTTCTGTTTAGTGTGAACCAATTTATTCCTAACTTTATTATCGTATTTGATTAAAATAACCGTAGGTAGATGAGGTGTCACACAAATTTGATGAGCATGCTCCAGCACCAGCCAAGCAAGTGGTTAACCAAGCCCACGATTTGGTCCAAAAGGCAACCCAAAAGGCTCAGAAACTAGTAGAGGAGGCTCGAACCAATGGAGCACGAGGGGCTTTGCACTACGCTGCAGCTGAGTACAAGAACTTGGTGTTGGTAAGCTCGACCAAGTTGTGGGTTAAACTGAACAGCAACTCGACTTTCAACGCAGTGACAGAAAAGGTTGTTCCCAAAGCAGCTAATTTGTGTGAGAAATACAACAGTTGGTTAAAGGAGAAGAGCGGAAAAGGTCATCCTGTGGTTGGGTATCTACCATCGATTCCCGTTGATGCCTTTGGGAAGGCTGTTAAGGAAGCTGAAGGAAAGGAGAAAGCAAATGCGGAGGATCATAAATCTGAATCGGATTCAGATTAGGTGTTTGGTTTCTGAGTGTGTTAGTAGAGAGGCAATGTGATGCATTGCCATTGTAAATTGGCTACATGTTGAATCTAATATGACTTGGTTCGTTTAGATCTCTGAATTTGTGGCTGATTTTATGATATGCCCTTTTCAACTTTCAATCTTCCAGCTTGTATTAGATTATGAGTACATACGATTAAAAGTTATTTATTTTTAATTTAAAATTAAATTAAGCCTTTTTTTTAAAAAATAATGAAGGTTTACCTATTGGTGAAAAAATAAAGGTTAAAATCTGTTTTTAGTCCTTGCATTTACATAAAATTTGAGTTTTAGTTTTTGTATTTTTAGAAATTAAAAATTCAATTCAATCATCAGTGACATTAGGTTAAAAATTTTGTTAATCATATTTTAGTTATTTTTAATACTTAAATAAAATTATTTTCAAAATAGAAAATATGGTTTTTTAGCTATTTTTTCTATCAATTCAGTTAGTGAATTTAAGATATAATTATTTTATACTTTAGGGTTAATGTTGTTTTTAAGTATAAATTTAATTAATGTAAAATAATTTACCAGTTAATTGAATTTTTAAGTTTGAACTATTACTAAAAATCTCAACCATGACAATCAAGTTTGATTTTTGCTTGAGAAATAAGTTTATATTAAACTTAAATTGTTCAAATTTTTTCTGTCTAATAAAGTTCTGAACTTGGGTTTGTTGCAAGCCAGTTCACTTTGTGCTACCCCCTTCTGACCATGGGTTTTACCACTTCTTTTAATTAAGTGACACCAAAATATGGATTAACCAATTAAATCAAAATAAGTTTGGTTTGATTTGATTTATTTAGAATCCTTTTATTTCAAACCTACATCTTTGTTTGATTATTCAATTTTTTTTTAATCGATTTTGCATTTTTAAAACAAATAAATTGGTATATTTTTAATTAATAAATATTAAATACATATTCACATCTAAATCTAAAATCGTATCAAATCCGACTGAACCTAAAATTTAAATCCAAATAACAAACCAATCCAAAATTTAATTTGTCTGTTACTGATGGAAGCAAGGATATGGGCACATCATCTGCTACTGCTACTGCTACTGCTACTGCTACATTTCACTTTATTTTCCCTTATTTGTCTTGGTTTCTACCTCGCTTTTTTATGTTTCACTTAATGCTTGTTCCGGTATCAAAAAGAAATATTCATGAAATTTTATAATTACAATAATAACAATCTTTTTTCTTTAAGTTTCTACTATTAGAAATACAATACAAGCGCAATTTTATACCTAGGCAACTTAAGGTAGAATCAAACTAATACAAGCACAACAGACAAAGAACCGAATAAAACCCATCTATGACATAGATGCACATGTTGGGACTAAAGACCCAAATGATACAATTTTGCACATGCTAAGACTCAAATTTAGATACTCAAAAGCTCAAAACTTCGTCTTAACCAACAATGCTTCTCGTTGATAAGGCTCAATCCAGTCATGTAGTGCCGATTCATTTTAAAAGAGTGTCAATTTATTTGGTTTTTGATATATTAAACTCAAACCAATCAAATGCACACTCCTACTTCTCCCAAATAAGGGGTGGCTTAATTAGAAGAAGAAAGGAGAGACAACAGCAACATAAATGTTCAAAACCAGTCTTACCCAATACAAGGCAACAACATGATTGCTAAACAAAGCAAATATTCACCAACACAGAGTATTTATTTCCCTTACAAGTCTTACCCATTGAGTTACATGGACAATTTATTTTCATTCATAAACCAGTGTCCCAACTCAAATGTTCAAAAGTAGACTACAAAACAAGCAGAATTTTTTAATTCAAACCAACAGTAAAAAAGGTTTCAATGTCCACTTCCCATTTGTAGATCAAGCTCCAAACCATCTGCTAATGGCTTCTGATTCCTACATCAATGGAAACCTTATTAGAAATTACTCCCAATATTGAAAATATGAAATTGTAAATTCACTTTTCATTCAGTATCTCCATTGCTTTATAATCACTTGTCACAACTCCACCATTGTCACAGTTGCAGAGGTGACTAAATAAAACACAAAAAAGGATTTCATTTGGCAATTATTAGCTTGCATCACTTCTAACACTTTTGTGGAAGCAACATATTCTAATCCCTGCAGTGTCAATTGTCGATGGGTAAACAGTCTGCCTACAAATCCAGGTTAAAGTCTGATGCAAATTTTTACACCTTCACTTAATTGACTTAAATAAGATGCAAATGGTAATCATTAGCAAGTCTTAAGATGGTGATTTAACCATTAAAACACCAGCGCAAGTCCTTCAATTTACAAACAACACTTGGTATTACTTAAGCTCTACTACTATCTTGGAACCACTGAATACTAAATTAGTTTTGAAGTATGATAAAAGTGTAAAATTTTCGATAAGAATGAACTTTTACCTCAAATGAATCAGAGCTTCAGACCTAAGCCAAATCAAGAAAACTTCATACCAACAAACTGAACTCTAAACTCTAAAATCTAAATTGTTCCTGAAACTTCAATGTGCTGATCGAACCAGAAAAACCCAAATCTTGGAGTAGATATACGATTCTCAAAATCCGGTGCCCATGAATAATTTAATAGAAGCATAAATAAAATCCCAGAATGAGTTGAAAAAAGAAACCTTAGTTTCGTTTGGAGGAGGACGCATAACTGTCTTGAAGAAGGTCATCATAAGGATCCCTGCGGCCTGGGACTTGGCTAATCTGAGGATCCCAACGGAGCTGAGCATTATGGCGCTCAAATGTCCAAAACCCATAAGGCCGCAGTGGATAACTCCACATCTCCTTGGTTTTTGCGCATCGATCCTTCATAGAGTAAACGTGTTCTCTGAATTTTCTATCCCTCTCTTTTGGGTCCTCCATTAACCTCAACACCAGATTCTCTGCAAATTCCATAATGAACCCCATTTTCTTCCTGGGAAACACAAATAACCGAAACCCTAAGTTCAACAAACAAACTCACTATAAAAAAAAAAAGAATTACTGGATAGCTAATCAAATAGAATAGGCACAAAACAAGGTGACAGAGGAAACCTGTTTGAAGATCTCAAGTGGCGATTAGCAGAGCCAAGATCTTCAATTTGTCGAAAGCAAAGATTGGGAAAACCTCTGATGCAGACTGTTACGAGTAATCGAAGAGCGTAACTTGGGCTAAAGTTCTACAACTCCATGGCTGTCATTAGGCCCGGCCTAGCTTCTGGAGATAATGGTAGGCGTTCTTTGGGATCAAAAGCCCTTATAAAGGTTGTATTAAATCTTCTTGACTCTAACTTAGGCTAAGGCCCAATAATTTTATAAAAGAAATTTTGGAACTGCATCTCGAATGGATGGGTTTGGATAAAATATTATTCAAGAACGTAAAATTAATTAAAAATTGTCACATTAGGTGGAAAATTTTATATTTTAAAAAATGATAAAAAATAGCCTATTAAATCTTAGTTCAGTTGTTATAGGTATTGTTATAAATGTAAGAGGACGTGAGTTTGAGCATGCTGAAACACTTTATCCTCCTATCTATGGATTGGAGAAGGGATATGGGTAGTTCTAGGCATTGTGTTAGAAAGAACGAATATGATCAGAACCTATAATAATGGGTATTAATGAAAAGTTATATGGTAGTGATTGATTTTAAAGTGGTGGATTAGTTTTCTTAAATAAATTATTTTTAGCAAAAATTTAAATTACATAAATACACTTATTGTTTAAATTATATTTTACGGATTGAGTTTGAATGCACTTAAATATTTTTTTTTATTTAACGATTAGAACGATTTATTAAGAGAAATAAAGATTGTATCAAAAATAAAAAAGTTTATATTTAAATTACATAAATACACTTATTATTTAAATTATATTTTACGGATTGAGTTTGAATGCACTTAAATATTTTTTTTTATTTAACGATTAGAACGATTTATTAAGAGAAATAAAGATTGTATCAAAAATAAAAAATTTTAATCTTTTTCAATTAAATTGATATTTTGTTAAGTTATAACATAAGGTATTTATAATAAAAATGATTAGAAAGTATATTCTAGAATTAGATGGGCAGCCATTTAGATTGTTTTAATTATTTTTTATGCATTAATGGACCGAAAAAGTTGAGAATTTTGAAGATACACAGGGATGGTAATATAACAGGGCGAAAGTAATGTTGAATTCGGGGTATATTCTGTTTCATCACCACCTGTTACATTTTGAAATCTACCACCATTCATAAATGTTGGATGCATCAAACTTTACTTCATCTCACCCTATCTCGCTCAGCTTCAATTTAAATTTTGCTACTTATCTTTATTTAAAATTAAGTAAATATTTATAAAACATAATTCTTCAAAAGAATATTTAAACATAAAATATATAATTTTTTGTTACATTTTTACCCTTATAATAATTATATATAAGAAAAATAAAATAATAATTTCATAAAGTGGAAGGAGGTAGAATGAAAGAAATAGTTATGAAACCACTCCATGCTGATTATGGAAATAATGTCAGTTGGGGGAGTAATTAATTATTCAGGAAAATCTAATCCGGATGGATGTGAAATGTAAACCATGGTTGGATGATTCTTTCTCTCTTCATTTGCCTTGCTTGTGGCGCAGCAGGTGAAGCAAAGAGACTTTCTCAAAATTTAATGGAACACAATACCCGGGTTTTTTAAAGCAAAAAAAAAAAAAATCGTAAATCTCTTTGAAATGGTTGATTGGATGTATTATTTAATAAAAACATATAAAGAAAAATAAGATTTTAAGATAAACCAGAATTATCATCAGAAACAATATGTTATTATTAATTATTGCATGAATTGAAGCAAAAGTATTTTGCTTTTAACTTGAAATTCACGAAATTATAGAAAGATTTGTAAATTAATTTGCCATCTTTTCGTGTTTGGTCATCGAAAATTTATGTTTGGTATGCTAAAATAAAATGAGAATATCCACAAATACAAGGCAAAGATAGCTTAAGCCCAGAAAATGGGGGGGATTTTGGTGTGAGAAATGCATCAAAGGGTGCGTAGTCATGATTTTGATTTTAAAAAAAATGAGAATAGTTTATCAAATTTTGGTTGGTCAGATGTGACAATCTTAACTTTAACCCAAATTAATTATTTAAGAAAAAGAAAAGAGGGTTGAGTTTAAAGTAGATTTTGGTTAAGAAAATGGATTAGATCATGAAGAAGGAAGTCAAAATATATGCAATGTTTTGTAATAATAAAAGAATATATGCCCTGCAGTATGAATTTGATAAAGAATATGTATGTGGCACACACTTTTAAAAATATTTTATTGAAACAATAGTTATATAAGTTATTTTTGAAGATAAAATTAAAAAAAAAAAGGCATTCTCATAATTAATAATAATAAATGAAGGCAACATCCACAATGTCCTCCACTAGCAAAATATGCATGTCTCTCCCACTCATATATTCCACTTCTTTTTGGTGGTCAAAACACACCAAGAATTTACCTATTTTTCGTTCCAGGAAGGAAAAAAGAAGATTGTATCTCTTCTTAGCTTTACCCTAAAGTTAAGCCAGTTTATAAACCAGAATTTTATGGTAGTTTGGTTATTCATCCCATCCATCCACCTACCTAATTTTGTTTTACTCCGCCTTTGTTAAGTGTTTACAATACTACTAAACTTACTCTTCCTTCAAATTACCATGTTTTAGCCAAGTAAATGCCCTATGCCTACCAAGTAAAGAATCCAATTTTCATAAGCTACATGGTAAATAAATCATTGGAATCTTAAACTGGCTTAATCATGCATTTAACTCAGCTTTGCTGTATAATTATCAAAAACACTGTCAAGGTTTTGATCAGACTGTATTTGTAGCTGTTTATATGCTTAAGATAATAAAAGCAAATTTATCCAAAAAAAATATATATATATATATATATAAAGGGAAAAAACTGGCCTCTTTTTCTTTTTACATTTTAACCCCTTTTTTTTCATTTTTTTTTATATTGCCTTAAAACTGAAATATTACCCTGGCCGTTAACATCGCCGTAACCATTTTTAGCTTTCGGCAATGACTTCATCCATTCCGTCGCCACCAACACCTTCTTCGTCCAGCCACCGCTCGACCGGCGCGCACTCGGCTTTGTGGCGTAGTTTCCAATCGAGCGCCTGGCAAGCGCGTGAACAGTAATTCACGGCACCACAAACAGAACACCGGCGGAACTCGTGTTTTCTCGTCTCCGGCCTCCCACAACCGACGTGCGAGCATAGCCTCAAACCCGGGCCGGGAATCCCGTCCCGAGAGCCGAACCAATCCGTTAAGAACTTGTTCGCCGGGTGAGCCTCCGGCGCCGGTACATTGCATCCAAAATCACTCAGCAACGGGCATCCCGGCACGTTCGGATGACGGTTGGTCGGGTGGGGGATTGGGTGGGGGCTCCAGGTGAGCCAAGAGCACGTAGCGATGTTTGAAACAGATGCTGATGATAAACCCGCCGCAAGCTCTCGGGCGTTGGCTTGGACGAGAAACCGACGACCCTCGGTGATGTTTTGTCGGACGCCGTACCCGTCCTGCAGGCAGTGACCGAGCTCACGCAAAGCATCTATGTGGCCAAGAAAAGCAGCCCGGGCGAACAAAGCCACACCGGCTCTAAGGTCCTTATCGTTCTTAGAGCCACCGCTGCCGTTGAACTGAATTACAGCTAAGGAGTAAAGCGCCGGCGCGTGAGAACTAATCGCCGCCTTAGCCATAAGAGAAGCCCCACTCCCTCGATTTTGCAAACAGTAAAACCGAATCTATTGCAAATCATAAAACAGTTCATTTGTTAGAGAATGTTTATATTCTTGAAAAGGAACTTCCAAGAATAAGTAATGAAAAATAAAAACTAACCATGCCGAGGGTGTAACAAGCTTCAACATTTCCGGCATCGGCACAACACTTTAAGAATCTGTGAGCTGACTCCGACCAGTTTTCAGCTTTAATGGCGAACAATTTTGAAGAGGCTTTTGATAATACCAAAGGTTGAAGTGCAAAACTATTTAATCTCTTGCATCTGTTTCTCACACAACACACACAAAAAAAAAAAAACCCCAATAAATTCCTCAGAACATAAAAAAAAAATCATATATTTCCCGTCTTGAAACAAGAAACGGAAAAGAGCAGTGAAAAGATGCACATACGTAATCAAAACGTTGATGAAATCGGAAGGGCAAGAGGCGGAAGAGCTAAGCTTGGAGAGTATAGAAATGACAAGATCATCGGGTAAAGCATCAAACAAATCACTGTTTCCGGCAATCACCGGCGAGAATCTTTGGCGTTTCCGGCAAGCCATATTATATCCAGCGAAATCTCTCCGTTTAACTACTATCTTATCAACACAAACATCGGCTCTAGGATAACAAAGACCTCTCCTTGTTCTCATTTCTCTCTATCCCTATAATCTAGAAATCTACCCTAAATATATCTACTTTATCTCAAAAATTTCTTATGTGTTGGTTGTTTCTCAGTTTTTATGTGCCTTAGCGGCGCAAGAGATACGATAAAAAGAGAGGAAATAGAAAAAGCAAACTGAGAAGGGAAAAGCACAAAACAAGGCCTTTAAAGGAAGAGAGGGCCAAAAAAACCAAGAACCCAACAAATAATATTATTATTAACAGCAAAACAGCTCGTGGGGACGGACGGACTTTCGTTTGCTTAATTACATTTTTAACCCTACATAGTAATCGCTTTTACGGTCTTAATGCCGTTGACCCAGATCCCTCCGTTTTAAACAACGATAAATAAAATAGAGTCTGAGGGAAGGGAGCACTCATTTATCCTTTCTTCTTTTCTTTTTTTTCTTTTTTTTTTTTTCCAGATGAAGTTGAAAGAAAAGTTTATAAATAAAACAGTAAAATGGATTTACCGTTTCATCTCTATATATTTATCCGTTATTTGTTCGGTAAAAAATGCTTTGTAAACTTGTTTTGAAAGGGGTTAAATTTGTTGCAAGTGGAACAACGAACTTCGGTTTTTTTCTCTGTAATACAGTTTCGCTTTACGTAATTTCGGCGCGTGAACAACGCGGACCATTTTGGTCTATTATTTTAGGAGTGATGGCCACGCTCTTTGTTTGCGGGTGCGGAAGTTTTACATCTGATTAACAAACTTGGGGTAACCTCAGTTCAGCAAATTCTAAGTAATCGTCCGACGACTAATTAAAAAAAGGTCAAACGCATGAATCAGCAGCATTCCGCACCAACATGTGTTGAGGTACTCTTCTTTGTTTTACTTCTTTTCCCATTAATTTCCTCACTTTCCATTTTGCCTTTTTTTCTTAATTAATAAATTATTAATTGATAATTCTCTACTAGGTTTTTTTCTCGATTTTATATTGGGTAAATTACACCAACAGTCACTCAATTTTGGGATAGCTGACAAAACAGTTACCTAAGTTTCATTTCAGTCACTCAACTTTCAAAAATTTACAAAACAATCCTTTTTACCGTTTTCCGTCACAGATGTCACGGCAAAGTGACATGGCAGGTGGCGGCATCGTTGGTGTCAAAAAACCGTCCAGTTGGCCAGTTACTCTCACTTTAATATGGAGCAGTTCCTGAGTTCCCATTAAGTTTTTTATCAAGAACTTGGGAGAGTCTACTTCCATGGCTATATCCGAAATTAGAAGCAAAATTAGGGCCAAGAAGAGGGGCGTTATCAATTAGCAGCCTATGATTACCCACAATATCACTACTTCTGGAATGGTAGGGATTACTCAAAGGAAGAGCAGACAAACCCCCAAATTCACGATTCTCAAACGACTTAGATGGCTTTCGAAGAAGCCTGCCTAGTATCTGCTTGATCATATTCAAATCAAAATAAAGAACCAAATCCACAATGAACCAACCCTTATTCAATTTTCCTCTACAGCATAACCTAGTCCATTAAGAGAAGGGAACTTCAACTCTAAAATCAGATAAGAAAACCCTATAAACTATCCCAGAGGTAGAAACCTCTATCAGGATGAAATTTTGAAAAATCCCAAAAGCATATACCAAAGCAAACACTCTTGCTCTTACCAATCATCCTATACTCAAAATTTGACAACTTGTTTTGCTAAGCACAACTATAAAATAGAAAGATAACACCTTTTGACTTAACTTCAACAGAAATAAAAGAAAAAAACAAATCCTCTTAAAACTGGAAGGCAAAACTACAAACTTCAAGAATTAAGAAAAAGCTCCAGGTTTCTAATTCTATGTAGTTCCATGTTACCTCTTCTTCCCCAAATCAGTAGCCAGGGTTAGTTGGGTCAAATGATGACAAGATCTGGGTTTTATCAAAAACACCGAACTAGCATCAATCATGGAAACTATGAACCAATATATATATGAACTATAAAAGGTGATGAACTGAAACAGAAGATAACGTAACAACAAGAAGAAAAAAGCAAAAACAAGATAGAAGATAAAAGCAAACCCAGAAGAGAGGACAGCCCCTGAAACTTACATAAAGCTATAATAACTTGATGCAGACAAATTTAACTTGCCACGTCAGCATTCTCGTTAACACCCTAATAGAAACTATTAATCAATGACTATTTTGTCACTTTTTTATAACGTTAGTGACTATTTTGTAACTTTTCAAAAGTTGAGTGACTGAAATGAAACTTAGGTGACTATTTTGTCAGCTACCCCAAAGTTGGTGTAATTTACCTTTTTATATTTTATTACTTTATTGCAAAATTACTCACGGTTAAATTTTACTATTAGTTTCTATACTTTTGGAAAGTTATGAGTTTGGTCCTTGTACTTTTATTTATTCGTATTTAGTCCTTATATTTTTCAAATTTTAAAATTTCAATCTTTATCGGACGATAATTGTTAAATTTGTTTAGTTATGTAATTTCAAAATTTTGATGTGGCAAACATATTTTCAATTGTGCAATATCAAGTCAACTTATTATTTTCACATATTACTCACTAAAAATCTAATTAATGGATTAACGACTATCATTTACGTCAAGACTGAAATTTTAAAATTTAAAAAAGGATAGAAACTTAGAATGATCCAATTGGGGAATATAGACTAAATGTATAACTATACGCATAGTACAATACTAGTAATTGAATTTAACCAAACAAATTTAAATGCTACTATTTAGGTTAGGATTAAAATGTCGAAATTAAAAATAATAGAATAATTAAATTCATAAATTCCACAAAATACAGAGATTAAATCCGTTAAAAATAAACTTATTTTCTTAGCATTTTCTTATTTTATTGAATAATTATTTTCACAGGGATTTGTTAATGGCAGTGGTAATGGATTCCAATATTGTCTTTGATAAGAATAAAAAATAAGATGAATGTTGTTCTAATGATAGAGAAGAAGACATATATTATATGTAAAACAAATAATTAAATAATTTATAGTTTATAGTTTAATTTTAAATGAATGCATCTCAATGTGGGATAATTTTAAAATAAGGTATAAATATATGAAACTAATAAATTTAATGCAGGCAAATAATAATTTTAAAAATTCACGTCCAAGCTTCCTAAGTATATAATATTTTAAATAAATTTTGGAAAAGACATAAATATAAAATTTATATTAAGAAATGTGATATAAATACCAAAAATCAAGAAATAAATACAGTTTCATCCGCTCAAAGCATATATAAGGTAGGAAATCTACTTTTATAATAAGGCTACACTTAAAATAGACATATCCTTATTTGTTCCGTCTAGTACATTAGGTTTGTACTAGTCAAGACATTTTTCCTTTTTTTTTTTTTTAATATTTTGATCCACTTCCTCAAAAAATTTATTATTAAATATTTTCTTAATTTTTTTAAATGTTTAAATATTAAGATAATTTATTTTATTATCTTTTACTATAGAAGCCATCAATTGAGTCTTAACTCGATTGGCATGGATATTATTATCAATGTAGGGTGATGTGAGTTTGTTATTAGGTAATTTTAAATTTTGTCAAAACATCAACGCCACATAGATAATAAAAAAACTAAAAACGAAACAATAAATTAAATTAAATTAAAAACAAATAACTAGACATAAGAAGTAAATACTAAACTTACATGAATAAAAAAAATGTTACTTAAAAATCAATTAAAAATATTATTTCAAATGAAAAATTTTATGAAAAAGATGATGATTTACTTAAATAGAGAAAATATTTTTTTCTTATTTAATTTTTGTATTTATTTCTTTTTTATTAACCATATATTTAATTAATTTTTGTTTTATTTTTTTTTGTCACATAATGTTATATTATCTGTGGACTTGATGATTTGAAAAAAAAAATACATTCAAATTTCTATCGGTTGGTTTAACAGTTATATATATAATTAATTAATAGTTATATGTATATTATCCTTATAAAAGTAATATTAATTAAAATAAATATTTTAGATGATACTATTATTTGATATTATTTATTTTTAATTAGTTTGTTTTACAAACAAAATAAATTCATTATTTGCATACACATTTTAATCTTCTAGCCAAATGTTTCCAATTGTAATTTGATTCTTCAGCATTTGAATCCAAATATATATATATATATTAAAAACCCTAAAAAAAACATTAGGTTTGGTCCACAAATTTTATTATTATGAAAATAATTGAAACCAAACACTAAAAACCTAACCTAAATGCAAAAGCATAGCATCCGACTCCACTTTCATTCACTTTAACTATAAATTCACAAAGGTAAAGGTAGTATGTGTACTTCTTTAGTCATTATCCTTAAAAAGCTAATGTTTAATCTCTCTTATATTTCATATTTACTCATTTTGCTTTCTTTAATCATTAAAATTGTGGCAATATGAAATTTTGATTAGAAGACTATAATAGTTGTAATTGAAAAACCAAAAATAGTTCAACACGAAAAAGTAAAAAGAAATAAATTAAAGTAGCTGAAAGAAAGTTCAAATGGGCAGCCGTAATTCTATCAATACCCGTCACCTCACCACATTGACGTGCTACGGGTAACGGGTTTTCTACAGTCACCAGCCTTGGCTTGCCATCATATCTTTTTGGATTAATAGCTAATTTCACCTTCTACAATAGTTAAATCATCATCCGACACGTTACGTGCGCTTCCATTCCGTTTAAATCAAAATTGGTGAAAAAGTAAAGAGGTTATAAGAATGAAATGGAAAATATAATTGGAAAAATTATTATTATTTGTCATAAAAATTAATTCGATAAAATGTTAATTCAAAATTATATATATTTTAAATATTTTATTTTCTTTCTTTCATTTTTTAACTCTCTCATGATCAAATAAACTTTACTTTTTCGACCAAACACACTTATGAAAAAATAATTATATTTTCTATCTTCTTCTTTTTTTTCCACCTATTTAGTTTTCCATCTTTACATTTTTTTTTTACTCTACTTAAAAATACATGTATGCTACTTCAAAATCAAATCATCGGTGTCACGGTTTGGTTCTTAAACCATGCTTTTATTTTTATCATTTTGGTAATTAATTATATTTTTTTACCTCTTTGTGATGAATCATCTTTGCCTCATTCCATCCAGAAATTATCGGCATCCAATAAGAATGTGCTATGTATTATGATTTTATCATCAACTTTTTTTATTCTAGGGTAAATTAGAAAGAAAATAATAATTCAGATATTAAATTAAGATAAAATTTATGATATCATGGAAATGCAAAAAAAAGAAAATCAAATAACTTTCTAAAATTGTAAGATACTGATGAAATTATAACAACAAAAAAATATTTAAAGAAAAAAAGACCTTTTCCTTTTCTTCACTAAATTTAAGATTAGAAAACGATTAAGTATGATAAAAAAAATGCTTTATTCAAGATTTGGTCTTTAAATTATACTTATTTTTTTCACTTTAGTACCTAAAATATTTCTTTGTTATAGTTTTTAGTCCAAACTTTATGGATGTTAAAAAAAATTGACCAATTAAAACGTGGTATGTGTCTTTAATTTTATATTTCATAATATAATTTAAATTTAAAATTCTATCTTATAAAGAAAAAAATATTATTAAATTATTTTTCTTTATTATTATTTTGTTAAATTTAATCAAATGGTTGTCATCGTCGTTCTTCCTGGTATTAAATAGTGGCTCATGAAGAAGCATTTGAAATTGCATTTACAGTCCAAAGCCAACAGTCTTGGCTATTCTTTGGAAAGGCTAGAGTTCTCGGTTATTATAGAGGCAATACCTTCGCCATCAAGAGAGGTTTGATTGAGGATATTAAGAACCAAAGTTCTATTAAACGAAGTAATGGTGGTGTGATTGCCTTTCTAAAGCTTAAATGGTACCTCCATTAACATATAGTGTAACTTGGGTAACTCCAAGAACCATGTCAGAATTATCACTCAACACAAATTGCTTTTCATCTTCTCTCTGAAAAGTTAAAATTAAACTCAAAAAAAAAAAAAAAAAAAAAAAAAAAAAAAAAACACTATTGGAATAAGAAGTAGGCAAAAAGAAAAATAGTCATGCTACCTACTGCTCTAGGTTGAAGGATAAAACCAAAATTTGTTTTAAAGGGTCATAATTATATTATATTTTTTTTATAATAGTAAAAATATAATTTTATTATTTTAATAGCTTGTATATTTATAATTTTTAAATGATTAAATCTATTTTTTATCATTTTTAAAGTGTCAAAGTGTAATTTTATTATTACTAATTTAAAATTTTATAAATTATAAAGGAACCTAAATAAAAAAATTTCTATTTAAAGAAAGTCGAGGCCCCTACCAACCTCTATCTTCGTCACTATTTAAATTTTACTTCATTAAATAATTCATATATGTAACACTCATACGTTTTAGTTTTACCTTATTTATTAATTTATGTATTTAATTAAAAGACATTATCGATGTTAGTTATAATGTAGCTAAAAAAATAAAAAGATGTAACTTACCAAAAATGTCCATTGATGCTTCACAAGTTCTTCAATAAAGACATTAATGCTTCATTTGAATTGAATGAAGCATTAGAATGCATTGATGCATAAGTTTTTAGTGGAAGAACATTGTAGTTATATATAGAGAGAATTTTACATTAAGCTCATTATGTTAATGATTTATAAAATATACACCATCTAAGTAGGTAGTTAAGAATATTTAAGTATCGATCAATGACTGAATGTTAAAATTCTATTCTGCTTTTAGTTGAATTTATATGTTTACTAAATTTGTAAACATGTTTGTTTTCACATAAAAATTATTTAGAGATATCTAGTGTCATTTCTAGTAATTAGTATCAGAGTTAAAATTTACTTTTATTTTGATGTTTTAAGTTTTTTTTGTATATATTAAAAATTAAATAAGTTAAATGTAATTTTATTCGAATTGAGTTGGTTAGCCCAGCTAAAGGTTTAAGATGATGAAAAATGGTATTTCATTTATGATATAAAAATGACAAAAGTATCAAATATTCTAGAAAATTTTAGTCAATTTAATTTTGGTGTTTGATTTTATGCATAATTAAGTAAAACTCATATTTATATACTAATACATGCATATCATCAATTTACTTTTATGCATAAAATTAGAAGTCATGCAGTTAATTATTTTAGAATTATATATGAAGTACCTAAATCATATATAGTAATATTACATCAATTATAATTAATTATGTGAAGTATAATAAATTTTATCTCACATGAAAATTTATTATATTTTTTATGATTAATTAGGATGAAATTGTAACGCCCTCAACTCGACCCGATTCACCAGATCTGAATCTCAGGTGTTACATTATTTATATGTGCTTAAGACATACAAAATTTTCAAAGAAATACATCTTATTCAGTAATACTGCCCATCGAAATTACACTTGGGCATACTCTAAGTACAACATTTACAAATATAATTACACCTCTAAATAACATCGCTCACCTCATTTATTGACCAACATGGTCCATTTACTCTATAACGCTTACAAACAAAATTTTGAGACTTGTACAAAAACGTTTCTATCGGACTTGGCGCACCTATGCAACCCCCACTCTGTATGCATAAGTGTCCACTTCGCCACTCATTTGGCGTAGCCCTAACGTCGTCCCTCATGGCACTTCATTTACATGAGACATAAAACACAGAAGGGTAAGTTTGATAAAACTTAGTGAGAAAACTCTCTTTTACCTGAGCCATTATTTAGGGATCTCCCCATTTGTTTAACGTTTATAACTTTAACCTGATCGATTGTATAGACTTCCATGTGACCTTCCATACTTGCTTTTCTTTCTGATCTAATCTGTACTTACCAATTCTTAGAATATCATGTTTGTCATTCATTCAGAGTTTGATCATAAGCGTTGTCTTTAGATAGTCATCATGAGATTCATTCTTCAAATTTCGCCATGAAGGCGTCCCTTTCCAAAGATAGTCACAGAAGCTTTCCTTTTACAAGCTCGTCACGATAGTGCCCTTTTAACAAAATTTGCAACAAAACATTCATTTAGCTGAAATCGCCACAAAGGATTCCATTTAATAGAGATCGCCACAAATGCTTTTTTATATGAAAATTTGTGTTTTTGACAATAGAGATTTGCCTAAACTCACCATCATGAGGTTTGCCCGTCATCACTGGTACTTACCCAACCGTCCTTTACATATTCTATATAATGCCATAGCCCAACCATGGTCTTCAGTGTACCATGGCCATGGACTTGCCCTTATCAAAATTTCGTATTTTTAGTCTCGACGAGCCCCTTTAGACGACTTCGGAGACAAACACATGCTATTCATGCAAACTCATGCTTGACAGACTTATTCCTTTCAGATTTCTTCATAACAGATGCATTCATGCTTACAGACATGTAACACATTCCCTTAAACTTCATGCATAGACTCTTTATGCAGTGGCTTACTCATTACAAACACAATCATGCTTTCAGACATATTTTACATGCATAAACTTCTTTTCTCATCAAAGGCGTAGTATCATACTTTATTAGTTCCAGTTTTAAGTTCTTCTCAAAGATTGCTACGACCACTACTTTGGTAAGAAGAAATCACCGATTAAGCTCCGGATTTCCACTCTATTTTAAGAAATATTTTTTCTTTGTTCTTCTAACTAATAATAGTAGGATTTTAGTTTGTTATATTTTTCTCAAGTTGAAAATACATATTGGAGAAGGAAGAGAAAAACTCCCTTTTCAGTCCGGGTCACCCAAATTTATACAACCCTCGTCTATATGATAACTTGACACGTGTTACAATCCTAATCAAGTTGTCGAATGGGTGGTTCATAGATTTAATAAAAACGTGTATAAGAACTCAAAACCTTTTCATACTTTTGATTTGACCGATTGTTCATTTCTAATTATCTCGTTAGTATATAACCTACACATTAGCTAAACTAACTAGGCACACCTTAACCTTGGGGACATCCCTTACCACTCACAATTCCTTGGCAACTCACTAAGTTCTTCTCTTGGAAATCCCTTATTACTCCTGAGCTAAACTATCCATCATACCTTTTTCTGCCAAAAGCATTATTTGGGTGGATAGAACCACGTCAACCCATTCTTTTTTAGAGACTTCGCCTAAGAGTGTAACACCCTAACTCGTAACCGTTGCTGGAATAGGTTAAGAGGTATTACCGAACTTATAACTCAAACCAGAACAATCATTTATCCAAAAGCCATCTTATTTCAGTCAATAAGTTTCATTCACATTCAATATGTACTTATATTAAGCATACAAATTTTAAAACATGCATTCGAGACTAAATTGGTAACATTTTAAAGTTTTGGAAACTTAGAAAAATTTTAACATTTCAAGTATCACATGCCAGTGTGAACAGGCCGTGTGCCTTACACGGCTAGTAAACAGGCCCGTGTGGAAACAGGGCATACATACTGACTTGTGTCATACGTCCGAGGACATGCCCATGTGCCAGGCCGTGTGAAAACTGGAAAGTGTAATGACTTAGGTCACACGGCCAACCACACGCCCGTGTGTCTAGCCTGTGTGCCCTTCGAAATGGCCATACACGCCCGTGTACTAGATCATGTGTAATTTAGGGGGTATACTGACTTATGTCACACGGTCAGTCACACACCCGCGTGTGAGTCCGTGTAACACACACGGCAAGTAGACACGCCCGTGTGTCCAAGCCGTGTCAAACCTGTAGGATATACTGACTTAATTCGAAAAGGTATCCTTGGGGACACACGACTGAGACATACGCCCGTGTGGACAAAAATAGGCTATTTGTAAAGCCATTTTGCTTCCCTAAAAACATAAGCATTCACAAGTATAATGGACCACATTTTTGTAGCTCAATAGGCAACCAAAATAATCATTTCAAAACACTTTATAAGCCATATCAAAACTTACTAATTACCTTTCCAAATACCTGTATAACAACATGCATAATTCATTCATTTAACATCTACATATCAAGACTCACTTGCATAATTTCATTTCATAATTTCCTTGTCAAGGCATACCATAACTGAACACATAATTCATCCAAAACAAAGTACCAAAATAAGCCAAATCACATGGCTTAAATTATACAGAAAACATACCAAAGACATGATATTAAGCAACATAACTATCATATCTTAAACTAGCCTATACATGCTATATTTACAAATATCCACAAGCTCAAAAGTACCAATCAGAATTTGGATAGTGTGATGTGCAACTCTAACTTGTCCGAAACGAGCGAGCTATTGAGCCTCTATAAAACATAGAAAAAGAAATAGAGTATGTAAAACCCCATACCCTTATCTTACACCGGGACAGAATACGGGGCATTACGTCACTTGAATTCATGCTTACAACCATTTTCGGGTCTCCAAGACTTGGACAAATTTAAAACTTTCTCAATCTTATCGATATATCCTTATTATGGGCCTACGAGGCCCAAAACAAACATCGAAAATCACTCGGAACCAACTCGGGTTCTCTAGCCAACTTTAGTAAAATGTCACTTGACATAAGGGCACACGCCCGTGTGGAAGGGCAACACGCCCATGTGACCATTTTGACATGGCCGTGTTGATGGTCCGTGTGGCTCACACGGTCTAAGCACTATAAGGACACGCCCGTGTCCACCACCCATGTGGAATTAATTCTAAATGCACACCTACAGGGGTTTTTATACGGCCTGGCACACGCCCATGTCCCTAGCCCGTGTCCTTCACACGGCCAATGCATGACCGTGTCCTAGCCCGTGTACAAAAACATAGACATTCTGTTTCTGATGTCAGCAACTCCAAAATGTCACACGGCCAAGGCACACGCCTGTGTTGTGGGCCGTGTCCCTCGCACGGCTGAGACACACTATCGTGTCTCTGCCCTTATGTTTACTACCATGTGTATTGACTAAAAAATTTTACGTGCAAGGGACACACGACTAGACCACACACCCACGGGGCTGACACACGGCATAGACACACGCCCGTTTGTCTACCCGTGTGGACAAAAATAAGGTTATTTACCAAGCCTTTTTGCCACCCTTACTTATACAACCTACATAATAACAATCACAACCAACACAAGACTATTTCATGCAATAAAATCAGCCACAATAGACAACATTTCATTTGTGTATTTTACTCATCCACAAACATAACATCATTTGCATATATTAAAATGAGTAATTAGCCATCATTCGAGGCTTAATACAAAATGAGGGATTTATCCCAAGCCAACACATTTGGCCAAATTACAAATACACGAAACACAAGTCTAATCCCCTATACATGCCATATTCAAAAATATAAATCAAACTATACCGAATGCTTCGATTGATAGTGTGATCGATATCTCTGACTTCCGTTGATCCTTGAGCTAGATAGGCGGCACTAAAAGAAAATGGAAAAGGAGAGGGAGTAAGCATTAGGGGTCAGCGTTCGATCGAATGAAAAAATTTCGAGTTAATCGAGTTGACGAATCATATTTTATCATCCTAATTTTATTTGAAATTTTCTCGAATCGAGTCTAGTGAGATGGAATTCAAATCGAATCGAATATATTTGTTCGAGTTAAATTTTAAAAAATAATTTTGGGTCCTTGTAACCACTGTCACTCACCGTAATAAAATTTGTCCACCTTAATCAAAATTTTTATTAACTTTCATCACCTCATAATTTATTTATTAATCTTTTATATACGGGTTAGCTTCTTTGCTTGCTTAGTTGTTTCAATTATCTTCAGATTCTTGTCACTATGTATTTTGGAATTAAAAAATATATTAAATGTAAAAATGTGAATTTTTTAATAAAAATTATTTTAAAGATAAAATGTGAAATTGATACCAATATAAAATTTTAACATGAATATTTAATGGCATAATTAATAATTCAATTTTAATATAAATATTCAATATGACTAAACAATTCAATAATATAAATAATGTAAAATGTAAAATTTAATTTAATAATATAAATAGTAGATATAAATAAAATTATTACTATTTATGTTTAGTGATTTTTTTTAGATAATTTTGATTTTTTATTTGAGAGTAAAGGGTGAGAAGTAAAAATTTAAGGGGAAAATAAAAAGTTTTGGGGATAAAAGTTTGAGGGAAAGTAAATAGGGAGAGTAAAATTTTGGAGGGAAAATATTAAAAAAAATTAAGGGGGATGGATTTGGGGTAGATGGGATGTGGGATTGGAAGGAAGTAAAAATTTTAAGGGGAAAGTGGGAGGGAGTAAAAATTATAGGGAAAATAAAAAAGTTTTGAGGGTTTTTAGGAGTAAAATTTTGAGAAAAAGTAAATGAGAGAGTAAAATTTTGGTGGGAAATGGATTTTGGGTAGATTGGGGAGTTGGGATGGAAGAGGAGTAAAAGTTTTGAGGGGAAAGTAGGAAGGAGTAAAAGTTTTGAGGGAAAAGTAAAAAGGTTTGGGAGTTTGGGGTAAAAATATAAAATATTATAGTTTGATATTCGAATTATTTGAGTTATTCGAATTCGAGAACTTAACTCGATTCGAACTCGAAATTCAAAAAAAATTTGAGTTGACTCAAATAACTCGATTAACTCGATTAGTTTAACTCGAAATTCGAATTTTTTTCAATTTTTTCGAGTCAAATCGAATTTTGCTCACCCCTAATAAGCATAAAGGTTAGTAAGTTGCACATAAATAGGTATACAACATGTATTTACCATTTATCAACAAACATCATATTAAACAAGTGGGCCTTAAACAAGTTTTATAACTTCAAATTTGTGGTCCCGAGACCACTATTCCGACTAGGCCTTAAGTCGGGCTGTTACAGAGAAAGTTTTATAACTTAGTAAGTCTGTATAATTCAGAATTAAACTTAACATTTATACATATTCAAAGTAACATTAAAATGCCAACAATTCAATTAACCAACACCTAATCACAAGTATCCATCACATGTTAGTCATTTGGCAAATACATAAAACCATCCATTAATACAATACTTTGCATCAATTCAAAATGCACATATCATATATATAGCATTAGTAACATTTATAATCAGTAGTTTATCCGTATAAACAGTATTTAGGCAATCTATTAGAACATCAAAGGATACTCGAGTGAACAATGTCAGTAATCTGCCAATTCATTATCATATATGCTCTTTCGAGCCATGATCGGTAAGCTCCTCCTGAGCTGATGAACAATAAGCTCTAATGAGTTGAAACGGTAAGCTCTATCGAGCTGAATAGTAAGCTCTATTGAGCTGAACAGTAAGCTCATACGAGCTGAAATACCGGTAAGCTCATACGATTTGTGGTGAGTTCGCAACAAATGCAGGAGCTCGACCAAAAAGGTAATCTTAGTAACATGTCACTCGTATCTAATGAATCTATATAGTTCAAACGGCTCAGTAACAAATACATTACAATACATATCAACATTACATTTGTAATCCAAGTGTATCCAATTCTCAAGTACAATATTCATTTCAAATATTTTCAAATATATATAGAAGTTCGGTTTTGCTCGGATGAAAACTATCGTCTATTCGCCAACCTTTCTTTTTCACCGATATAGTTTTGGAATTTATTTATCTTGATCTATATAATATCAAATTAACTTATTCAAACTTTAATTCAATTCAATTTAATTTAAATCATAATTCATATTTTGGTAAATTTACATATTTGCCCTTATACTTTTCAATTTTTACAATTTAGTCCTTATCACCTAAAATTGCAAATTCATGCAATTTAGTATCAACCCATGTCTAGCCGAATTTGTTATATACTATTAGTAGCCCATATCTTTCATTATTTCACACTTTTAACTACCACATTTTACATTTTCACAATTTAATCCCTATTTGACATTTTTATCAAAAATCACTTTATAAAACTTGTAAAAATATTATCAAGCTTCCATAATCTATCATTAAACATTTAAATACTCAAGCATTCAACAATGGCATTATTCAAAATCTATAACAGTTTCAAAAATGAAGATACGGGCTAGCTAGATTAAGTTGCAACGAGCTTAAAAACGTAGAAATTATCAAAAACCGAGTCAAAATCACTTACCAATTTGATGTTCAAGTGACCGAACCCTAGGAAGCAAAATTTTCTTCTTTTTCTTCTTTTAAAATCGGCCAAGTGAAGATGATAAACAAAAATTATGTTTTTGTTTTAATTATAATAACATTTATTAACCATTTACCATTTTAACCTTAAAAATAATTCAAAATTACACCATTTGCCATGCTATCATCATCCACTAACCAAAAAGGGACTATTTATCACTTAAGGACCTTTAATGTTCTATAGCTATTTGACACTTTAGTTAATATAACACAAGTTTTACAGTTTACGCGATTTAGTCCTTTTTACTGAATTAAGCATTTAAACGGTAAAATTTCTTAACAAAAATTTCACATAATTAATCTATCATGCTGTAGACCTTATTAAAATAATAAAATAAATATTTTAACTTCAGATTTGTGGTTCCGAAACCACTATTCCAATTTGACTTTAAAACGGGCTGTTACAAAGAGCACACTCGTGAACCTCAATTCTTAGTCGAATCTAACATCTCGCCTTCTCAGGACCTGTTTCGAGATTCTTGCAATATTCAAATATTAAGGCTTCGCTCACTCTATGTGCTATTGAAGCTTTTAGGTGAATCATTCCTAATTAAACACACTTCTTGATAACTATGTGTCGACTTGGTGCTCACCAACATCAAGGCGTCACAAGCTTGCTCAAATAGGTTCTTATACTTAGTCTAGTTCTAACACTATACATATTCGAGACTTATCTTATCTACCTTATTTACCTAAACAATATTCAAACACTAAGGTTTCGCCGGGCGAGGTGTTACAGAAATAATAACTAACAAATTTAGATATTCAAAAGTTTTGTGTAAAACAAATTCCAATAATAAATATATAAAATTAACATTTATATACACTGTGCTAACTAAAATACTTCAATTAAAAGGGTTAATATGTAATTTGTCCTTTGAATTTGTTTGAAAGAACTTAGTTGTTACCTAAATATTTTTTGGACATGGTTGGTACTTAAAACTTATATTCTATCATACACTTTGGCACATTTGCATTAACACCATTAGTTTGTGCTATGTAGCACTGACAACCAATCACACGATGACATGCGACAGCTTCTCATCATGACACGTGATAGATATAAATAAAAAATATTTAAATATATCTAAACTAAAAATATATATAATTTTTTTCATATCGAGAATGAGTTTGGACAAATGGTTGTCGACAACCATTTGTCCATATTCATTGAAGACGCATTTTTATTGATTTTATATGTTTTTAGTTTTTTTTATATAATATTACGTTTTGTTATATTATTATTTAAAAATACAAATTAATAAAAAAAGTATAAAATCTTTTTTATATCAAGAATAAACTTGGACAACTATTTGTCTAAATTCATTCATGATGCATTTTTAGTATTGTTTTTAATCTTTTTTATATATAAAAAATCAGTTTTTATGCTATTATTATGAAGAACATATTAAATATAAAAACAAATAAATTTATAAAAATATAAAAATACATACAATTAAAAATAAATAAAAAGCATAAAATACTATGAAACATATAAGTTATAAAATAAAAAATAAAATTTATTAAAAATATAAAAAATAAAATTTATAAATTTATTAAAAATATATAAATATATAAAATTACTAAAAAGACCACATCGAGTTAGAGTATAGACAAATAGTTGTTTGTCTAGATTCATTCTTGATGTGAATTATTTTTATTTAGTTATATATTTTTAATTTTATACATTTTTTAATTTCAAAATAAAAATATAGATAACATGATATTTTATAAAAATTAAAAAATATAACATTACTAAAAATAAATATAATTAAATTTTGATAAATTTATATGTAAATTTTTTATTTTAATAAATTCCAAATTTTAGAACTCCAAAATTCAGTAAATTTGTGATTATTATAAACTCCATTCATAATCGTGCGAATAGCATTTTCAGCAAAAGCATCCATTTTTTCCTATAAAACTTAACAAATAAAAAGAAAAACGAAAAAGCTTCCTATAAACTTTCAAATCATCATCTTTTATATTATTGTTAATTTGAAAAATCATGTAATAATTTGCGTCCATCTTTAAGCATAAAATTTATCTTCATCTAATTTGTTTGCAATTTATTAGAAAATGATTTAAATTTTATAGGTTTTCCATTTTCTGTCTTGAAATTTAGATTTTTTTTATTTTTGTAATATTTTTAATTTTTTAGATACATAAAATTTATAATTTCTTCTATATTTAAAAAATATATAAATTTTATGTATTTTATTTTAAAATTTAAATATCAGTACCAATGTCACAACCTAAGAGTGCCATTTGTCCTATATTTAACACTGTTAGAAAAAAAAGTGTGAAAACCCTTAATGAAATGAAAATTCGAGTACTTGGAATAAAAAAAAAAAAACCATAAGCACCAACTTGGGAGAAAGTGTCAATTTTGGGGACTAAATGCTTATTTGAGGCTTATAATTAAAATTAAATATAAATGAATATAATATTATTTATATAAAAATATATTATATTTTATACTTATACATAATTTATAATTTATATTTAATTATACGTGTTTGAGGATAAAATTAATAGAATGTATAAATATTAAAAACTAAATTTACAATTATACCTATTGAAAAGTCATGTCATCACTTTCGTTAACTATTTGATGAAAAGTGACCAAAATAAAAACAATCTAAAACATGAATGACCAAAATAAAATGATGTAAAATGTTAGTGACTAAATTAAAAGTTTTCATAATTAAGTGGCCAAAACAGAAATATAATAATAAATGGGTGACTAATTGTATTAGAATGTAAAAAATAGAAATTAAATATTGGAATTTAAATGAAGAAAAGGAAAGAAAAGACAAAGTGAGGATAGGATAAGTTGGGGGGAAATGACGTGGATCTCAAGGAGGTGATGTCGACCACTGGTGTCATATCATCACAGACCCCACATGTATTCTTCCACTAATCACACTCTCTTTTTTGGATTGCTCATCAACGCCTCTCTTTTACCTCAAAATAAGAAATATATATTTTCTTTTGAGAAAAAAAAGCGCCTCCGCAATCACCGTACTCTATTTTGTTTCGTAAATTTTGGATGTCCAAATTTCAGTGCTCACTTGCGGGTGCCGTAACGCCGTCGCGCTGCTCCCTTTTCCCCCAATTATATATATCAACGGCGGTTTTTCCACTCAAATTTATGATTTTTCTATAAGAAATATTATCAAAACTAAAATATGTCTACTTTAAAATTTTAAAATTTAGAAATTTAATTTCTTTATGTTTCAGATTTTGAAATTAGATCCAACTATTATCATTGATAATATTTTTTATTAAACTTAAATTTATTACAGTATTGTTTTTAATTACATGACTGTCAAATAAAAATTTTTATTTCACCAACAAATTTAATATAAAAAATTAATAATTAAACCTGTCTTTTAAATATAAAAATAAATAATTTAAATTCTTGAAAATAGAAAATAAAAAATTAAATCCTGAATTTTTTAAAAACACATTAACCTACGAATACAAACTAAATTAAAACTCTCTATTATTCTTTTTAATTTATATCAAGCTTATTTTGAAATGATTTTATAATTATCTATACCTTATTTTTATTTTAGTATATTGATTGAAAAATAAGAATTTATTTTATTTTGTTGCTTAAAATAAATAAGTTAAATTTCTGTGTAATTATTAAAAATATAAAATGTTAAATGTTGTTATTAGTTGAAGATGAAAAGCTAAGGTATTGATATACCAAAGATTGATTTGGTGTAAAATCCTTGAATCTCAATAAAAGTTTTTTGTTTTTATGAGGAGAAAAGAGGGGGCGGCGCAAGTTAAATTTGATTTGACACATAATAATACAACAATGCCTTGCAAAGGGTTGACTAATCTCAATTTGCTTTCTTAAACTAGAAGGATCCGCTGCTACCACCTTTTTCTTTTCAATCTCGAGTTTCTCCTGTTTATGTTAAACGCTACCGTTTTGAGGTCTTTCAAATATATATATATTATTTAAAAAAGAAGAAGAGTATATATTATCTTTCTTATTTTGTTTTGTTGCTGGATGGGATATTTAATGGTTATGGCTACGGCTCTGATCATTTTAAGATACATAATTATGCTCAACTATTTTCACGTTGTTGGATAGAGACAATCTTATATTTTACGACTCCATTTTGGATTATCACTTTTAATTATAAATCTTTTTTATTTTAAGATTATACGACATTTTTAAAATAAAATATTTATCCAAAAAAATTATTTAATAATGATTATAGATAAAAAATATCAAGATTTCGTATATAAATTTTATCAAACTAATGTTTATGTAATTTTATTTATTTATTTAGAGGTTATATAAAAGCATTATTATTTATAAAAATGGTATTAACTTAAATAAAAATATAAATTTTAGTATTAAATCTTATATTTCTCTCATATAACAAAATCATGAAACATATTGATGAAATGGCAAAATTTAGCGGCATTTTCTTGAAATAAACGCCGCAAAGCTTCCAGATTTTTCTTCTGTGGTGTGATGTTGGTGCAATTAAAATATAGCGTGAACAGAACATGTTAAATAGTGGGGAAAAATCTGGTTAATAACATTTGTCAATAAACTAAAAAAAAAAAAAAAAAAAAAAAAATTCAACCATACTCTCTCCCCATCATATCTTCATTAATTTTCCTAATAAATCTTTTTATCACTTGTAAAAATAAATATCTTCATTAATTATATTTTTAATTAATTGAATTAAAAACCACTTGTAAACTTCATTTTTGGTAGAAATTAAATTTGGATAGCGCTATTAGGTTAAAGAAAAAGAAAAAGATCGGTGTTTCACGAAATAAGCCGGCACCGATCATGATTCTTCTACAAAGCGACCACCATCATTATGAGATTCACATGAATTTGGTGCTACTCTAATCTCATTTCAAACACATCTATAACTGTTTCATCCCATCCCCGTGAATCTGGATTCTTCTACTTTTGATATAATAATTGTATATGAATTCAGATTTTTTTTTAAAAAAAAATTGTATATGAAAAAGTTAAATCTTTTGTTTTCTTATTACTCACATATATATATATATAATGTTTGTTCTATTAAAATGAATTGGGATCAAAATTTAAATAAAGTAACATAAAAATCAATATCAAAATATATAATTATTAAATAATCGCACAATGAATGATTGATATGAATAATAATAATAATAATAATAATAATAATAATAATAATAATAATAATAATAATTTAAATTTTGGTTGATGCTTATAGCAATATTTATAATCTTTTAATATAATAAGTTAAAAATAATATATTTTTTGTGTGGCTGAAAAAAAAATTAAGAATACATGAAAAATCTTTTATTAATAGATAAAAAAATTAATGGGGTGGACTTTAACCTAAAAATAGTAATTGTTAACAAATTTAGATTATAATGGTAAGACATGTTGCATTCTTAGGAAAGAATGTAAGTTTGAACTTTGAAAAAAATATTGTTGGGAAGATCGTAGCAATAAACTTCAAATATGAATTGTAAAATGAACTCTAATTGAGTCGTGCTCAATTAATTCGTGACATTAAATTTAAATAAAATATTTAAATTATTATATGTAGAAATTAATTTATATGGATATAAATATTTTAAATGAAACTATACTAATATGACATGAAAAAAACCCCGAAAGTAACATTTATTATCATTACAAATTTTAGGTTGTAAGAACTAATATTTTTTTATATGTACTGCGGAAAAACATTTCATATATAAATTTTGCATTTGACATTAATAATTTTTTTAAAATGAAAAAGTGAAAATTTTTTTTCTATAATATTTAAAATTATTGATGTGTCTAAATGTACTCATATTCATATTCTTTTATGTATCTAAATATGTTTGTATTCATATTTTCTTATGCGTCTAAATGCGTTTGTACTTATATTCTCTTATGATTGGTAACTTGAATTTATTTATTTATTTTTTTAAATAGCACGTAGTTTAATTAAGAATAGTGGGTAGTTATGAAGTTTAACGAAAAAGTTTTTTTATGTAAAATTTAAATGACATAATGATGAGGAAGCCAAGATTGGGCAGTAGAAAATGTTTATTGATGTAAAAACAAAATCCAACATCGACTTATACACTACCTCTAATCAATTCCGCACAGTAATAAGGATACTTACACATAACTTATAAAACTCTTTTACATAAAAGAAAACATTAAGAACCTTATTTCAACTCCTATCACATAATTAACCTTATATTTAAAAATTTTAATGATTTCAATGTTTTGTATGAATTTATAGTATATATTTTCTTAAGATTTGAAGCATGAATGAAATTTATAACTAAAATTAAAATATGGACACAAGTCCCATATGTTTTGTATGAGATTACATGCTCATTTGGCTTTATCTATATTTATTGGTATAAAAATAGGAGTGATCCCCTAAAACTAAAACCTAGTCACAACACACAATCCCTTTGGTCATGAAATTGGCCACACTGTTTGCTTCGCCCAACGCTGTTTTATTAATTTTCACCCAATAATTTCTAAAAGAAAATCCTTCGTCAAAAAAAATAAAAAAATCAATTATGCCCGAAACAAAAGTTAGCACCAAATTAAACTCTTAAAGATAAAAAAAAAAAAAAAAAAAAAACTAGTTAATCATGCCCCAATTAATGTTAACTAAATTTAAATGTTAAGTTTTACTAACGTGACTAATAAATTAATTGAACAACGACACATGACAGGCACATGTATATTATACTGATATAACATTTTGTCATATTAACAAATTCTTGAAACATACAAAAATCCTAAAAACCAATATTTTTTTTAAATTCATTTTTTAGTAATTATTAAAAAAATAAACTTTAGGATGAACATTGATAAGTGATTATTTAAATCCAAATGAAATTGGACAAATGGTCAATCACGTTCATTCTAGATGTGATTTTTTTAAATTGATTATGTTAAAAAAATATTTATTTGCAAGGATTTTTTTTTATAAATATTTGTTGACGTGGTATTTTATCACATCAGCATGATATACATGTAGCCACCACATGTTGTGTGATTGGTCTATCAGTCACGTCTGTAAAACTTAACGGTCAAACTTATTGATTAATTTTTAATCTTTAAGGAATCAATTTGATACCAAATTTTGTTGAGAACTTAATTAATGATTTGATTGTAGAGTGAGAGTTTTTATAACAGTTGAAGAACTTCAACAAGAAGTGTTTATTACCCTAAAAAAACATCTGCAATAGAAGGAAGATACGACCAATCTTAAAAGAATCTCCTCCAAGATGAATTTCTCCAAAGCAAGTTTCAAAGTTTGAATGAAAAGAACTTACAGGTTATTATTTATCTATCTATCTTGTTAAATAAATTGGTGTTACAAATTATATATTATTACATTTATAAAATAACAAATATCAATAGATGAGTTGTTTTCCATGTTTTACGTATAGACTTGTTGTCTGCCACAAAACTAATATATATGAAATGTAGTTTGAAAAGTGAGGTAAGTGACGTCCCATTGTGATACCTTCTCCGCAATAGAATTAAAGAGAATGAATCTTTCTTTCTTTTTTCATAAAAATTTTAAGGTAAAAAAGAAGAAAAAGAAAGACAACTGTAAAGAGATTTAAGGCTTGTTTTTAGTATGTTATCATTAATTTTCTTTTTATAATATTTAATTTTATTGTTATTATTATATATATATATATATATATATATAAAGATTCCTTTCCGTTGAAGTTACAAAATACATATAACAATCTCTAGATTGGTTGAAAAAAGGGTTGTACGTGGAAATGCGACAAAATGAAAAATTCACCCAACACTCTCTCATTTAAATCTTCGTATTTTGTTTCAAATTTTTATTAAAAATAATTTACTGGATGCCTTTGCGATTAATTAAATTAATTAAAACGTTGCTTCTTCAATGAGCTTTGGCATTTAAAAAAGGAAAAAATATGTTGGGCATTTCTCTCTTCTTTTTTTAAATAATGCTAAATTTGGAGAGAATCTATTAAAGGGAACTGTTAGGAGCGGGACCCATTTTTTGTTGGTATGTTTAGAGACAAGTGAGTTGTTCCCTCCCAAGGGTGCACGCCACTTTTGTGCACTCGACACGTGGCTCACTTCAGCTGTGTGTTGGCAAATCTCATAATCTGCCACGTCAGACTATGTATGAGTCAGAGAGTTGAGCAGCAAACCTAAATGATTTTTCATTGCCTTTCCTCTGCATTTCTATATTATTTTATTTTATTTGTTTTTAACGTCAAAGTTTTACAAAATTCTTGTATTATATTCTCTTTACTAAAAAATAACAAATCGGTCTTTGTATATTAGATAAGTGAGTAAAATAATTATTCTGTTAAAATTAATTGAGATTTCTACTTTTACAAATTTATTCAATTTGACCATACTATTTTATTAGAAGTAGATTAGAAAATTTTGAAACTAATAAGGTTAAGGAGTCAAAAATTCCCTTAGTAACAAACAAAATAAATTAATTAAACACTTTTAAAAATTTAAAAATTTAAAAATTGATCCCTACTCTTTTATTGGGATGGTATTATTATTTCATAATAAATTTTTTAATTTTTTTAAAAATAATAATACTGACCCATTAAAATTTATAAGGGCTTAATTTTTAAATTTTATAACTTTTTTATTATTATAAATTTTATGATTTTTTAAATTTCAAAAGGGGTTAATTGATTTTTTCTTTTTTGAAAAATTGTTACTGAGGCCTTTTTGACCCTTTTGCCTTATTAGTTTCAAAACTTTATAATTTACTTCTAATAAAAGAGTAGGAGTCAAATTAAATAAATGTGTAAAGATTAAGGGCTAGATTTGTTATTATACCATATATATATATATATATATATATATATAAAAGCACCAATACAAACATTTAGGGACTATTTTGCTCAGTCATGTAATGTAGAAAGATTAATGTATGTATTTTAATCAATAAATAAGCTACATGCAATCTAAAATATACTACATGGGGTTTTGGTACTAATCATCAAATATGAATCCTAAATATTATTATTATTATTTAAAATAAGAAAAAAATACAGGGTGGTTATTTAACTCTGCACTAAAGTAAGAAATTTATGCATGTTAAGTGAAAAAGACAAATATATGGTTATAAATAATATTAATAAATGTTGTGTAGTTGTTTGTTAAAGCATATATGTTGAAAAAATCAGGTGTGGCAATGAATATTTACTTGTAATCCAAGACGTGTGGTTGAGAGATGTGGGGTATTTATCCATTGAAGAAGCTGATGAAAGCTATGTACCAAACAAAGGTCATTTTATTCCTCCCTTATTTGTTGCTAATTTTATGGTGGAAACTCAAGTCATACCCTTGCTTAAATATTTGGGGTCGTAGTAGTTGTGCTGCATGTGCTCCATCGGTAAACTAATCTTAACCTATATATAAAAACTAAACTCTCAATAGAATGTTGAAGCCGAATATGAAATAAATGGTGGAAAGCGTGATTAATACTTGGAATAAATTAAAGCGAAAAGAAGATTATTAGTTTGGCAACAAGTCCTTGGGGAGTGGTTAACGTAGAATTATAACAATCACATTTCTGAAATCTAACGCATATCTCTCATATTCCTTCTCATTCCTTACGTTGGGATTTGAAAGCATTCATCCTATCTTACATAAACCAAACATTTGAAGGAAAACACTGACTTAAATTAGTGAGTTTGAAGGAGAGGATGTTGCTTAACGCTTTTGCCATTCATTAGGGTCCCTCGTAACTGCTGTTAAAAGAAAAAAAAAAAGAAAAAAAGAATTAATGGTGAAGTTTGCATGCGTAGGCACGTGATGGGGGCTTTTGCGATACATATGGTTGAGTGTGATTCAAGCCATTTTTGCTTGTTTATATTGTGTTATTATTACTATTTTACTTTATAAAAACATCAAGTACGGTTCTTTTGACCAACAATTAAAAAATTGGACCCATAATTCTGCAAACAAATAATAACTGGGAGATCCATATAGTATATGGTTGTACAAGGGTCAGATTTTGGTCAATAGACATTGATTTTTGAGTCGTGGGTTGGTCCGTGGCACATGCAAAAAGTATGGCAAGGAACCCACAAGCAACAACAAGGCTTTGAATTGTTTTTTTTGGGACAAAATATTTGGTTTTTCTTTTTTTGTGTTACATTTGATTTGAAATTATTTTTATTTAGATTGTGGATATTAAAAGTGAAGAAAGTTTGGGGAATTGGCATAGTCTTCCATGCATACGATGGAGTGTCGTATCTGAAAGGAATCTAAGCGTTTTGAGGTAAAAAACCAGACATGATCTGTCTTTTGATTACACGTGACTGAGTTGGACAGATGTTTGAACGGTCTTCTATTACATCAGCTTCTCTTTACACGCCATCTCAGACTTTGTACCTCGATTTGACTGCCAAAAATTTAACTCGTTTGCTTCCTTTTTTTTCATGTAGTTTCTCTGGTCTTCCTTTTTTATGTTACTGCTCATTGACAGTAAAAAAGGACTGAGTGGGGATGAGCATATCGCAGAAATTAACATGCCCCCTGGAAACAGCTGTTTGGTAGCTAAGAAAATGAAATATAGAGTTGACTGGTTGGGCGTGGAAGCAAGTCGAGTGGGTTGCTTTTTGCCTCCAAATACAGGGACAGTATTTTTTGCCTTTACGTGCATGGTAAGTGAAGTTGAAGCCTCAAAGCCAGGGGAAGCAAGAAGCCAAGGCGGCCACGGCTTATGGGGTCAGGGTCAGCTCTCCCTAAATTGACCACTAATCAATCGTTTACCATTAATCGCAGAATAACACAAGTTTGAGAAAATGTGCTTAAAAGTTAGGTTTAAAAATATGTAAAGTTTTACTAAACTATAAATAAGTTTTCATTTTAGTCATGTAATTAAAAAATTATAATTTAATTATTGAATTATTCGAAGGTTTTCATTTAAGTCACTAAACTATTCAAAAGTCTTTAAATTATTGAGCTATTAAGGTATTTTATAAAGTTCCACTAGCGAGCTTCAAATAATAATTTAGTGACTGGTATAGTGAATAAGCATCCATCGACGATTATAAGAATATACCTTCGATTTAAATTGATTTAACGGTCAGTGTCGAAGATCGGAGAAAAGCCTGTTTAAATTTTGGTTCACAAATTTATTATGTTTAAAGCAGTTTTATGAAAAATTGAATTGTAAAAAAAGAAGAAAAATGACTTTTGATTGGTGCAGGCAATGCAAACAAATAAAATTATATAACATTGATTTTAACAGCCTAATAACTTAAATGAAAATTTTTAAATAATTCAATGATCAAATTGTAATTTTTTTAATTAAGTGACCAAAACAAAAACTTACTCATAATTTAATCATTAATGGTATAATTTACCAAAAATACACAGAGATGAGGATGAGATTTGTAACTTCATAGGTGTTTTGCATTATTATGGAAATTCCGGTTAGTCAGGAGCTGGTACGGTGTTTTGGCCCTTGGACAAATTCCGGCTTTAGCCCTTTTCAGAAAAAAAGGGTTAATAATTTATAGAGTACTATATCCAAGTCAAATAACTAACAATTTGATTGGGGAATGATTAAAAATGATGTTTTTATAAAATAAATTATATTATTATAAGATATTGATTTTTTAAACTTTTGATTTTATGATTTTAACCAAAACTTCAATTTATTTTTAAATGAACTTTACATCGTAAGTAGGTGTGTTGTAATTTTGTTTATATTTACATTATTAGATGTGAACACAATTTGTAAAACAACAACTAAAAATAAAAATAATTTTAATGTTAAAAATAAAATATGAATACATGTGTCATTTAAAATTTAAACTTCCTTTTTTTTTTTAAAGTAAAAACTACCTACTCACTACCTAAACATCCATCAATTTATTCTTCTATAATAAACTAAAATTCATTAATTATTTAGAAAATCACTATTTTAATTTATCTTTTAATTTTTTTAAATTAATCTATTTTTAAGCCGATTGAGTCTTAGCTTGATTGACATAGTTATTGTTGCCAATATAAGAGGACAGAGGTTTGAATGTGTTTTTTGGAGTTAGCTCACCCTCGCGAAATCGCGACCTTTGTCCCGTCCATTGTAGCACGTGTGTTGCCCAGTGCGTAAGGGGCATGATGGCTTGACGTCATCCTCACATTCTTCCGGCTTATCATCAGCAATCTGCTTAAGGTTTCAAACTCAACGGTGGCAACTAAACACGAGGGTTGCGCTTATTGTGGGACTTAACTCAACACCTTACGGCACGAGTTGACGGCAACTATGCACCACCTGTGTCTGCGTTTCTGAAGGCACCCCTCTTTTTCAAAAGGGTTCGCGGCATGTCAAGCCCTAATAAAGTTCTTCACTTTGCATTGAATTAAACCACATGCTCCACTGCTTGTGTGGGCCCCTGTCAATTCCTTTGAGTTTCATTCTTGTGAACGTACTCCCTAGGTGAGATACTTAATGTGTTAGCTATAGCACTACACGGGTCGATATGCACAAATAGCCTAGTCGAAATGTGCTGAGAAATTTTTTTAAAATTTGGATGAAATTTTAATTTTTTATAGTTTATATCTTTATAATTTGTAAAGGATTAAATCAAATTTTTATAATTTTAGGCGGGACAAAGTGCAATTTTACCTTTACTAATTTAAAATTTTTAAAAAATTTTAAAGGCCTAAAATGCAATTTTACATTTTAAGGGGGGCCGGGGCCCATGCCAGCCCCGCTTGGCTTCGCCCCTGCGCCTAGTATCCATCGTTTACGGCTAGGACTACTGGGGTATCTAATCCCATTTGCTCCCCTAGCTTTCGTCTCTCAGTGTCAGTGTCAGCCCAGCAGAGTGCTTTCGTCATTAGTGTTCTTTCTGATCTCTACTCATTTCACCGCTCCACCAGAAATTCCCTCTGCCCCTACCGTACTCCAGCTTGTTAGTTTCCACTACTTGTCCAGAATTGAGCCCTGGGATTTGACAAAAGCTATAATGAGATTATTAAAAAAAATTACTATTCTTTGAAAAAATTATTCTTCAAATATATCTTTAGTATAGATTTTTTTTTTCATTTACCTTTATTGATCTAGTTTAATTTAAGCTTTTTAGCCTTTGATTAAATGAAAAAGAAAAAGCTTTTTGGCTTTTCTAAATAATTAATAATTTAATCTAAGCTTTCTTAAAGTAAAATTTTGGCTTCCATCCATCTGAAAATTTATAATTCTATTTCAGTCCTTCAACATAAAATTACTATTTTTGTTTTTAATTAAGAAATAAAATATGAAGTAAAAAGTGAACAACCCTCTTAGTTCTCGGCTAAAAGCAACTTTTTCATTTGATTACAACCCAAAAATTTGGATCCAAAAGTCTCTAGACGTTGTTTTTTGATTGCTGTTGGAGTTGGACAAAAACTACCCCTACAATCAATTCTCTCCTCGTCAGGCAGCGGTATCACCATACCTAGGCTTTGGTATAGTGATACCCATTACTCGGTCGTGTTCTCACAAGAGTTGGCCTCAATTTTTTTCACTACAGCACTATCAGGGGGTATCACGACTTCCATGCCTCAGTTTCGGGATACCCCCCTTTGAATGCTGATTTCTTCAAATTCGGCCATTATCGACTTCCTACGCCACTCAATCATATTGTTAGGTTTTCATGGCAATATTTGGTCAATTTGGGTATCAAAAGGACATAAAATTAACAAAAATCAATAAAAGTAAAGAAGAAATACTTAAATTGCTTGAGAATAAGTTCCTTTAGTGTAATAGAGTTCATAATTTAACTTATCAAATTACAACAGATTACATTTACATGGAAAGTGGACATTGTTATTACGAATATTAATAGGACTACTATACATGTACCACACCTCTCATTTATTTTAGATTTTGTTGGGAGGAAACATGTACCAGAGTGAAATTGTTGGAAACAAAGCTTTCCACATGTGGTTAAATTAATGGGATCGGATTAATGGACAGTTTATAATTACCTACCCGTTAAATATTATTTTCAAAAAGCTTATTAAATTAAAAATAATGTATTAGATTATAAATTTTTTTTTTCTGTAAATATAACTTCAATAAGCGCAGTAAATTTTTGTATTTTATTGGCCTCTTAGATATAAACTTGCATGTGTTACAATTTATGTAAAAGATGATGTTGAAAACAATAGCTTAAATTAACGTCCCTTTTTGTCGCCTATTTAACTTGCACAAGGCATGCAACCCTACTTTCAAGGATAAACTTCCCTTTCGAGTTTCTGAAAAATTAATAATCCAACTTTTTGTCTGTCGTTGGCTTATTGCTTTCTTAATTATAAAGTAAAAAACTAAAAAATATATTACATAATAAAGACTATATAATCCAAGTAATGTAATTAAAATATTAAAGCAAATTAAGGTGTTCATATATATATATTTATTTATTTAGTTTTTGATGTAAGAACAATATGGCAGCTCAAGGTAGCGTGAACTGTGGCCTATATATATATATATATTCCTTGAAATCCCAAAATTTGCTTAGTATTAGGAATAATAATTAATGGAAAAATTGGGATTTGTGAGAATTTAGCGTAACGAACTATAAACAACTATAAGGAATCGATGTTGCTTAACGCATTTGGCATCTATCTGTTTAATTTTTTTTGGGGGCTCCCTTAACCATCCTCGTGGATCGTGTACAAAATCCCAGTCGATTGCATGGCATGGCCTGGCCTGGCCCCAAATCCTTGAGTAATTTCCAAGCCATCCTAACATTCTCTGTTAAACATCATTTCTTATTTCTTATTTTGTATATATAAAAAATACGAATATAATAATAATAATAATAATAATAATAATAATATTTTTTTACTTTATTTGGTTTCGCCATTATTATTAATAAGCTAAGGTAGGCATTATTTTTGGTCCATTGAAGAACCTATATATATACACTCTCTAGTGCTTACGTTTGGGGAAGTGGGGGAGTGGCCATTACTTTATTTTTAACCAAAAATAATTGGGAAAAGAAAAGCACTCATTTTGTAACCTTAGTTGATGAGTCATGTTTTTGGTTTTGGTCTAAGTCAATTCAAACAACTACTTTGCTTCCTTTTGGTCCATCTATACCCACTATTCTTATAAGCTTATCCTTTCACTATATATATATATATATATATATTGCGGACATTTCGATAAAGGGTTTCTTCAATTTGCGTTAACTTTATATTAGAATATAGTTTAGTTAAATCCTATAATCACTCTTTTTTTTTTTTAAAGAAATGTCTTAAGGGTTTAAGAATTTTCTACCACTTTTACACGTAATGGGTTAAAGAATTGATTTGATGGAGGGGGATTGATTTGAAGAAAACATGAATATCTGTGGTGAAAAAAATATACTGACAATAGAAGAATCTCAATTACAAAGAAGATGAAAAACGACAAAATGGGAAATTTTGTTAATCTAATAACTACATCAATTATTCTTTTTTTTTTAAAGTGAAGATAAAATTAAAATATTAAATAAATAAAAAATCCTGTTTTGATCCGTTTTTATAATTTCGGATGCATGCACTGAATGTGAATCGGAAATAGGTGTATGGATGAAAGCAACGTGAGAAGGCAATTAGCATTAGTAAGATTGCTTAATGCCGGCCAGTAATGGGACAGTACGTACCCTTTAATTACGTGCATGGTAAGTGAAGTTAATCGCAAACTCAATGCTGCCAAACCGCGTTAATCTTGCAGTTTGAGATAGATCTGCTTATTTGTGTTTTTGTTTGTTTTTTTTTTTATCCTTTTTAAGTTAATTTTTTATACAATTTTTGATAAAATATAATTTATGCTTTCATATATTTATATTATATATTAAAAAATTAATTAAATTAATATTATATATAATAGAATTTAAACCCAAATCATCATACTTTCCGCTAACTCAACTAAAGTCTTATTTATAAATTTATTACCTACCATTATTTACTTTTAAGTGTGTGATTTTCAAGAGCAGCAAATTTTGTTGGAGGTAACTTCCTTCTTTTTATGTTGTAATTAATAAGCTAGATTTTCTATTATCTTTTGCTTTTAGAGTGCTCTTAGAGCTGGCAAACAATAAAAACAACAAAGAAATGAGTGAAAACAGAAAAAAAAAAAGTACTTTATTTTAGTGGATTTTCCTCTTTATCCAGTGGATTATTTCTGCATTAAATAATATTTTTGTATTATTTAATTCATTAATAGTGTTTTAGGTAAACAATTTTTCATTAAATTTGAACGATATAATAATTGTTGAAATAAACCTTTTGGAAAATATGTTTGCTTTGTCTTATATTTAAGTTAACATTATGTAAATAATAATTTGTAATTAAGTAGAAAAATATAAGTAAAAGTATAATTGAAGTTTTTAAGTTAGATTGTATTTTATTTTTTTAGTAAAAAAATAAATTAATTAATTTTTACACGTCAAATTAAATAATAAATTAATTATTCCGTTTTATTTTTACCATTAAATAATAATATGATTGATACAACAAGTAAATAATAACATAATGCATGCCATGTGTCCATCTCCAACAACTATGCATCAAAGTTTAGTTTGAATACATGACTATAAATAATTAGCCATCATTTATATGTGAAAAAGGAGGAGCCTATCACGTGCGAACCTAAAAAAAAGGAAAAAGGAAAAGAAAAAAAAGAAGAAGAAGAGAGAAGGGAACATAAATTTTGCTTTTCTTTTTTTAATAACTAAAAGGGTTAATATTTGATATTTGACAATATACTCTTTTTATTTTATAAAATAATTTTAAAAAATTGTCATGTGCTTTTTTTTTTTAAATATTTACTATATCTTTATAAGACATTTGTTGACCTCTTAATTTGAAAACTCTATTAACAATGTATCAAATGATTTCTCTAAATTAAAATTTATTTATCTAAAAGTAAGCAAATTTTGCTACAATAAGATAGTAAAGGGGATGCATACCTCCCATTACATCCAAACCTCATATTCTACATTCATCATCTACCATTGACACACAACTTACATATGCCGCATAATCAGTCAGGAATAGAGTGTAGAATGAGTTGGAGAAGTTGTTTAAACCCTGTAGCTGGTTTGCCCATGAACACGTTTGTTGCCATAAAGTGTAAATCAGTGCGGTCCAAGCAAGTTTGAAAGCAATCACTCCCAATGATTTGCCTTTCAAATGGTGGACACCCCATTCAATTGTTTCATACCATGAGCCACACCTCCAATCTATGTTTCATTTCAGCATAATTTGTCGAGTAGCTTCGACAATCACAAAATAAATGGTCTCTTGTTTTAGGGAATCAAGCTGAATCGGAACATCCCAAACTTCACCTCTATTCTTCGCTGGTAAGCTGTCCAACACTGCCAACCAAGCAATAAAAGAATGTGTTGGGAATTCTGAAATAACACCACACCAGCTTGTGCCACACTCGCTACTTTCCTCCCTATGTCTTAACGCTTGCCAAATAACAGCAGCTTTGTATTTCAGACCACTCCCATTGCATGAGAGTAAATTCCCTGCCCTTGTCTAGTAGTACTCATTTTGCAAAATTTTATTAGCACCAAATGGAGCTTCATTTCACAATTAAATATTAAAAAAATCCAATAATTAAAAGAGTAATGGTTTCCAATAATTTGAAGAGCAACAGAAAGAGATAATAGTTGTGTATAAAGGGCACTCATCTTTTAATATTATGAGATGTAGTGTAGTGGTTAGTCGCCTTATCCCTTAACTATATGGTTAGGGTTTTAATTTTTTGCTTGCGGGTATGGAATAGATTTCATGTTTATAAAAAGAATTCAAAAATTCTCTAAAATTATCTTAAGAAGAAATTGGTGTTAAAAGTTTCTAATAGAAGAAATTTAAATTGTGACTTGTTAGACATATGTTTTCCCCAAAAATAATCTAGGAAGTAAAATATTCTAAACACTACAATACAAAAACGAAAAAACCAAAATGTAGGAAGCAGGATTCATCAGTATTTATTTATTTATTTTTTTAAAAATTGATTGAGTTTGTAGCGAAATGAAGTTGATATAGAGATGAATAATGGCGTGATTAAGTAGTAAAAAATTTGGATGAGAAACCTCAGCCAAAAGGTGATAATTTTTATGTATATCCAAAAAAGCTCCCAAACTTTCTTCTTGATGTAACAGGTTTCCAGAAATTGAAAGGAGAGAGGTCACAGGCATTGCAACCCTTCAATTTTAACCCCATATTAAACAATCATTATATATACACATCAAAACTCTCTCCCTTAATTCTTTTTTTAGATAAAATCAAACGTCATTTGCGAAAGAGATTGGTTCTTTATTTGTTTTCCAAAACCTAAACACGAAAGAACAAAAAGATAATATCTTAATTAACTTAATAAAAAATAATGGCTCAAATAAATCGCAAATCGGCAGAGATATAATTAACAAAGAAAACTCAGTTGGAAGTCATATAAATAAAGGAAAAGTGCAACTGCAACTGCAACCGGGTTTGGTTTAGGTTTTAGCCATTGGAAGCTTACTAATCTTATATATAACCCTGATGTGTATAGCCAATTGAACGTCACCATTGACAGCTCCATTTCATCTAACTTCATCTGTTTGATTCTCTTTAAAACTGAATATTTAAACTCTGGGTAGCTATAAACATGAGAGAATCGTTTTGTTAACTACAAGAAATTAATAATTAATCACAAAAAGGGTTGACTCTAATGTAGCATATTAGCATTTATAAATATTCTTGAGAAACATGAATGGGTTGGATTAGGTAACTTTAGCAAGCAAATGTTGCATCAGACCGTGTTAGAAACAAAAAACGTGATGCTTGGTCGGCATCTAATCCTTATCGAATAATATTATCTAAGAGACTATAACCCTTCATTATTAGCCAGGGAAGTTGAAGAACGGCAAGACTTGTTCAAATTCAAAGAAAAGGCCATATGCATGCTACCATTTTATTTTTCTTTATTGGTTCTGTTAATCTTGGATGAAAAGCGAAAATCTTAAAACATCTTTGAATCACTATAAAATGTAATGATAATTTTTTTTATTGGTTCTTTTAATCTTGGATGAAAAACAAAAATCTCAAAACATCTTTGAATCACTATAAAATGTTACGATAATACTGTTTAAAATTTGAATCTCAATATTTACAATTCCGATCGGTATCCCAAGTTTGGACTTGCTTACAAAGTCTAAGGTCCACTATTAATTATGCATGTACAACTTATATGCTTAGTTGATATGAATGTCTCAACTTTTGAAAGCAAAATCAAATGGTGGCTAAGAAAGTGGTTAAGTGATAGAATCCCCTTTACCAAACTAAAGTCCAACCATTGGACTTCCCATGTTTTCAAAAAGAGAGATGCTAATTAATTACACAAAGAGAAGAGTTTTAGTAATTAACAAAAATTATGTATTCTTCACAAATCTGGTCAGCAAAGCTGTGATGTTGTATTTAATCCGGTGATCATCATGATTATCTATTTATTAGTGAAATCAAATGGTCAATTTTATACTTGAGATTATATCTGCTAAATTATCATCTGCCTTTGGACTTGTTCTGGTCTTAAGTTTATAATGTTGGCTTCCTGTATCTAATCTCTGGATGATGATTATCTTTGTCTCAAACAACTAAAATTTAGGTTTTAAAGATAATTATTTTGGGAAAATGTTCTTACTATAATATAAGTATATATATGCATCTACCTTTGACTATAGACTGTATAACTTTGTGAAGGTCTCGGCTTTTCGGAGACGCCAATATCCACAGCACGCATATATTACACTCCGAATTAAAATTACAAATATTAATAATTGAATTTCCTGTGGTATCTACCCCGTAAAATATTTGGGTATGTCTAATCACAAAACGTAATCTATTCTCAAGAGGTAGGGATTGAACCGCGATCATATAATTAAGAGATGAGGTGAACAATCATTATACCATTAGTTGAGGTATAACCAAGCCTAACCAAATTAAAATTAAAGTTTAACTAAATTTTAGTTTTGAAATTCCATTTAAATATAAATCAAATCGTTTAAATATGTTCAATCGATGATTTAATTAAAAATTAAACTCATCAATTAAAATTAAATTTAAAAAAACCTTAATTGAGCTTACAAGCTACTCAAGCAAAATATTGAAATATTCATATTCGGCTTGTTTAACTCTAGTTAACATATCCAAAATTGAGTGTTTCTAAGAATATAAGCTTGAATAACATGAAATACGAATGTTGGAAAACCCAAATGCCAGAAATTTACTGTACCCCACCATGAAAGGTTGTCGAGGGTGTAAAAAGAAGTTGCCTAGGTTAAGGGAAGTATTGGCTTAAGAACATGTCGTGTCTACACCTTAAAAATCAAAATTAGATTGATTCAGTTTTAGCAGTACTTGCAAAACACTCAACTGTGTAATGGGTCAGTAATGGCATTCGATTGGTTAAAAAGAAAACGAAATTAGATTTCCAAATTTTGTAATTGTTTTATCTAAAAACAATAATAATGTTGGTAGCATGTGAAATTACAATGAGTGCTACAAACATAAGCTGATGAAAGAAACAACATGATCCATCCTGGGGCCAGCAAGTGGCGGAGAATCCGACACAATAATCCCACTTTTTCTTTTAAGAGGGTTCGGCAAAGTTGTTTTGGTCATTATAACTACCAAATCTCCCATAATTTAGTACTTTCAGAAACAACAACTAAGCAATGCCAATGAGGGCTGTTCTTACCTCCTATACAACTCAATCATGCCGTACTAGGGATTTAAATTACGGTTTTCCCATAATTACGGGTTTATCATACGACAGTCAAAATTGAAATCGTAAAATAATGACGTGGATAATTAAACCCTAGCAATGAGTATAAAGGTACAAATGTTTTGCTTCTTGACTCCGCAACTAAGGTTTGGAAAAGGACCTGAAGAAGAAAAGATATGAATCTGATTGACCGCACACTTTCCTGTCTGAAAGAGATTTTGCATGTTGCTATGATTTTTTTTTTCAGAGGCTGCTGCTGCTCATCCTTTAGTTGTAATTCTCAAGCAGATATAATTATTGTTTGCAACAAATCTTGATCAGTTATAATTACAAGCACTAATAGCAAGCACATGCCTGCATGAAATTAAAAAAGAAGAAAAAAAAAAGGTATAATAGGGGGGAATCCAAAGCTGTTTTTTCAAGTAAAAACGAGGCATGGAACACCATGTTTTCCCTGTAATAGATTTCCCAATTCTAATCTAGCATGCTTTGATGTTTTTGGTAGACCTCAAACAAAACATTATTATGTGATTACAACAATTAAGATTAAGCTGTCTTAAATGTTTGTATAACCACCGTTTTGCTTCCTTAAAAAGGTCCAAAAACATGGTTGTGGGGGGAGGAAACCTACCAAACATTGTGTATTTTGTAGTGGGTGCTTTATCCTTTGTGAGGGGGTTCAAATTGTGTGGATAATCATGTGGGAAATCCAGAATTTGGATTCCTTTGCATTAACGGAAAACATAATTATTGCAATTGAAATATCATGTTCTATCTCTTGTTTACAAGGTAAAAATTACATGTTGCTTTTTGTATAAAATTTGGGATTTGCGAAACCCTCAAGTTTGATTTTGATTATATTTTACTGCTTGATCACACACTTCCTCAAAACAAAAGCATGGTTTCTTGGACAAAATAAGGTATATAAAATGTAAATATGGAAATTCCTATAATTACAAATAAAATGATTAAGATTTATTTTGATAAAGTAAAAGCTTAAAAAATATTTAATAAAAATAATTTTAATATATAATTATTTTGTACTCTTAACTCGTGTGGAATCCAGCTTTTGTCAAATATTAATTTGACACGAGTTGAAACCGTTTATATATAAAAACCTAGTTATAAAATCCCAAGGATAGTGTTATTAGGAAGTGGAAAATGCATAAAACAAAATATTTGCAATGGGGGCTGCAAGCAAGTTGAGATAGATGGAGACACTACAATAGAATATTAAGTCCGTGGGGCTTACCTATATCTACTTTCAGAGTGACACAAGATTGGGGGTTATGATTTCGCCCCCATTTGTGAAAACAGATAAGAACGAAGTTGTGGCATCCATTAATATATCTTCATGATCCTTTCTTACCAAACAATTAAGGATGTTTTAATCCTAAAAAGAATAAGAAATAAATAAGAAAAACGTAAAGGAGTTATCTTATCTGCCACATGTTTTCTTGTCCCTGTGGCCCATATTTTACAAGGATCAATTGGGTCGTTTTTCTACTTGTATTCAAATTTGGGGGTTATATCTCATCTAAACCCTACTGTGCTCAACTTTGTGTTGGGTCTATATATTCAGGCTCTTTGGGTTAATAGCCGCTTCACCATATCCGTTCCCCAAGATGGTTCCATATGTTTTTAGTCCATATAAATGATTATGAATTTTGTGAATCAAACCTAAAGGAAAATGTTTATGAATGACCTCAACTACTTACTCGACTCACTAATTAACTAAGTTATTATTATAATTTAAAAGATAAAAAAATAAGAAAAATATAAATTATTGGTAAAAGAAATAAATACGCAATAAAAAATTAAAATGAAATTAAATTGTTATTCAATTCTAATTCAATATGATAGTGTAACACCCTTCACCCGGTCCGGTCACCAAACATAAGCTATGGGATGTAACCACTGATTACCTGAATGATCTTTTTTTTAATAGGTTCACAGACACAAGGCTCACATTAATTACAATACACACAGAACATAATACGCATAACCTGCAACATGCTTAATACATACATGGCGAACTCTCTTGCGGATAGTTCAACTGCGGACAGAATGTCCTACAGATTCCTATACTGCGGAATGATAAACTAAAACGCATGTAATCCTATGCTTTGTTCAAATAACATCTTTGCGGGTATAAAACTGTTACATGCATATGTATTTAGAAATAGACTGGTACCTCATTCATTTGCAACATCAAAAGACGAACATAAATAACTTCAAACTTGATAAGTTCACATACTCATAGCCACCTATATGCATGTCACAACCCAAACTAAATTAATCAAGTCTACCAAATCTTTGAGTGGATAGTGTGAGCTTCTTGTAAAGCCAATCGATGCGACTTGAATGTACAAAATCTACAGTAATTGTAAGTATTATGAATACTTAGTAAGCTCATACAAGACCAACCATCAACTTACCTCGCGCATAATTTAAAAGTTAATCTAATATGCATTCATGGTTTGCCAAACAAACCAAAACCATTTTCACATAATGAGCGAACACTTTATCAACATACAATATATCAAGTACACAACATGATATATTAACACTTTCATACCTGATTCATTCCCATTCATTTTCAACATAATAAGTGCGAACACTTTACCAATAATACAGAATATCAAGTATGCAACATGATATATTAACATTTTTATACCTGATTAATTTCCATTCATTTTTAACATAATAAGTGCGAACACTTTATCAATCATACAAAATATCAAGTATGCAGCATGATATATTAACATTTTCATACCTGATTCATTCCCAGTCATTTTCAACATAATAAGTGCGGTCACTTTATTAATCATACAGAATATCAAGTACGCAACATGATATGTTAACACTTTCATACCTCGCATGTTTTATGATACCCAATGTAACATCATAAAAGAACTCAAAACATAGGTACGCTTCACATCGAAGGCTCATCCGAGCTAATCATGTACATAGGTGTCAAGTTACTCGTTCGGGCTAAACCTTTATCGACACAATAATAGCCTAGCCAGAGCTATATATACTATTAGAGTTGTGACCCAAATTCTTATTAAAATAAAATACAAGTGGCAAGAAGAATCTGTATATAAGTTTACTTTCTCTATTTGATATTGATTTGAATAAGGTGTTTCAACCTTACTGCATTACTTCTATTAGACGTTGATTAGAATAAGTTTTTCTAAACCTATAAATAGACACAGTCTATACTCCTTGTAAAAATTCAAATTCGACATAGTGAATTTTTTTATTTTCTGCCCGTGGTTTTTTCCCAAAAGGGTTTCCACGTAAAATCTATGGTTCTATTTTTCTCTATTTTCTTACCATTATCGACATTTTATTTTTTACAAATTGGTATCAGGGCTTTTCGAGTTGCTTATCTCGATCACAATAATGGCGTCATTGAAGTATGAAATTTCACTATTGGATCACAACACTAGATTCGTGTTGTGGCAGATAAAGATATAGGCAATTATTGCACAGATGGATTTGGAAGATGCTTTGTTGGGGATAGTTAAGATGCCTTCGACATTGATGGATGAAGAGAAGAAGCGTAAAGATCGAAAGGGCTTGAAGCAATTAGATTTACATTTGTCTAATGAAATTTTGCAAGATGTGATGAAGGAGAAGATTATTGCTGCATTATAGGCAAAACAGGAATAGCAATGCATGTAAAAAATCCTAACGAGTAAGTTACATATGAAATAGTGTCTTTATACTTATCGTTTAGAAAAAGGTGTGTCTGTGCACGAACACTTGACCGTGTTTAAAGAAATTATCTCGAACCTAGATGCTATGGAGGTTTAGTTTGATAAAGAAGATTTAGGATTGATTCAACTTTGTTCGTTGTCTCCATCCTACTCAACCTTTAGAGACATGATTTTGTATAGTTTCGAATTTCTCACAGTTGATGAGGTCTGTGATTCTTTGACCTCATGTGATAAGATGAAACATCTTGTGATTAAATCTAAATTTTAGGGAGAGAGTCTTATTGTTCGTGGGAGACAAGAACGAAATACTGATGATGATCATAGAAGGACACATGAGCAGAATCCTCGCGAAAAATCTAAGGGTAGATCAAGATATTCAAACAGAGGTAAAACCTGTAACTTTTGCAAGAAGAAATAACAAATTAAATCTGAGTGCTATAAGTTGCGGAACAAGATAAAAACAGGGACTATGAATCAAAAGGGAAAACAACCAGAAAAATCCAGTGAAGCTGATGTTGTAGAAGACTACAATGATGGTGAACTCCTAGTTGCTTCTGCTAACAATTTTAAAGTGAACGAGGAGTGAATCCTTGATTCTGGCTGTACCTTTCATATGAGTCTCAACTGGGATTGGTTTACAACTTATGAAACAATGTCTGAAGGTATTATTTTAATGGGAAATAATGCTTCGTGTAAAATCGTAGGTGTTGGAACGATTAAAGTTAAGATGTTTGATGGAGTTGTTAGAACAGTTAGTGATGTTCTAGAATTGAAGAGAAATTTGATTTTGTTGAGTATTCTTGATCCAAAAGGGTACAAATACATAACTAAAAGTGAAGTTCTGAAGATTTCCAAAGGTTCCCTCGTTGTGATGAAAGGGCAGCGAAAAACTGTCAAGTTATATATTTTGCAGGGTTCTACTGTTACTGGTGATACTGTAGTTGCTTCCTCTTCCTTGTCAGATGATGATGTTACTAGACTTTGGCATATGCGTCTGAGGCATAGAGTGAAAAGAATTGAGCAAAAGAGGACTTTTTGATGGACAAGACATTAGCAAGCTGAAGTTCTGTGAGCACTATGTTTTTGGGAAGCAAAAGAGAGTTCAATTCACTAGACGAATCTATAACATAAAAGGAATGTTGGACTATATTCATTCTAATCTTTGGGACCATTTAGAGTGTCTTTGAAAGGGGGAGCTAATTATATGCTAACTCTTATTGATAAATTTTCTAGAAAAGTTTGGGTATTCTTCCTAAAGTAGAAAAATGATATGTTTTCCACATTCAAGTCTTGTAAGACCATGGTTAAGAAACAGAAGGAAAACAAATAAAACATCTTTAGACATATATGGCTTGGAGTTCTGTTGTGATGAATTTAACGAATTGTGCAAATCAGAAGGGATCGTGAGACACTTGACAGTTCATCACACTCTACAGCAAAACGGCATTGCAGAACGAATGAATAGAATGATCATGGAGAAGTTTTGATGTATGTTGTCAAATGCTAATTTACTAAAGTTGTTTTGGACTGAAGCAGGCTCTACTGCATGTTTTTTGATCAACCGATCTCCATCTGTTGTCATTGAGAAAAAGACTCTATAAGAGATATGGTCTGGTATTCTGATTTAAAAATTTTTGGGTGTCCTGCGTATGCTCATGGTGATAATGGAAAATTGGAACCGAGATCTATTAAATGTGTTTTTCTTGGTTATAAGGCTGGTGTAAAAGAGTATAATTTATGGTGTCCTTAAAATAGAAAAGTTGTAATTAGCAGAAATGTTGTTTTTGATGAAACTGCTATGCTACCTAACGTACTGTAGTGGGCCAAATTCGCCCGGCCCATTAGCCTCAAACTAAATAATAAAAACCCAATAAATATTATTTATTAACAGTCCATCAGCCCATTTTTCAGCCCAAAACCTAAGATTAAATACATAACCCAGGACCCAATTAAAATCCATTAGCTAAAACCCTAGCCCAAAATACTCGTGGCTCAAACGGCCCAAAGCTAAAACAACTTCAGCTAAACAGAAACCTAGGGTTTCCCTAGTAGTCGCAACCCTCCAGCACGGCCACGTCCACGCCCCCCACAACAACGAGCCAGACGCCACACCGGCCTCAGTGCTGCACTGCAAAGAAACAGACAAACACAACAGCAAGGACAAGCAAAAAAAAAAGAAAGCAAAAAAATAGCAGCAAAGAAAAAGAACGGAAAATGAAATTCTTTGTATTTTTCTTTTTCGGCTATATAAAAGCCTTATTTTCATTGTAAGAGGGATACTCACACTGTACGCATACACGCACACTTTACACAGACAGAATACACACATACTGAATAGCAAAAAAGAAATAAAAAAAGTCATTGAAAGGTGATTTCACTTTTTTTTTCTCCTTCATTTTCGATCTGCTTGTGATTTTTTTAGCATAGAAAACGAAAGGCGTGTTTTGAAGCAACACCGATGAAAGCCCACATGTCTCGGAAATATGGAGATTCGGGCTAGGGTTGTTTTCTTTATTATTGTTTTTATTTTCATCAGATTTTGCTTTGTTTTTTGTAGAATAGCATAAGATTTTAAGTTTTTCCTAAAAAAAAAGAAGAAAAGGGAGAAGGAGTGCGCTTACCCGATCTCCGTGGGCGTGTCCCCCATTGACAAGGTCCGATTGCCATTGGCGCACAATCGGCCATCAAATAAATGATGGTTTAGGTAGCTGCATGTTGAATCAAACACTAGGGGGAGGGGTTAAATCTTCTGTTTAAAAAAAAAATGAAAGGTTGCTGAGTTTTGAAAAGGAAATGAATGGGAATTAAAGTTTAGCATCAGACTTGGAAATGATGGAGTTTAAAGGAGGGGACCCACACGTGTTGACCCAGTCCAAAAGATTGGATCTGCATTCTTTTGTTTCAAATGGGTTAATGGCGTATTTGGTCCTCCTCTTTCGCGCCAATTTTCAATCGGCTTCTGTTTGTGCTTTGTTTATTTTTTAAATGTTCCCTAATATTTGTATGTTCTTACATTTTAGCCCACGGTGTACTGCTGCGTTTTAGGCTCTGGGATATTCCCAATTCTAGTTCTCATACGATCGTGTGCATTATATATTGGCTTCATAAACTATTTCATTCCTAATTTATTCTTATTATTTTTAATTTGATTTCAATTAGTTTCCTTTTTCTTCATTTCATACTTCTTTAGTCTATGTTTACCATCATACGTCATTTGATTACTCATTTTGGAGTAGTTATATTTTCATGTTCTGTACATTATTTTATGTAGTTTCTTTTTATACATTATCATATACATATATATACGTATATATTATAATAAGGCTAATGTCACTTCATTTGTATAATGTTTTCTTTTGTATTCTAACCCTGTATTTTAGCATAAATTTTTGCTACGATAATATGTTTTGTATATATATTTTGCATAAAATTATTTTTTCTACTTGTTTATATTAGTATACATATTTGGTTTATATATTATTAAACATATACATATTATCATTTCTATGTTAATCTACATATACTTACTTTTAAATTTATATGTACATATATATATTAATACATTTATTACTTTAATGGATTTTTCTATTTTAAAACATTTTTTTCTTTGTGATTTATCAAGTATCTTCAATATAAATATATGAGATAATTTTGGGAACCTTTTTTGTAATTATAAAATTATTATTTTCGAGTAGATTTATATATATTGCTTAGGTGTTTGTGTAGTCTATTATTTTAAATGTCTTGATATAAGGATATGTATAATTTTTAGACTATTCTAAAATTTTATATATCCTATTATTAATCTCATGTTTTTTAGATAAACTTGCATGTACATATGTTTCATAAATCTATTTCATGTATTATGCCTTGTCATATATCTTCATTATTATTCTTTTATATTATATATATTATTTAAATCATCATGTAGTTTGTCAACTTTTAAATGTATTTGTGTTTAAAATATTTTATATGCAATTCGATTCAAACCTTCATTCTATAATATCTATTTCAAAAAACTATATATCTAGCCCTAGTTTTTTATGTACAAATTTGTCAACCTACATTTCATGTGTTCATTTATTTGTCGTTATCTTAAAATAGTTTTATACCATATTAATTTTTTTTATTTGCATTTGGTTTTGGGTATCTAGTAGTAGTCATGATACGTTATGCCATGCACGTTATCGTTGCATTATTTATTTGTTCATTTTTTTTATATTGCCATGTTAATTATACTCCATGCATGATTGAAATTGAATTATATTTCCAAGTTAGTTATACTTAGTTTTAAGTTCTTGTTAGTTGAATTGAATAAATTGTATTATCTTCATTTTTCCATTGTCATATTTTTATGCGTACACATATTACCCCATTCATCATTTTTTTACTTGACTTTTGAAATGTGGTTTTATAAAACCTAAATTTTATGATTAATTTCGTCTTATTTCAAATCGAATTAATGTGTTTTAAGCTAGTTTCACAACTATTAAGAATTCTTCAAAACGAAGGCGATATTCGATACTTGGTAATTCGTGGAATCGTGCCCTAACGTGTTGGGTTGCAATTTCTCGATTGCTCAAAGTAATCGAAGGTCCTTTTAGGATTTCACCCATGTCTTTTGAAAATCCTTTAAACGAAAACGATATTCGATATTTGGCGATTCGCGGAATCGTGCCCTATCGTGCTGGGTTGCAATTTCTCAATTGTTCAAAATAATCGAAGGTCCCTTTTGAATTTCACCTATGTTTTCTAAAAACTTTTCAAAACGAAGGTAATACTCGATGTTTGGCAATTCGGGGAATCGTGCCCTATCGTGCTGGGTTGCGATTTCTTATTTGTCCAAAATGATCGAAGATTCCTTTAGAATTTCATTCTTACTCTTTAAATTCTAAAATAAGGTAATGTTTGATATCTAGAAATTCGGGGAGTCGTGCCCTACTGTGCTGGGTTTCAGTTTTCTCGTTGGATTAAATAATTGGGCATCCTTTTGCGGTTTTCAACATACAAATTTTTGGAAGTCGAAATTTATCATGTTTTCGAGGGCATAAAGGATCATGTCCTATCGTGCTGGATGCGGTGCTATATTCCTCTTAAGCAAGAGAATTTTGATGACCAACTCGGGTTATTCAAATGTTATCGAAAGGGAATCATATTTCAAAAACATTTTTAAATATTAGACATAAGGACAATATTTAATCGATTTGGTACCAATTTTGGGCGTAGTGAGGGTGCTAATCCTTCCTCATACGTAACCGACTCCCGAGCCTGCTTTCTCAAAGTTCGTAGACCAAAATCGTTGTTTTAGTAAATCAAAAATATTTTATTAAAATAACTAAATTCTTAGGTGAACCGATCACACCTAATAAAAAAAGGGATCGGTGGCGACTCCATATTTCTGTTTTACAAAAGTCGATTCCCCCGTATTTTCATTAAATTTAAAACTCTAAAATATTTTAAAAAAGCGGTGGTTTCGACAGGTTGGCGACTCCACTGGGGAATTTGAGAGTCGAGCCATAAAAATCAATTATTTACTGTCCTTTTGTCGAAAACTGAAAATTTACTCTAAAAATCATGTATCTTTAAATTGCATTTGATTGTGTGATTGTGCGGGTCTTGTAAAATAGCACTGCATTTCATTGCATGACCACTGTGGTCACACCTTCTAAGTGGGAGTAAGAAACTATGCTTTCGTGAGGTTTTCACCTCCGCATGGGCTAGTGGATTGCTTCCGGGGTACATCCGTACCTATGATTTCGTGAGATTTTTATCTCCGCATGGTCATAAGGAAATGTATCCCCCCGAACCGAACTCGATCTATATGAGCCTATAATGGGTGAAGATTGAGGAATCTGCTGGTTCGGGTACCTTATCTTTAGAACTAAACCACATATAGTGAGCCTTAGGAGCTATCCTTGGGTGAAGCCGCATCAAGCCTTAGTATTTACCCGTATGTTGTGTTGTAATTATTGTTTATGTGCTTGCATTTTATCGCTATTATTTGATACTAACCTGTGTTTTGTTTTGATTATCTTTTTGCATGACATTGCATAGTAAAGGAGGTGTTAATCCGTATTCAGTTACTAAGTTAGAAAGTTTGACATGGAGAATGAATTTCTTAGTAAAGTCGAGGATAATGCGGCCGTTCATGCATGGCCAGAGAGGCTACAATCAGAGAAAAGGGATAGCTTGGCAGAAGGGTATATATCGGAGTTGCAGGATTTCACTCGCGTCAATGTAGCACAAAATGAGTTGCAAGAGTTGAGAGATATTTGGGCTGGTTGGGATGAAGGGACCAAGCAATTATTCTATCAAAGCTATGGTGATATATCCTACTTGCTAGAAATTAGAGTGGATAAACATCTGTTCCGAGGTATGGTGCAGTTTTGGAATTCTGCGTACAAGTGTTTCACTTTTGGAGAAGTGGATTTAGTACCTACCATGGAGGAATACACTACTCTACTCAGGTGTCTGAAAATTCAGGTCCGAAAGACTTATGCCCGGGTTTTTAGCGGTCAGAATTTCGTGAAGAAATTGATGAGCATTTCTGAGATGAGCGAACCTTGGGTCACTGCTCGGATTCAACAAAAGGGAGATAGTAAATGTATCACTTGGGAGAATTTGCGAGATTTGATTTTGACACATCCAGATGAAAGAAAGAGGGTCGATATCTTTGCCTTAAGCATCTACGGATTGGTAATCTTTTCTAAGGCTTTGAGGCATGTGGATGAGGCAATCATTGATTTATTCGATCGCCTTGAGAAGGGAATCACAACTGCATTCGCGCGATATTGGCGCGTAGACGCTCGGATCTTTGAGCTCATGTCGGAAGACGGGCAAAGGGCGGTTTATTGGATGTGCACAATTACTGATGGTATGGTTTTATGGGCACTTCTGAAAGGTAGACAAGGTTTCTTATCGGGTCTTTTCTGAAGGTTATTCCCCGCTAAAAGAGGAGGCAGCTATACAAAGGAGAGAGGATATCTCGGAAGAGAAGTGGATGAACATTCTTCAGAACCTCAAGGAGGGGGATATCGAGTGGAGAGCTTACTGGATGGTTCCTGATGAGATCATGTACCGATGTGGTAACTTTGATTGGGTACCATTGTTAGGAATTTGGGGAGCTACCGGATATACTCCATTACTCGCGTTGAGGCAATATAAGTCAAGGCAGTTTGTATCCACGACCTACGAACTCACCCAGAGTGATTTCTCTTTTAGCGGTGCTCACTATAAGAAGAAAGTTTGGGAGCTATCGGATGCTTGAAAGCAAACTTGTTGGATGAAGAGGTTAGCCGTCGATTCCATGGTAACGCCCGAGTATAGCGAGTGGTTTAAGAAGTGGATTAATGATAATATTCCTAGGCCAAGCTTGGAGAATGCTCGACCTATCGGGGAACAATTACAAGTCACCCCGTTAGAATTGGAAATTATAAGGCAATATTTCGAGAAGAAGAGTTCGGAGCTTGGGAAGAAGATCGAACAGTTGGAGGAAGAGAAGATGCACTTAAGGTTAGACGCTGATGTTCAGAGGTTAGAGGCTGAGAAATGGAGGAAAGGAAAAACCAAGGCCGAAGAAGATCTAGATAGCTTAAAGACTGACTATAAGAAGTTGCGCCTATCCATGAGGATTGCGGGGTTAGGAAAGACTTCTGAACAATGTCGCCATGAAATTCGAGAAGAAAAGGCCAATACCGACCGGTGGGAAAGGAAATTCCGAGAAGCTCAGGCACGAAACGAAGATTTGGAGAAGAGTCTGTCGGAGAGTAGAAATGAGCGAGGAGAATTAAGGGCTAGAGTGGCAGAACTCGAGAAGTCCCTGCATCAGTACCGAAACCGCAACACCGCGGTAGAGTTGAGGGGAAGCTTGAGCAAAATAGAAGAAATGAAAGGAAAGATAGAAGAGTTAGAGGCATCACTGCAAAACTGTGAGATGAGGATCTAGTTTTTCGAGTCAAACGAGGATCGTTGGAAAGAACAGCTTCGCCATGTGCAATGCAAAGTCAGAAACAGAGATTACATTATGGGGGAGGCCATAACCCAGATTCGGGATGTAGCGGACTACTTGCAAACTTTAGTGGTTCAGGCGGACACACTGAGCGTGAAGTATGAGCTGGAGTCGGATCGCGGACAAGAGCTAGCCTCGTTGCTTAGAAAAATTAGGACTTTAAGCGTTAGAGCGAAATTTTATTTGTAACTCGAATTTATGTAAAAGATTTTATTTTCAAGTGAAATTTTCTAAGGGCAATTGAATCAAAATTGATGCCTCCTTTGCATTCATGCATTTGCATTACATCATATCATTATACATTAAAGGCCATAAGAGTTTTCTAATTAATTAATTAAAAATTATTTCAGTAACCTGGAAACCAATGAAAACCAACCAACCACGCACCCCTACGGTGCCAGAAAAAAATCAATGGATAAGAGACTCGAGAAATTGGAGCAAATGCAAAAGGACATGCAGGAACAAATGCAGTCTCAGATGCAAGAGCAGCTAGCCAAGATTCAGCGAGAGATGAAGGAACAAATGATGGAATCCTAGAGGGAGATGGTGAGTCAGTTATCCTAATTGCTATTGTGAGGAATGGATAAGGGAAAGGGCCCCATGGATAAGGTCGAGGAAACTAATGAAGACCCTCAATACCCCTCTGGCTTCACTCTGACACATATACCAATGAAGCTCGAGATTAATTTACCGAAACCATCTGTCACGATCATGCCCCAACAGGTTCAGGCCGGAGCTTCAATACCGATGAATTTCCAAATCGGATCAGGCTCTAACTTTGTCAACAACCCGAACTATCCGCCCATTCTCGACTTGGATGAAATTGCTGAAGAAGAAAAGGCGAGGATGGATTCGCAAAAACAATTGGAAGAATAGTGTAGATGGCTTGAGGAGAAATTCAAAGCCATGGAGAGCGCGGATTATCATCAAGGGATTGATGCCAAGGACTTGAGTCTGGTCCCAGATTTAGTCCTTCCCCCTAAATTTAAAATGCCCGAATTCGAGAAATACAATGGAACAAGTTGCCCTGAAGCCTACATCACTATGTTCTGCAGGCGAATGACGGGATATGTTAACAACGACCAGCTGTTAATCCATTGCTTTCAAGATAGTCTGGTCGGGGCGGCGTCTAAGTGGTATAACCAATTAAGCCGCTCTAAAATTAACTCATGGAAGGACCTGGCTCAGGCTTTTATGAAGCAATACAATCATGTGACGGACATGACCCCTGACAGAATCACTCTCCAGAACATGGAGAAAAAGTCAAATGAAAGCTTCAGACAGTACGCACAAAGGTGGAGAGAAGTGGCCATACAAGTTCAGCCGCCACTTTTAGAAAAAGAGACGACAATGCTCTTTATTAACACCTTGAAAGCCCCTTTTATCACTCATATGTTAGGAAGTGCCACCAAGAGCTTCTCTGATATAGTGATGACAGGGGAAATGATTGAAAATGCTGTAAGGAGCAGTAAGATAGAATCAGGAGAGAGTGCTAGGAAGTTAGCCCCAAGGAAAAGAGATAATGAAGTGAACAACACGAGCATATTCAATAAGAGGCAGTCCAAGTCAATTACCGTAAATCAACCAAAAACGGTAACTACCAATCAACAAAGCTCTGTAAGACAAGAATCCAATGCAAGGAAGAACACAGAAAGGCCACAATTCACCCCTATACCCATGACGTATAGGGAGTTGTACCAGAACCTGTTCAACGCTCATGTAGTATCCCCTTTTTACCTGGAGCCACTGCAGCCCCCATATCCCAAATGGTATGACACAAATGCCCAGTGTGAATACCATGCAAGAATTACCGGGCACTCAATCGAGAATTACTCTGCGTTCAAGAAAGTAGTCGAAAGACTCATTAAGGTGGGGATTGTGAGATCTGATGACCCTGCCACACCCAATGTAGCAGGAAACCCACTCCCTAATCATACCGACCAAGGAGTGAATGGGATAAGCGAAGGCTTGAATAAAAAGACCAAGTATGAGGTGGCAGAAGTAAGGACCCCGTTGAGGCGGGTATGGATGGAGATGGCCAAGAGAGGATTAATCGCGTTGGATTCGAGTGAAGAATCAAAAGAGGACAAAAACTACTATGAGTTTCACGAAGAGGCGGGGCATGAAATCCAAGATTGCGTGGAGTTCAAGGCCCTTGTGCAGAACATGATAGATAACAAAGAAATGGAATTCTATGAAGAAGCTAAAAGCCCCGTAGGGGGAGATGTATGCGCATCCGAGGGAGAATCAAAGGTGCAGAATCAAACACCTAACTATCTCGTGGTGATCATTTCGAGACCCAAAAATAATGAAGCTGGAGTACAAATGCCACCAAGGGTCATAATCCAAAGACCTGCAGTCTTCCTTTACAAAGACAGCAAAAAGGTTTCATGGAATTATGATTGCAGTGTGACGATGTCGGGAAAAGAAAGCCCGGTTGGCACTTCAAGAGGGGATCAAGACAGAGGTTCCTATATACGTAGCGGGAGGCGTTACGATACGGTGAATGAGGAGGTACAACCCACAAAAGGAAAAGCCCAGGTGGTCGAGGAAATGAAAGGAAAATCAACCAAACCTGTTAATGAGCCAGTTAACAAAGAGGAGGCCAAGGAGTTTTTAAAATTCCTAAAGCATAGCGAATACAGCATGGTGGAACAGCTACGTAAACAACCAGCCCATATTTCGGTGTTGGCCTTACTTCTAAGCTCGGAAGTTCATCGTAGCGCGCTAATGAAGGTCTTAAACGAGACATATGTTGCCAATGATGTATCCGTTAACAAGCTGGACCGCTTGGTTAGCAACATCAGTGCCGACACTTTATCTTCTTTAATGACGATGAGATACCACCCGGGGGCATGGGGTCGACTAAAGCTCTACATATCACCACACGCTGTAAAGGATATACGCTGCTAGGCGTACTTATTGACAATGGATCCACTTTGAATGTTCTACCATTGACCACGCTAAACAGGTTACCTATAGACAACTTTCACATGAAGGAGTGTCAGAACATCGTGAAGGCATTCAACGGCACAGAGAGGAAGGTGATGGGCAGAATCGATGTACCTCTTCAGATCGGGCCAATTACATATGAGGTGGATTTCCTCGTGATGGATATCAAGCCCTCATACAATTGCTTGTTGGGGAGGCCCTGGATACATTCAACGGGGGCAGTGCCTTCCTCGTTGCATCAAAAATTGATGCTAGTATCGGAGGAGAGGTTGATAACAATTAAGGCTGAGGAGGATATTATTGCAACTGTGAGCAATAATGCACCCTATTTGGAGGCAGATGATGAAGCAATCGAATGCTTATTTCGATCTTTGGAATTTGTTAATGCGACGTTCATCGCCGAGGGAAGCAAAATTCTGGTGCCGAAATTGTCCAAAACCACGAGAATGAGCCTCTAGTTGACGATTGGAAAAGGGGCCCTACCCGGAAGGGGACTTGGGAGACATCTACAAGGAAGGATTGAAACACCAATGCTGAAAGACAAGAGAGACCGCTTCGGCCTAGGATTTAAGCCAGATGTCAAACAACGAAGAAGATAATTGGAAAAGAAGCAAGAAAGAAGAAGAGCACGGTTAACAGGGGAGGAGATCAAATTGGAACCAATGACATTCCCCCATATATCGAAAACATTTGTGTCCGGGGGAATCATTCATCCCGAGAGAGACACACCAATGACAAGAGCTATAGAAGAAAGGCTGGAAAGCTTGGACATCAACGTTATATGCGAAGAGGAGACCGGAAGAGAGAATTTGTCGGGCATTTTCCCCTACACACCTGGAAGTGTTCAGGACAACTGGACTGCGGAAGAGATTCCTGTAGTTTTTAGAACGGATTCAGAGTAATGTCCAAAACACACTTATTACTCTAGGCCTAGGAGTGATAAGAATCTTTTGTGAAATAGGCCGATGTTTAAAAATGTTGTTTCAATAAAATGCACGGTTATTATCATTTTGAGAAAATATTCTCTCGTCCTTTCAATTTCATTCATAACCATACAAAGGATTACTTTCGGATTCTTTTATTCTTGAAACATTCTTCTAAATATTCTTTCATTCGTCATTCATAATCATACCATGCAAATAAATGTTTCGAATTCTTTTGATTCTTGGTATCTGCCTTCATTCTCATAACAGGTCTCCAGATATTAATGATACGAGTGACACTGCTAACGACTCAGAATTTCCTTTCGAGTGAGATGTATGTATGGATGATTTTTAGGATTTTGAAGATGACCAAGGCTGTAACCTATCTCCTGATTTGTTGGGGATGGTAGAACAAGACGAGAAACAAATCCTACCTCACAAAGAATCAGTTGAAATTGTGAGCTTAGGAGAAGGACAAGAGGTGAAGATCAGAACATGTATCACTACGGAGACGAAGCGAGACCTCATTGAATTGCTTCAAGAATTCAAAGATGTCTTCGCATGGTCATACCAAGATATGCCAGGGTTGGACACTGACATCGTGGTACACTGACTCCCCATAAAAGAAAAATGTAAGCCAGTTCAGCAAAAACTTCGAAGAATGAGGCCCGATGTCTTGCTAAAAATAAAAGAAGAGGTTCGAAAGCAGTTCGACGCCGGATTCCTGAAGGTGGTAAAATACTTAGATTGGGTAGCCAACATCGTCCCCATCCCTAAGAAAGATGGAAAGTACGAATGTGTGTGGACTACAGAGATTTGAATAAAGCCAGCCCGAAGGACAATTTCCCACTACCTCATATTGACACCCTAGTGGACAACACGGTAGGACACTCACTATTTTCATTCATAGACAGTTTTTCTGGATATAACCAGATTAAGATGTATCCTGAAGATATGGAGAAGACCACATTTGTAACCATGTGGGGGACATTCTGCTACAAAGTAATGCCATTTGGACTGAAGAATGCGGGGGCAACTTATCAAAGAGCCATGGTAACCCTATTCCACGACATGATGCATAAAGAAATCGAGGTTTATGTCGATGATATGATCGCAAAGTCTCGAACAGAGAAAGAGCACATACAAGTCTTGAGGAAATTGTTCTTGAGATCGAGAAAGTTTAAGCTAAAACTCAATCCAGCCAAATGTACCTTCGGAGCCAAGTCCGGAAAGCTCCTCTGATTTGTGGTCAGTGAAAAAAGGATCAAGATCGATCCAGACAAAGTCAAAGCCATACAAGAGCTATCTCCACCGCGTACTCAGAAAGAGGTTCGAGGCTTTCTAGGAAGATTAAATTATATCGCCCGGTTCATTTCACAACTAACCGAGAAATGTGACCCTGTCTTCCGCCTTCTCAAGAAACACAACCCAGGTGAATGAGATGAGGAATGCCAAAGGGCCTTCGATAAGGTCAAACAATACTTGTCCAACGCTCCGGTACTGATGCCACCTAACCCCGATAAGCCATTGATACTGTATCTGGTAGTATTTGAGAATTCTATGGGATGTGTAATAGGACAGCATGATGAATCGGGAAGGAAAGAAAAAACTATTTACTATCTTAGTAAAAAGTTCACAGAATGTGAGACGAGGTACCCATTGATAGAGAAGTTGTGTTGTGCCCTAATTTGGACAACTCAAAGGCTGAGGCAGTATATGTTGTATCATACCACTTGGCTCATCTCAAAATTAGACCCTTGAAAGTACTTGATGGAGTCAACAGCTTTGAATGGAAGGATGGCCCGATGACAGATTCTGCTATCTGAATTCGACATAGTTTATGTGAACCAGAAAGCAGTAAAAGGGAGTGCAATAGCAGATTTCCTGGCCAGTAGAGCGTTGGAAGACTACGAGCCTTTGAACTTCGATTTTCCAAATGAAGACCTGATGTGTATTGCGACCATTGAAGAAGGTGATCTGAAAGAACTTCCCTGGAAACTAAACTTCGATGGGGCATCAAATGCTGTGGGTAATGGAATCGGGGCAGTCTTGGTATCCCCAAACGGAGATCATTATCCATTCACTAGTAAATTGGATTTTGATTGCACGAATAACATGGCAGAATATGAAGCGTGCATCATGGGTATTCATGCAGCCATAGAACACAAGATTAAAGTGCTAGAGGTATACGGATATTCTGCGCTAGTGATTTATCAACTCAAGGGAGAATGGGAGACCAGGGACCCCAAGTTGATCGATTATCAAAAACTGGTCCTTGAATTGGTTAAAGAGTTCGATGATATTACTTTCTGCTACCTTCCACGAGACGAAAATCAGATGGCCGGCGCTTTGGCCACCTTAGCTTCCATGATCAAGGTGAGCAAACAAGAAGATATCAAACCAATCCGGATGAGCATTTATGAAAATCCAGCCCACTGTTATAATATCGAAGAAGATGAAGAAAAAGACGACCACCCTTGGTATCACGATCTTTTGCAATATGTGAAGAATCGTGAGTACCCAGACCAGGCAAGCGAGAATGACAAAAGGACGCTGAGAAGATTGGCCATCGACTATGTCTTAGATGGGGAGATCCTATACAAAAGAAGAAAGGATCAAGTGCTACTAAGATGCGTAGACGCTATAGAGGCTAAGAAAATCTTAGAAGAAGTCCATGAAGGCGTCTGTGGGACACATGCTAATGGCTTTACAATGGCCAAGCAAATTATGAGATTCGGGTACTACTGGTCCACCATGGAAGGAGACTGTGTCAATTACGCTAAAAGATGTCATAAATGCCAAATCTACGGGGATAAAATTCATGTGCCCCCTTCACCGCTACATGTCATGGTTTCTCCATGGCCATTCTCTATGTGGGGTATGGATGTGATTGGACCAATATCGCCGAAAGCTTCTAATGGGCATCGTTTCATCTTCGTGGTTGTCGACTACTTCACCAAATGGGTAGAAGCTGCTTCGTATGCTAGTGTGACCAAGTCAGCAGTGAGCAACTTTCTGAAAAAGGAGATCATATGTCGATATGGAATACCGGAGAGGATCATATCTGACAATGCATTAAACTTGAACAATAGTACGATAGAGGAAGTCTGCAGTCAATGCAAGATCAGACATCATAACTCGTCACCATATCGACTAAAGATGAATGGGGCAGTGGAAGCGACCAATAAAAACATTAAGAAAATTGTGGGGAAGATGACCGAAACCTACAGAGACTAGCATGAGAAGTTACCATTTGCCCACTTTGCTTATCGAACGTCGGTCAGAACCTCAACTGGGGCAACCCCTTTCTCTTTGGTCTATGGAATGAAAGTGGTATTGCCAATCGAAGTCGAGATCCCGTCTCTTCGAGTGCTATCGGAGTTAAAGTTAGAAGAAGCCAAGTGGATCCAGTCTCGATATGATCAATTGAACCTAATTGAGGAAAAGAAGTTAAGAACTATCCGTCATGGTCAGATGTACCAAAAGCAAATGATGCGGGCTTATGACAAAAAGGTTCGCCCTAGAGAATTCCACGAGGGAGACCTGGTTTTGAAAAATATCCTTCCCATACAGAAAGATTTTCGAGGGAAATGGACGCCTAATTGGGAAGGGCCTTACGTGGTGAAGAAGGCTTTCTCTGGAAGAGCATTGATTCTAGCGGAGATGGACGGTAGAAACTTGTCCAATCCTGTAAAATCGGATTCAGTCAAGAAGTATTTTACCTGAAGAAGAGAGGCTAGAGTAAAAACCCGCAAAAGGGCGCTCTGCAATCTCAAAAAGAATAAAAAAATAAAAAAAATGGAGAGGCCAAGGTGAAAACCCGCAAAGGGCACTTTGAGACCAAAGGGGCTTTTTGAGTTGAAAACCCGAAAACGGGCAGCCCAAATTTTGAATATGGGGCACATGGTAGTCTTGTCCTCCCAAAAGCAGCAAGACAAAAGAATAATACACCTTGGGGCATCAACAAAATACGCAGGGCCTCCTGAATACACATTTGGTTCGAAGGAGCCTTTGAGAAATTAGAATAGTGAAACTCATGCTGTGATATCTGGGGCACCTTTTTCTCATTTATTGCACTTTACCAGATTCATATTCCTATGTATGCACATCAAATTTTGCTTAATAAAATTCTATTTGTCCATTATGATAATCTCTTTCGAGCATTTTTGTTGAAATCGCGATTTTTGGACATATTCACACAAAAGATGTTATGCATATTATTCTGGAAAGTTTCTAAATAGTACAAGGACCTAAAACAGGGCCACTAGTCAGGACTAACCAGGATCAAAGTTGGAAAATATTGGAAAAAGAGTAGTCCAAATTAGGACTATTTCTTTGAATTTCCTGTCAGAGATAATGGCTAAGCAAGAAAACGCGATAGCACATCAATGATAGAAACCGGACGAATTATGAGCAATGACACCTTAAGCGTTTAAAAAGGAATCACTTTCATGACATTTCTACATTCATAATCATTCATTTAGTTAGGGACATTTGATTCATCTCGATCATAGCATCCTAGTTATTTGACATACACAGATACAGGAAACCCATTCTACACATCATGTTTTTAGAAGACAGTGTAGCGACATTGGCTGATCCTATGGATCCTGTTTCCCTGAAGTTGTAGTGAAGCAGATCGAAGACGGCGAATCTAGGCTTCCTGAAGTTGCAGTGAAGCAGATTTAAGCCAACAACCTAGCTCTCTAAAGTTGTAGTGGAGTAGGCTGAAATTTTAGATCTTGTTTCCCTGAAGTTACAGTGAAGCAGATCGAAGACGGCGAATCTGGGCTTCCTGAAGTTGCAGTGAAGCAGATTTAAGGCACCAACCTAGCTCCCTAAAGTTGTAGTGGAGTAGGCTGAAATTTTAGATCTTGTTTCCCTGAAGTTGTAGTGAAGCAGATCGAAGACGATGAATCTGAGCTTCTTGAAGTTGCAGTGAAGCAGATTTAAGCCACCAACCTAGCTCCCTAAAGTTGTAGTGGAGTAGGCTGAAATGTTAGATTTTGTTTCCCTGAAGTTGCAGCGGAGCAGATCGAAGTCACAATTCTTATCTCTCTGAAGTTGTAGTAGAGCTGGATAAAAACACGTGAACCATGCCCCCCTGAAGTTGCAGTGGAGCATATTGAAGTTACCTGAAGAAAGGAAACACCAAAGAAGTCATAATTTCACGAAACCGGGCAAAATTGGCCCTCATTTATAGTCTTTGCTCTATTCTCGTTACACGACAATGAGCAAAGAGGGGCAGCTGTAGCGGGCCAAATTCGCTCGGCCTATTAGCCTCAAACTAAAAAATAAAAACCCAATAAATATTATTTATTAACAGTCCATCAGCCGATTTTTCAGCCCAAAACCTAAGATTAAATACATAACCCGAGACCCAATTAAAATGCATTAGCTAAAACCCTAGCCCAAAATACGCATGGCCCAAACGGCCCAAAGCTAAAACAACTTCAGCTAAACAGAAACCTAGGGTTTCCCTAGTAGCCGCAACCCTCCAGCACGGCCACGTCCATGCCCCCCACAACAACGAGCCGTATGCCACAGCTGGCCCTGTACCTCCGCACCTGCAAAGAAACAGACAAACACAACAGCAAGGACAAGCAAAAAAAAAAGAAAGCAAAAAAAAGCAGCAAAGAAAAAGAACGGAAAATGAAATTCTTTGTATTTTTATTTTCGGCTATATAAAAGCCTTATTTTCATTGTAAGGGGGGATACTCACACTGTACGCATACACGCACACTTTACACAGACAGAGTACACACATACTGAATAGCAAAAAAAAAATCAAAAAAGTCATTGAAAGGAGATTTCACTTTTTTTTCTCCTTCATTTTCGATCTGTTTGTGATTTTTTTAGCATAGAAGAGAGAAAAGATGCTTTCAAGGCCTAATTGGGTAAGTTTCATTGTCTCGTTTTTAGTAAATTTGGTATTTTTGGAACTGAGATAGCTTAATCTCTCTATTTGAGGGATTAATTTGAAAATTTATCAAGGTATGAAAATGGTTCATGGATGTATTATACTAGAAATTATAAATTTATGGTAGAAAATAAAAGATTATTGATAGATAAACAACTTTTGCAAGGTGATTTTTGATGAAAACTTGATTTAAGGACTAAAATGTAAACTTGTAAAATTTGATAAAAAATTATGAAATTTTATGTAAACATGTGCTGGAAAATTTGTAATGGGGCTTTGGTTAGGCTTGGAATAGGGAGTAATTTTTACAAGTTTCATTTTTCGGGCCTAGGGGCAATATCAAAATTTTTGGAAAAGTTAAGGGCAAAATGGTAATTATGCCTAGGACGTAAATTGAGTCTGTATAAGTATGAAATGTATGAAATTAATGATTAAATTCATTTATATAGATCCAAAAAATACAAACTCAAAGTTAGATCAAGGAAATGAAAAGATTTCGGATTAGTAGATTTTTACGCGAACAAGTGTCGAGATAAGTTCGTGTAACTTAATCGGATATGTAAATATGTAAATTAAATGTTTTATTGTATGTAATGTGATTTATGTTAATATGCCTTACTTTTATGTTATGATGAAAAATTATACATGCTTGAAATGGTAATAAATGGTTAAGTCCCGATTGAATATTGAATTCTGATGAATGTATATGCTTTTCTTGAAACAAATAAGGTCCTGCATTTGTTGCGGATGAGATTTAGCTCAGACGAGTAATCCTAATAACCTTGTTATATAAAGGATTTAGCCTAGACGACTAATCCCAAGATAATACCTTTCGAGCACACATTATGTTTAGGGTTTAGCCTGGATTGGTAACCCTAATCGAGCTCTTGTTAGCATACGTTATTTAAAGGATTTAGCCTAGACTGGTAATCCTGTTATGCGACATTTGACTCGTGAGTTTGTTCTTTGGTTAAGTACCCTAAGGGGCACCCTCGATAAAAGTTGATGGATTAATGAATCGTACACTTCGAGTGTACTACTTGAGCCTTCATCGGGATTTCAATAATTCATTGGACATATAATTCTTGGCTTGGCATAAAAATCTTGAGATAAAATGATAATGACTTGAAAGAACATTGCTTGATGAGCTCATCTATGTTACTTGATTGATATGAAGATTTTGGTGACTAACATGTTTGATTCATTGTATGTGTTTAGGCAATTTAGCCAAGTGGATGGAAAACATGATATGTATGCTTAGATTTATTAAATAAGATTGGTAAGTTTAGTTTCTATTATACGAACTTACTAAGCATGTAATGCTTACTCCTTTTATTTTCCCCTATTTTATAGTGCTCGGAAGCTCTTGAAGGGTGAAAGATTGTTAGAGCATCGTCACACTATCAACCTAGCATTTTGGGTATATTTAGTGAAATCATTTTGGTGTAATGGCATGTATAGGGAAACTTGGCCAATAGTGGCTTGAAGTGTCATTTTGTAACCTAGCCATTGGAATGGCTAGTGATGGTTCATTTTGGGATATGATTTAGTAAACTATTATGATATATGTATCCACATGTGTTATGCTAAGTCCATGTGACCCAATGTTGTAAATGTCTAATTTAAGATAAGGTGAGTTGGTAACTATGTATGCATGAAATGGTATGCCTTGTTTAAATGATGAAATTGCTACTTTAAATACTTGAATTGGTTGCAATTGGTTAAGTGTTTTATGTGCAAGCTTTTGGGTGACTTTGGGTGAGAATGAAGCTAGAAAATGGCTTCATTTTGTCCACACGGGCAGACAAACGGGCGTGTGTCTAGACCGTGTGTGACACACGGCCTGGCAACATAGGCATGCGGCTTGTGGTTAGGCCGTGTGTCCCCTGCACCTAAATTTTGGGAAACAGAATGCTCAAAATTGGACACACGTGCAGAGGCACGGGCGTGTTTGTAAAAGCCCGATTTAGGGCCTAGTCTGAATAGTGGTCTCAAGACTACAAATTCGAAGTCAGTGAAATTATTTTATTATTATTTTGGAGTCATAGCATGTTTATATTAGTGCATGAAAAATTTTGGTGAGTTAATTTTGACGTTTGTGAGCCCAATTGTGAAAAAAGAATAAATCACATAAAGTGTAAAAGTCCTAATTTGATAGCTAAAGGTGTTATTTTATTAGAGAATCAAAATTGGGGGATTTTAAAGGGCAATTAGACCTTTTTAAAGGAGCATAGCCGGCCACAGAGTCAAAGACAAAATTTTAAAATTTGGTGGGTTAGGTGGCTTATTTTGACTAAAATAGAAATAAATCAAGGAAGGATGATATCATCCCTTCTTCATCTTATTTCTCTACCAAAAATCAGCCATTAAAGGGGGTTTGAAAGCTTAAAATTTTTTGCAACTTGAAGCACTCACAAGTACGTAATTTCCATACCCATTGTTGAAGATTTTTACATTTTTGAGACCCTTGAAGCTTGAGATTTCAAATGAAGGGTCTATGTTGCAAAATGATTAAGATTTTAGGGTTTTACCATGAGATTATTTAGGGTGTTTTCTAAAATTTTATGGAAGAAAATGAGTCTTGGGTGTCTTATAAACAACTTTTGTGAAATGTGTTAGTATAAAAACACCTAATAGGACTAATGTGAATAAGTTATAAAATAAGTGATAAATGTGTGAAATAGTGGGAATTTAGAGTTTCTATACGAGTTAAAGAGGTTCGGCTAGTCTTGAGAAATAAATAAATTCGATAAAAATTAATTTTCGATCCGAGGGGTAAAATGGTCATTTCACAAAAGTCTAGGGGCAAAATGGTCATTTAGCCTAATTGTAAATTGTTGAGTGCTTAGACTAATAAAGTGACTTAATAAGTGCATTTTGTTATTATAGATCAAGAAATACCGAGTCTGAACCTAGACCGAGGGAAAGCCAAGCAAACCGACTAATCGACTAGTCGTGTATGTTTTGTAATCCGAGGTAAGTTGTATGTAAATAATACATGTGGTTGAAATATTATAGCATGAATTGCTTTATTGTGAAATTGAGAATGTATAATGATAAATGAGATAGTAGAATTTCCATTGGAACCTTAGGAAGTAAGTCAAATATTCATGCCATGACTTTGAGTCATTCGTGTGTGAGCTAGTGTAAGACATGTCTAGGATATGCATCGGCCACACTATGAGAGCCAGTGTAAGACCACGTCTTGGACATGGCATCGGCATTGAGACGAGGGCTGGTGTAAGACATGTCAAAGAGATGCATTAAGCTCGAGACGTAAGCTAGTGTAAGACATGTCTAGGACATGCATCTGCTACGAGATGATAGTCAGTGTAAGACCATGCCTGGGACATGGCATTGACTTGAGATATGAGCCAGTGTAAGACCGTGTCTGGAACATGGCATCGGTACTTTACCCTATGCTTGAGGCTTATGTAATATTGGGTAGTATTCCGAATGGTTCAACGGTGAAAGTTAAGTTTTTAAGCTAATGAGGAAAGTATAACCGTGTTGTGAGTGGTACAGGTACCTAATTGGTGCGCACGAGATATGAGCTCAATATATATAAGTGACTTGTATAGATGGTAATGAGTATGTTCTGCTTATGCTTACCTTGGTGTTATGAGCATGTTAATTATTGATAAATTGTTGTTGTACACTTACATATATGAAACTTACAAAGCTAGACAAAATGATAGTGTGTTGATTCTCCAACCGTCTTCCAATCTCTACGAGTCCTCGAGCTCTGTAAAACAAGGAAAAGAGAGGGTTAAGCATTTACATGCCTAGTAAGCTCGAATAACTGGAAATTAAACTTACCGATTAATTAGCATACAACCATATTAGGCAATAAAACCAACAAGAATGGAATGGTTTCCTTATCACATGCACTAAATCAATAAGTTAGTCAAATAACAATGCACCACGTAACTAATCTTAGATGAGCTCATCATTAAACTTTTCCATTTATACATATATTATATTATCCTGTTAAGTTTCTCAGGAATCTCGATGGATTATCCATTTACCGTCAAGTCATAAGAGTGATTATTTCATGTATGCACTCTCGCGAACCACACATCTTAGAGCGGGACTACCAGTCCAGGCTAAATCCATCGTAATATAAACTCGTAAGGCGATGTCGGGATTACCAGTCCAGGCTAAATCCATTATAGTGGCAAACACCTTTAATGAGCTCGGATCTGAATTACCAGTCCAAGCTAAATTCAGACCCTAATCGGATTACCCATCCGGGCTAAATCCACAATGCACACATATTCTTCGGGAGGCTCGATCACTCAAGGAACACCCGTTTGGGCTAATTCCTTTCTATATTGAGATCAACGGATTACCCGTCCGGGCTAAATCCTTTTCTACAACACATGTAGGATCTCAAGTCATATAAGCCATGGTTTATCCATCGAATTTCCCTTTTTAACCTCAACAGGGAAAATTATCAACATGTCATTATTAAGGATGCATTTCATGGATTTTCATGCCATCATCAAATGCAATTATCATACATTCATAAATCATGTAATTAGGCATATTATGAGTTTACTTTAAGTTATCCAAACTTACCTGGTACTCGTTCCGGTATCGTGTTTTGGTTATTTCGAAACCTTTCGTTTTCCTCGATCGACCTCCGAAATTTGTTCCTTGTGGTCTATAACAATAAAAGTGAATCATTAACACCTCACATTATAATTTTCAAGTCTAAATTTCACCCCCGATCCAAATGACCGTTTAGCCCCTAGCCTTTCACATTTTTACGATTTAGTCCCTAGACTCGTATAATGAAATGCTTGCAATTTCTACCTTACCCAAGCCTAGCCGGATGTTCTTTCCTCTTATGCCAGCCCAAAATTTTCCATTATTTCTCATCTTTCTACTCATTTTTACAACTTTTACAAAATGGTCCCTAAAGCTATTTCCATGAAAAATCACTTAGTAAAAGTTGTTTACCATCTTTTAAGCTTTCATATTCCTCCATAAACCATCAAAATACAAGTAACTCATGCATGGGTAAATTTCTAAACATGAACCCTAGCATGAAATATAGGTAGAAATAGAGAGAGTAAGTTACCGGGATTTCCAAAATACGAAGAACATTAAAAACGGGGCTTGGGAGCACTTACTATTGAGCTTGGAAAGCTTGGAAACCATAGCTATGGAGAACCCTAAAATTTCAGCAGCAACATGAAGAGAATGAGCTGATTTTTGGTTTATTTTTCCCATTTTATTTCATTAATTAGCCAAATGACCAAAATGCCCTCGAGCCCTTTCTTTTAAATTTCATCCATACATGCCCATTTTTGTCCAAAAACTTAGAAATTGAGAAAATTACTCTTTAAGACCTTATAATTAATAATCTAAAACAATTTCATACAAATTGCTTCTAGAATCCAAGTTTTGCAATTTATTCAATTTGGTCCTTATTTTCCAATTGGACACCTTACTCATAGAATTTCTTCATGAAACTTTAACAAATGCATATTCTCATATTCTAGACTTTATAATAATCGTAAAATAATTATTTCAAAGTCAAATTTGTGGTCCCAAAATTACTGTTCCGACTAGGCCCTATTTTTGGATGTTACATTTCTTCCCCCTTAGGGATTTTCCTCCTCGAAAGTCTTGCCAGTAAACAGGTTTGGGTATTGGCTTCTCATGGTTTCCTCCAATTCCTATGTGGCTTCTTCCACCCCGTGTCTATGCCATAGAACTTTTACCAAAGTCACATCTTTATTCCTCAGCTGTTTAACCTCACGAGCCAAAATCTTGATCTGTTCTTCTCCATAGGTCATGTCAGGTCTAATTTCAATCTCCCTTGGTGAAATCACATGAGAGGGGTCTGATCGATATCGCCTTAACATAGACACATGAAACACATCATGAATCTTTTCTAATTCTGGTGGCAATGCCAAACGATAGGCTAATGGTTCAATTCTTTCAGTGATTTCGTATGGTCCGATAAATCGTGGACTCAGTTTGCCTTTCCGACCAAATCTCAATACCTTTTTCCATGGAAATACTTTCAAGAATGCTCTATCTCCAACTTGAAATTCGATCTCTTTTATTTTCAGATCAGAATATGACTTTTGCCTATCCGATGTTGCTTTCAAATAGTCATGTATCACTTTAACCTTTTCTTTAGTTTTCTTGATCAGATCAACTTCGTGAATCTGACTCTCCTTGAGTTTTGTCCAATACAATGTAGTTCGGCACTTTCTGCCATACAACGCCTCATAAGGTGCCATCTTCAACTTTTAGCTTGCAAGTCACTATCATTAGTCTGAGCATCATAAATTTCCTGAAGAAATGTCAGCCTAGCCTTTAGCTCTTCTAAAACTGAACCATAATCAAGCAACGTCAATCGAGCATCTATGGCCCTCAGTGCAAACAAAAATTTTCTGCTTAACGCATCAGCGACCACATTCGCCTTTCTTGGGTGGTAATCGATGATCAACTCATAATCTTTAATTAATTCTAACCATCTCCGCTGTCTCAGATTCAATTCTTTTTGAGTCATCAAATGCCTCAAACTCTTATGGTCTGTGAATATATGACAAGTTTCACCATATAAATAATGCCTCCAAATTTTCAAGGCAAAAAAATGGCGGTAAGCTCTAAGTCATGCGATGGATAATTCTTTTCATGTGGCTTCAACTGTTGTGAAGCATAGGCTATCACTTTTCCATCTTGCATAATTACACAACCCAGTCCATTTAAGGATGCATCATTGTAGAACAGAAACTCTTTTCCTGACTCGGGCAATACTAGAACAGGAGCTTCAGTCAGTAGTGTTTTCAACTTCTCGAAGCTTTGTTGACACTTTTCTGTCTATTCAAACATAACGTCTTTCTGTAGCAACCTTGTCATTGGAGCCGTTATCACGGAGAATCTTTCAAAAATCTTCGGTAGTAACCAGCTAAGCCCAAAAAGCTTCTAACCTCGGTTATATTTTTAGGAAGTTTCCAATCAGCAATAGTAGAGATCTTACTTGGATCAAATCGAAGGCCATCACCCGAAACAATGTGACCCAAAAACCCTACTTCATGGAGCCAAAACTCACTCTTGCTAAACTTAGAATACAATTGTTTTTCCTGTAAAGTCTGCAACACAGTCCTCAGATGCTTCGTATGATCTGTCTCATCCTTGGAATAAATCAAAATGTCGTCAATGAACACAACGACGAACTGGTCCAAGTATGGCTAAAATATTCTATTAATTAGGTCTATAAATACAGTCGGTGCATTTGTTAACCCAAACGACATGAAAATAAATTCATAATTACCATACCTCGTCCTGAAAGTTGTATTAGGGACATTTGATTCCTTAACTCATAACTGATAGTAGCTGGAACTCAAGTCTATCTTAGAGAACTCAGTGACTCCCCTCAATTGGTCGAACAAATCATCGATCCTTGGCAAAGGATACTTATTCTTGATAGTCACCTTATTCAATTGCCGATAATCTATACATAGCCTCATTGAACCATCTTTCTTTTTTACAAATAATATGGGAGCACCCAAAGGCGAAAAACTTGGCCTTGCAAAACCTTTATCTGTTAGCTCTTGCAACTGTGCTTTTAACTCTTTCAGTTTGGTTAGGGCCATCCTGTACGGAGCAATAGAAATAGGAGCTGTTCCTGGAACCAGTTCAATACCAAACTCTATCTCTCTATCAGGAGGTAATCCGGGTAATTTTTTCGGGAACACGTCTAAATATTCACATACTATTGGTACGGACTCAATCTTCAACTCCGTTTCTTTAGTGTTCAATACAAAAGCAAGGTAGGCTTCGTACCCTTTTCTCATATATCTTTGAGCAACCATTGATGTAATTACAACCGACAGTGTATCCAATTCTCTTGAATCAACCCGTAGAATCTTACCATTTGGGCACTTCAATTCAATATACTTGCTACCATAGTTTACAATTACATTATGCAGGGCTAACCAATCCATACCAAGTATTACATCAAACTCATCAAATTGCAATAGCATAAGGTTATCCGGAAAACAATGACTCTAAATACTCAAAGGACAATTCTTACAGGCTTTATCAACCAAGACAGACTTGCCTAATGGGTTCGACACTCTGATAAATAAATTCCGTAGGTTCAATGGATATATTCATACTAGAAACTAATCTCATGCAAATGTATGAATGCATCGATCCAGGATCAATTAAGGCAACAACACAAGTATTAAAAAGAGAAAAGGTACTCATGATGACGTTAGGAGCAGAGTCTTCCTCTTAAGCTCGTATTGCATATGTTCTTGCCGGGGCTCGAGCCTCTGATTTTGCAGTGTCTTTAGCCGCAACTCGACTACCACTAGCACTTCTAGGATATCTCGGAGGCCTACCTCGTGGAATAGGAGTACTCGACTTCGGGGCTAATTCCACCTCTTTATCGGTTCGCTCTAGGCAGTCTCTGAGGAAGTGGTCAAGAGAACCACATCTGTAGCATGCACCGCTTCTCATTCGGCACTCCCTGAAGTGAAATTTATTACAACTTTTGTACTTCGATTTTTGATCATCTACACTCTCCACACTAGTCACCATCGGGGGAAAAAGACTTCTGGTTACGCCGTTTGGAGCTTCTCGCTCCACCCGAATATCCTACCGATGAAGTGGAGCATTCATGTTGGCTCATTGATTTCTTTGTGGGAAACGAGAGTGTCTTACTACTGGATCTCTTGCTCAAAACTCGAGCTTCTCTCTTAGCTTTCTTCATTTCATTATTGAGCTCTTCGGCCTTCTTGGCCCAATCAGCTAGTGCAGTAAACTCTTGTATTTCAAGGATCCCAATCAACAACTTGATTTTTTTCATTCAGACCTTCCTCAAAATGTTTACACATTTCTGACTCTGTTTGAACCCACTCAGTCGCATATTGACTTAGCCTTACAAATGCCTTTTCGTATTCCGCTACAGTCTTATTTCCTTGTTTGAGTTCCAGGAACTCTTTCGTTTCAAGTCTAAGAACCTTTGACTGATGTATTTCTTCTTTAACTCTGTTTGGAAAAATTCCCAAGTGATGTTTTCCTTTGGCACCACTGAAGATATGGTCTTCCACCAGTGGTATGAAGTATCCTTCAGGAGAGACACGACACACTTTAAGCACTCCTCATGTGTGTGCGATAATTTTTCTAATACCCGTGTAGTATTCTCGAGCAAAAAATTGGCTCTTTCAGCATCATTATCGATCTTAGCTCTGAATTCCTCAGCCTCATTCTTTCTAAGTTTATCTACAGGGGCTTTACCAATTCTTACAGGTGCCATACCTCGTGGCAATTCCTCATTAGGTCGGTTAGGGGGCGGGGGAGGTCGTGGTATGTTGGGGAGATTTCTTAAATAATCCCCAAACCACTCATCCATCATGTTAAAGAAGGTGGCTTTGGCCTTTTCCTGGCCTTCGGGCATAGGCCTTCTACTACTACTAGAAACAGCTCATTGCACGAAAGCTGGAACATGGCTCTTGGCTCCTTCGGACTCATCTTGTGCTTGATTGGAAGACATTTACTATATTCAAAAATAATATAAACATTTAGGAGATATCACACTATCAATGTTCATATAATGACATGTATAGCTAAACTCGATACATTCTACGGTAGTCCTAGAACCGACTAAATTGTAGCTCTGATACCACTAAATGTAACATCCCTTACCCGTATTCGATAGCGTGATAGGGTACAAGGTGTTACCGAAACTTTACTCAGGTAATCATGTAAAAGCAGGCTCAATCCTACACATAATAACCCTATCGGGGACCTACAAGGCCAAAAAAATACATTGAAAATGGCCCGAGACTAAATTGAGAATTTAAGAAAGAGATTGGAAAAATACCTAGACCAAACCTCACTCGCCCGTGTGGAGGTAAAGCATACGCCCGTGTCCCTAACCCGTGTTAAATTTATGGAAATTATTTCCTATTTCAAACCTATAGGGGTTTTCGCACGGCCAAGCACATACCCGTGTCCCTAGCTCGTGTGTTTCACATGGTCTAGACACGCTCGTGTGACCACCCGTGTCCAAAAACCTGGACATTCTGTTTATGACGTTAGCATGTATTTAGGGGCACACGGCCTAGCACACGGGCGTCCACACAGTTGAGACACACGGCCGTGTCTCTACCCGTGTGTTTACTACCATGTATTTTGACTTCAAAATTTTAGGTGCAGGAGACACACGACCGTACCACACGCCCATGGGGCGATCCGTGTGTCACACACGGCCTGGACACACGCCCGTGTATCTACCCGTATGGACCTTGTTAGGCTATTTTCCAAGCATTTGGTCACCCTCTATCATCTACTCTCATTTATAGGCTTCCATAATACATAACAAGGCCTGATTATATACTTAAATGACCTCGATAAACCTCATTGCATGTAAACCTCATTTCATCAGTTTTACACATGCTTGGTTATTTTCTTCGTATTAAGGATTTATATGTCTTATAACACATTTAAGATTGGCTCATTATTTAGACTCATTGCCAGATATGGCCTAACCATTCTAGGTGATTTGGTTACCTTGTATGTATCTAATTGAGATATACCATACTTAACCATCACAAGAACATTTGAACATAAACATGTACTAATTGGTAGGTCATAACCTTCATCAAAATAAGCCAATTCCCATGGCCATATACAAGTGAATGGGATATACCTTAATAAGCCGCTAATCAAATGACACATATAACAAAATAAACAAAATCCCTATACGTGCCGTTGAACAAAAGTAAAAGTATCTATATACCAAAGCTAGACAAAATGATAGTGTGTTGATTCTCCAACCATATTCCAATCTCTATGAGTCCTCGAGCTCTGTAAAATAGGGAAAAGAGAGGGGTAAACATTTACATGCTTAGTAAGCCCGAATAACTGGAAAGTAAACATACCGATTAATTAGTATACAACCATATTAGGCAATAAAACCAACAAGAATGGAATGGTTTCCCTATCACATGCACTAAATCAACAAGTTAATCACATAACAATGCACCACGTAATTAATATTAGATGAGCTCATCATTCAACATTTCCATTTATACGTATCTCATATTATCCCGTTAAGTTTCTCAAAAATCTCGATAGATTATCCATTTACCGTCAAGTCATAAGAGATATTATTTCATGTATGCACTCCCGCGAACCTCACATCTTACGGCGTGATTACCAGTCCAAGCTAAATCCACCATAATATAAACTCGTAAGGCGATGTCGGGATTACCAGTCCAGGGTGAATCCCTTATAGCGAAAAACACCCTTAATGATCTCCGATCTGAATTACCAGTCCAGGCTAAATTCACACCCTAATCGGATTACCCATCCGGGCTAAATCCACAATGCACACATATTCTTTGGGAGGTTCGATCACTCAAGGAACACCCGTCCTGGCTAGTTCCTTTCTATATTGAGATCAACGGATTACCTGTCTGAGCTAAATCCTTTTCTGCAACACATGCAGGATCTCAAGTCATGTAAACCATGGTTTATCCATAGAATTTCCCTTTTTAACCTCAACCGAGACATTTATTAACATGTCATTATTAAGGAGGCATTTCATGGATTTTCATGCTATCATCAAATGCAATTATCATACATTCATAAATCATGCAATTAGGCATATTATGAATTTACTTTAAGTTATCCGAACTTACCTGGTACTCGTCCGGTATCGTGTTTCGGTTATTCCAAAACCTTTCGTTTTCCTCGATTGACCTTCGGAATTTGTTCCTCGGGGTCTATAACAATAAAAATAAATCATTAACACCTCACATTATACTTTTCAAGTCTAAATTTCACTCCCGGTCTAAATGACCGTTTAGCCCCTAACCTTTCATATTTTTACGATTTAGTCCCTAGGCTCGTATAATGAAATGCATGCAATTTCTACCTTACCCAAGCCTAGCCGAATGTTCTTTCCTCTTATGCCAGCCCACATTTTTCAATTATTTCTCATCTTTCTACCCATTTTTGCAACTTTTAAAAAATGGTCCCTAAAGCAAATTCCATGAAAAATCATTTAGTAAAAGTTGTTTACCATCTTTTAAACTTTCATATTCCTCCATAAACCATCAAAATACAAGTAACTCATGCAGGGGTAAATTTCTAAACATGAACCCTAGCATGAAATATGGGTATAAATAGAGAGAGTAAATTACCAGGATTTCAAAAATACGAAGAACATTAAAAACGGGGGTTGGGAGCAGTTACTATTGAGCTTGGAAAGGTTGGAAACCCTAATTATGGAGAACCCTAAAATATCGGCAGCAACATGAAGAGAATGAGCTGATTTTTGGCTTATTTTTCCCATTTTATTTCATTAATTAGCCAAATGACCAAAATGCCCTCAAGCCCTTTCTTTCAAATTTCATCCACACTTGCCCATTTTTGTCCAAAAACTTAGAAATTGGGCAAATTGATCTTTAAGACCTTCTAATTAATAATCTAAAACAATTTCATACAAATTGCTTCTAGAATCCAAGTTTTGCAATTTATTCAATTTGGTCATTATTTTCCAATTGGACACCTTGCTTATAGAATTTCTTCATGAAACTTTCACACATACATAGTATCATATTCTAGACCTCATAATAATCATAAAATAAATATTTCAACGTCAAATTTGTGGTCCAAAAACCACTGTTCCGACTAGGCCCTATTTTGGGATGTTACACTCTTCAATTTGTATTAAGCCTTGAATGATGGCTAACATTCATTTTGAGTTATGAAAGATACATTTCCATGGTTGAATGAATGTCTAATGTGGCTGATTTGGTTATATGAATTGTGCTTGTTTTGGTATTGGTTGGCATTTGTATGAAACCAGGTATGTAAGGGTGGGAATGAGGCTTGGTAGATAGCCCTATATTGTCCACACGGGTAGACACACGGGCGTGTGTCTAGGCCGTGTTTGACACATGGTCTGCTCCATGGGCGTGTAGTCTGACTGTGTGACATTTTGAGCATGCTGACGTCAGAAACAAAATGTCCATGGTTTCGCACATGGGCTAGGACACGGGCGTGTCGTGGCCGTGTGAGGGACACGGGCCATTGACACGAGCATGTGTCTGACCATGTAAAAACACTTGTAGGTGTGACTTAGGAGTTAATTCTATAAGGGTGAGGGACATGGGCATGTCCCAAGGTGCTTCGGCCGTGTGAGCCACACAGGCCATCAGCACGACCATGTCGAAATGGTCACACGGGCGTGTTACCCTTCTATACGGGCGTGTGCCCTGATCTAAAGAAAAATTTCTTATGGTTGGATTAAGGACCCGGAATGGTCCCGAATAGTTTCCAACGGTCAATATGGGGCTCGTACGCCCATAATAAGAAGTTTAAAGTAGAAATTGAAAAGTTTTTAATTTAGACCGAGTCTCGGTGACTCGAGATTGTTTGTATGCATGAGATCAAGTTAGGTAATGCCTCGTACTGCGCTCCGGTGTGGGTTACGGATATGGGGTGTTACATTTAGTCTCAGCCGTGTGTGCCACATGACCTGGAACACGGGCGTGTGCCCTGACCGTGTGAAACCTGCAGCTAATTCGAATTAAAATAATTAACCACACAGCCTGACACATGGGTGTGTGGCATGGTCGTGTGTGCAAGTTAGAGATTTACATAGGGTCGAACATGGCCTCTAGCATGGGCGTGTCCCAGGGTCACACGGGTGTGTCCCTTGGACCACACGGGTGTGTGAGCCCTGTACCTTGAAATTTTTTTTGTAATTTCGTGAAAAATTCTTAGATATCCCGATTAAGTCCCGACTCGATTTTAATGTTCGTATAATGAATAGTGATTTGCATGAATGAATTGAAAAATATTCTAGATGTTCTGATAATGCTTCGAAACCCTATTCCGACGACGGGTACGAATTAGGGGTGTTTCAATATTTCCTCATTTCATGCATGCAAACCTACTCCATATAGGTACCAAAACATGTCACAATAGAACATTATCAAGACAACATCAACATACCAAAAGAACCTTATTAACAAGCACATTAAAGTAACCAAAATGACATAACTTGGTAAGGCATCAAGGTGTACCAAAACAACATAGCTTTCAAAAGCTTATAAATGCCAAAACATCATTAACACATTCACCAAAATACCATTATAAAACATCCTATACATGCCGTTATGAACATTTCCTAAAATACTCAAAAACTACCAAATTGACTACTGGATAGTGTGATAGATCACCGACGAGCTTCCAACTGATCGAACTTCCAATAATCTATAAAACAAAGGAAAGAAACTATGAAAGAAATGAGTGCTTAGTAAGCTCGTATAAACTTAAACTGAACTTACCATTCCATTTATACAATTCAAATATTAAACATAATTTATCACCAATGCCATAAGCTTAGTAAAAGCCTAAACAACATCACCAACTCAAAAGTTAGTATACTTGACCATAATACAAATGAAATCAACCAAATGATATGAAAATTTCCATATGTAACAACATCAGTTAATTCATAAATCCTTTCATAAGATCATGATTCAATCCATTTGCATACTTACCATGTCATTCCCTTTTCTTACCCATTGAACCATCTAGACTTACACCAGATACTCGGGAAAGCTCACATGAAGTGTGCCTTTACATAAAACCATAACCTTTCCTTTACATCAATGTTCACACGAGTTTTGGGTCAAAATGTAAGCTACACGATGCTGCTCATATGAGTTGTGGAGAATTCGCAACAAATGCAGTACCTCACCCATCAGTAGGGCATTCAAGACCAACACTCGAAACATAGAATCCCTAATGACATGTCATTTGTATCCTAAGAATTCTTAAGGTTCAAGCGGGACTTATTATCCATCAATTCATTGTAGAATTGATACATTTACATTCAAATTCAATTATACTTAAAAATATAATAAATAGTTAATTTGACTAACATTAAAATGATCACAGTTCATACGAACTTACCTTAATAATCGAGCTAATTCGAAGCTTTTGCTTTTCCTCGATCTAAGCCCGTATGTGGTTTATCTTGATTTAAATAAATATTTTAATTCAAATAAGTAGTTATATAATTAAATTTAATCCACAATTCATATTTATACAAAATTACAAATTTGTCCCTAACATTTTAACTTTTCACAATTTAGTCTTTAAGCTCATAACTTAAAATCTAAGCATTTTAACTTAAATCCAACCTAACCCATGTTCCAAGGGACCTTAAAGCAACTCATAATTACCATCATTTCATAATAAAACCTATAGATTTACACCTTTAACAATTTAATCCCTAATTTCAAAATTCAGCGAAAAATCACTTAACAAAACTTGTTTATTTTTCTACAAAGATTCATAGTTTATCAATTAACATGAAAAATTACTCAAAAAAATTCATGATAAGTCCCTCAACCTTTAACAATGTTGCAAATTAACCCTCGGGCTAGCTAGATTAAGCTAAAACAAACTCAAAAACATGAAAATCATTAAAAACGGGGCTTGAATGCATACCATGCAAGAAGAAAACAAAACCGAAGCTTTTCCCCTCTTCAATGGTGAAATTTGGCCAAGACAAATGAAAATGAGAAAGACGATAACTTTATCTCATCTTTCGTTACTTAATTTTTCTTTTAATTACTCAATTACCATTTTAACCTTTAAAAACTATGAAAATTTCATTTAAACCATGTTCATGACTATCCACTAACTCATTAAATGGTATATTTACCATTCAAGTCCATTTATTTTCCTTTGCATAGCCATTTAGCCCTTTTAACTAATAGAACTCAACTTTTATACCTTTTATGATTTAGTCCTTTTTACTTAATTAATTATGTAAACTTTAAAATTTCTTAACAAAATTTTAATACGACCTTAATATAATCCCTTGACACAAAATAAATAATAAAGTAATAATTATTTCGTAAAAAATGTGGTCCCAAAACTACTGTTTCCAACACCACTGAAAATAGGCTGTTACATGAAAGCCTAAAAGCAATTCAGTAATAAATGAGATTAAATCAAATCAAGAACAAAAAGGAAGCAAAAAAAATTGCATACAGGGGTTACAATGCCGTGTCCCTTGGTCATGTGTGAGAGCTCAGCTTGTGTGTGATGAGCCCGTGTATGGCATATAATTGTGTGCCAAACTGTGTGTACTTGGAAAATGCCTTCCAAAACAAGCTATTCCACCATGAAGCACTTATGCCACAAGCTACCATTTAAGCCACAGTTCATCCTATTCAAAAGAATTCAATTCAAGTCAAAATCAAAACTTTAAACAACCATCCTAAATGCCTAACTAATATGCCATAGTTGGCACCTCAATCAACAATTCAAAACTAGCTAAATGATCATATTCATTCATACCAATATACCATCAATGGTACCTCAAATAATAAAGCTACAGATGTATAAATTCAACCATTCAAACATAACATGTTTAAGTATCAAACTTACCAAAACAATTCCTAAACATAACCTAAACATATTATCTATCAACAAAAGCAAGCATCAACCAAATTACCATGCCTAGCATGATATTTTTCTCAACTATGAAGTCATTAACCATATAACCAAAGCAACTTATCAAGTTATCAATCACATGACCATTGCCATCACACTTATACATATTTACACAATCTTAAAAAAGGCTAACTAGATGCAAAATGACCTTTATAAGCAATAAACATCCTAGGTACATGCGAGGACCAAAATGAACAATTCACCAACATTTGAGTTTGGGATTGCTGCTGGATGCTTAGTTGATCAAATCGATAAGTACCTATCCTACGCATGGGAAAAACAAAACCGTACTCTGAATATAACTCAGTGGTATTTCTATAATTCAAATATTTAAAACATAATATAAGTTATAATGATGCATAAACTTAATAAAGATGATATGCAATATGTAAACTCAATAGGCTAATTCACATAGTCATTAATCCCAATATGCTCATTTTACCAATATTAAGACGTAGCAATCACATTTCATAAGTCATTTGCAAATTCAACTTATGTTATGAAACATTTCATCTCAATTCTTCATTTCATGTGTTCATTGAACTAATACAATCAATATTCATAGGTCAATCCACCATTTCATATTCCATTTCACAATTCATTTTCATTTCTCCACATTTTGCCTTTTCAATATCAAATATCTCGATTTTACCATTTGTTTCCCTATTAACATGACTCAAACTCAGACTCGGATGGACACACAGCTCTAACTAACACACCTATTTGACACCTAGTGCCTTGTCGGATAAATCTGAAGCAAATAATTGCGCCCAACATTATAAGTAAATTGGCATCTAGTGTCTCATCGACTAAACCAAAGAAAATTGGCACCTAATGCCTCATCGACTCGTAGTTGAAGTAACCCTGAACTCTTCCTATCCTATGACATGCCAACAATATTCGACTTTGCCTGAACAATTAATAGGGTATTCAATTCATTTTTCAATATCATTCAATAACTCAATTCCCATCAATTTTATCATAAACTCATTCATTCAAACATATGGCATCATCAAATATCTCATTTTGTATTCAATTTCTATATTTATATAAACATACGCATGTTTTTCACATGTAATCAATTTAGTCCCTGTAATCATCAATAAATTCAAATCAATTCAAATAATCTCAATTTAACAAGGAACCTCACCTTACATTCTTAACATGCATAACCAAATCAAAATGCAACAATTAGAAGTTAGTTCGAATTATAGAAACACAAATCGTACACTGTGAGCTATTCGTTAATAACTTTGTCTTTGCCTTTCTTTTTCGAGGAATCTGGGTTGGCGCTAGTTATGGATTAAAAAAAACATAATAAACTATTAGTACATAGTCAATTTCATATTCAATTTCTACTTTAGGAAACTTTTACATTTTATTCATTTTAGTGCCTAAAACAGAGACTAACTTAACTTTCACATTTAGACCTCTAATTTTATGCCAAATTCACAAGAGTCCCTATGGGGCTTTCGATTTTACAATTATACCACAATTTTCACAATTTATACATTTTAGTCCTTATTATACAAAATCAACATTTGACTTTACAATTTAGTCCTTTTTCACTTCTAACCTAAAAATCTACCAAATTGGTCCTTGAAACTTTAACTATTCAACTAAAGTAACATCCTTAAATTTTAACAATAATGAAAAATACATGGGTCAGCTAGATTAAGGTACCACAATTGCAAAAATAGAAAAATTACAAGAAAAGGGACGAAGTTGACTAACCAATTAAAGCTTGAAACTTCGGAAAAACCTAACTGACGTTCTTCCCCTTCTTCTCCTAGTTTTGGTTTGTTTAAAGAAAGATTAATAAGTGATTTTGGTTTTCCCCACTAACTAGGTTTTATTTTTAATGTAATGTAATGTAATGTTTTATTTTATTAATTAATTATATTATAATTTATATCATTTTCTACTACTTACTTTAATATTACTGTCTATCATCATTAAGATAATCGTTAAATTACTTTTAAATTCTCTTAATCAGGTTTCACATAATAATTCACTAACAATTAAACTTTTGATACTCTTGTGATTTAGTCCCTATACCTTAATTAAGCACTAATTCAATAAAATTACTTGACTGAAATTTAATTCAGTTCAAGTATAAATATATAGATATTTATTAAAAATATTTACGAGTCTAGTTTATGAAATTAGGGTTCTGAAACCACACTTTCCGACGCCACTGACTTTCAGGTCGTCACAATTCTCACTCGTTAAGAAATGTCGACCTTAAAATTTACCTGAAAGAGGTGAGGATACTGGAATATCATTGTATCTTTCGGTTCCCAGGTCACTTTCTCTACACTGCCTCAAAACTTTCACAAGTGAAACATGTTTGTTTTGCAATTCTTTTACTTTGCGAGCTAAAATTTCAACTGGTTCTTCCTCGTTAGACGAGTCAAGCTGAATTTCTATATCTTTCATTGAAATAATTTGATAAGGATCTGGTCAGTATTTCATGAGCATTGATACATTAAAAACATCGTGTATTTTCTATAACTTTACTATAATGCCAACCGAAACGCGACTGGTTCAATTCTTTCAGTGATCTCATAATGTCCAATAAATTGAGGGCCCAACTTTCCTTTTCAACCGATTCAAATGACTTTCTTCCACTGCGAAACCTTTAAAAACATTTTGTCACCCACAACAAATTTGATATCTCAACGTTTTAGGTCGTATATCATTTCTGTCTATCAAAGGTTGTTTTCAATCTATCTTGGATTAACTTAAATAACTTAAATGTATACTTTATTTCTTGGATTAATTCTGGACCAACCATTTTTCTTTTACACAATTTCGACTAGCAAATAGGTGTTTGACACCTACGACCAAATAAAGCTTTATATGAAGCCATTTGAATGCTTGACTGGAAAACTATTATTGTACACGGATTCAGTCAAAGATAAATAACGTTCCTAACCTGATTCAAAATTAGTTATGTAGGCTCTGAACATATCTTTCAAGATCTAAGTAACACACTTAGATTGCCCTTCCATCTGCGGGTGAAAAGTTGTGCTAAATTTAACTCATTGACAAGTTAGACATTTAGCCACAAACTCAGCTATCTTCTTTTTCATTTTAGGCCACCAATACAATTCCTGTATGTCGAGATACATTTCTATTTCACTAGGTGGAAACACTAAAATATATAGACTTTTTAGCACATTTTAAGCACTAGTTAATGTAATTTCTAAGTAATTTCTGTCGAATTTTATAATTTTATTTAAAATAATTAATTCAAGCTTAATTTATAAAACATTTTGATGTTAGTTATTTTTATAATAATTTTTCATAATTTGGGTTATTTTTAGCACCAGAGTGCATACTAAAAGGCTATCGTGAGCTTCGCGAAGTATTAATTCTTTTAATTCAGCAACATCTGGAACACATATTCGATATCGAAACCTCGAAAAATCACAATCATCAATGCTGAAGTTTCCAAAATTTCATTCAAACCCCTCATCTTTCTGTGCGTTTATATTCTAGCCATAGCTAAAAATAGCAAAACCAATTCAACCTCTCCTTTTACCTAGTGTAGTCGGCCATAAGGAGGGGGATTTTGTGCTATTTTTAGCTAATGCATGCTAGCATCTCCCATTGTAAATACCTCTGATCACCTCTTCATTTTTCATCAACTCACACACTTCTCATCTTTCATCAACTCACACACTTGTCATCTTTCATTCATCTCTACTTTACTTCTCTCATTCACTCTCTTGTCTTCCCATTTCCTGTCTTCCTTCCCTTGCCGATTTCCCCTCTTGAAAAAGAGCTAGCACGCCCCTTGGAGCAGTAGCAATCAAGTATTTGTGAAGGGTTTGGATCAACAAAACGGGTAGAGAAAAGGAGGAGCACACTAGTCTGGCTTTGAAAAATCACCAGGATTTGTTTTATAGTTCCTTTCTCTTAATCTTTTTTTTTTTCAGTTTATGTTATGATCATGAATAGGAATGCTTGTTGTGTTGATGTTCTTACATTAATTAAAATGACTTAAATTTTATTCGTGTTAGCTTAATTGCATTTTTTCCACTTTGTTTGTTAAAATCATGTTTGTGTTGTTACAGAACTTGGTAGTTTGTTCAATTAAATAAAATCACGCCTATGTTATGCTTGCATTTTAATTGTAAGGTAACTAAAGAATGAATTATTAATCAGATTGAAATTATAATTAATTGACACAATATTTTAATTGGTGTATGTTTAATCTTCTAGGGTAGTTGGGGGTTAAATTAGCGATGATATTAAACAATACTTTACCCTTGCATAACTTGTAAGATTATTGTGATTAACTTATTTCAATATAGGAATGTATTGTTACATCACTTTGTCTTATACTTGCTTATGAAAATTGTTTAATTGTTTGAATTGACATAGAAAAATTTATTTAAGAGATAAATTGATTTAGTAAGTATGTATGTGCATTAGTTAACAAAAGACCAAGTTTGTAACACCCTTAACCCGTATCCGTCATCGAAACAGGGTTACGGAGCATTACTTAAATTTACAAATCATACGGACAAAAATTTCAAACATTTCAAAACATATCAATATTCATATAAAAAACCAATCAAATTCATTCATAATGTCCTATATACGATCTCTCGAGGCCCAAAATATGCATTAGAACAAGTTGGGACTAAATCGAAAACTCAGAGAATTTTTCGAAAAACAAAGAGAATTTTCAACATTGCTGGGGTCACACGACCAGGAGACATGCCTGTGTCTTAGGCCATGTGGGCATTTGAAATACGGACACACGGCCGTGTCCCAGCCCTTGTCCATGCCCGTGTAACTAGAAACACGAAAATATACACACTTTTTTATGCCATTTTTTACTCAAATTCATGTAGTTTTGATAAAATTCTTGTAAAAAAAATATAATTATTATGAAATAATTAAATTACACTCAAATTATGAAAATTTTTAATTTTAATTAATTTTATATCAAATTTTGATTATTTTCGATAAATTTGCGCAAAAGGCGAAAAATGGCTCGGCAGACACTACTAAAAGTGTAAAATCGAGAAGCAATTTTGAAGTATCAAGGCGACTTAATTTTTCAGCCTAATACGGTCCAAATTATGTGTATTAATTCATAATATAATTAATTTTAATTTTAATCCAATTTAATTTGGGTTAAATATATTATTGTTAATTTATTATGAAAATGGGCTTAGTTGAGTTGAACCGATCCAACCGAGCACTGGGCAGCCCAAAACCGTCCCACATGCTGATCCAATCAGCTTTCTTAGCTGATTATTTGTCTTGTAAATTGGCCTTTGAAGACTCCTTCAAATTGCATTGAAGCCCCTTTACTATTTGTGCCTTTTTAGATTTGCCCCTACCTTAAAATTGCATGTTTGAAATCTTCAAACATGCCACATGTGTGGCCGGCCATGGGCGGAGTCTTTGGCTGCTTAACTTGGCTATTTTTAGCAGCCTTCTAAACCTATAAATACCCCTTTGACTTCTCACTTCAAGCACATCTCAACGCTTCTCATCTCTTCACTTCTCTCTCATTTTTCTCTCTTTATTCCTGTCAATTGTTCTTCATTTTCCCCTATTCCTTTGCCGATTTCACCTCTTGAAAAAGAGTTAATAAACCACCATTTGGAGTAGCATTCAAGTGTTCATAGAAGCCTCGGTTTGACAAGAACAAGCAGAGAAGGAGGAGTGGAGGAAAAAACACTGGATTTGATTCTTGTTCCCTATCCTTTTAATTTTGTTGTTGCTATGATGAACATTTCTATGAATATTTGTGATGTTGGTATGTTTAATTGAACTAATATGTCTTAAATTTAATTTGTGTTAGGTTGATTGCATTTCATCTACTTAATTTATTAAAATTGTGTTTGTGTTGTTATAGGCTTCGGTAAGATGTTTGATTAAGTAAAACCATGACTAAGTTATTCTTGCATTACAATTGTAAGGTAACTAATAAATTAATTATTTAAACGGATTGAACTTGTAATTAATTGGCACAATACTTAATCAGTGCATGTTTAATCATCTAAGGTAGCTGAGGGTTAAATTAGCAACAGTATCTAGCGATACATTAGCCTTGCATAACTTGCTAGATTATTGTGTTTAAATTGTTTCAAGGTAGAAATACATTGTTACCTCACGTAATCTTTTATGTGCTTATGAGATTGAATTAATTGTTTGAATTGGCATAGAGATATGTACAAGAGATTATTTTAATTTCATAAGTATGTATGTGCATTAATACATTTACTTATTAGAATTTGTTTAATCGGTTGAATTGATATACAGATATAGTCAAGAGAAAAATGGATTTTGGTAGGTAAGTATGTTTATAAGTTAGCAAATTACCAAGTTGCCGTGAATTTATTCGTAACAACATGAACATGAGTTTAATAATTCTAAGTTAAGAAATGTAATTAATCTAACATAATTATGTCATCTTGATTAAAATCATCTTTTGAAATCGTGCATTGAAACTTTATTTTATTTTTATTTATTTTACTTTGTTAAATCCTAGTTTTTAATCACTTCTTCAAATCAAAATATTTTCTTCACCAGAGTGTTTTTAAAATTACATTCATAAATAATTCTTTTCACAGTCCCTGTGGGTATGATAACTCGACATTTATTTGTCTCTTTATTGCTTTTTGTTATTGTGTACACTTGCACATTTCTATCGTTCCAGTAACTCACTGACTTGGGTCATACGGCCAAGTCAAACGCCTGTGTGCCATGCCGTGTACCCTTCAAAATAACCCCACACCCCCGTGTGCCAGCCGTGTAACAGCTAGACTTGCAACCCTTTGCAAGCTATAAGGGACACATGGCTGTGTGACACACACGGTTGAGACACACGCTCGTGTCTTCACCCATGTGGACAAAAATAGGCCATTTTACAAGCCATTTTTCTCACCCAATTTGTCAAGTTCCTACAATCACAAATGCACAAATATACAAGCTATAATAAGGCACCAAAACCATGCATATTCTAGCCTTACACAAATGGTATGATCACATACAACATATATGCCCTTAAGCACCTCAAATGAAAATATATAAACATGTATACTATGAACACAATTTGATCAACAAAGGCTTGACCAAAACTATACCATAATATGTACCACCACTTACCCATGTCCGAGGCTGGGACAGGATACGAGGCATTATCGGACTTAAACATACACAATGACATAAAATTGGGCCATAAAATTTCATTCAAATAAAAAAATTCATACATATGTATAACGTCCCTTAAACGGGCTTATGAGGCCTTAAACACGCATCGAAGATGACTTGGGACTAAACCGAAAACTTTGAAAACTTTTAGGAAAACTTAGAAAATTTCATCATGAAACAGGGTCACATGCCCCTGTGGCTTGAGACATGCCCATGTCCTGAGCCCGTGTAACTCTCTGTTTATGACGTAATCACCAAAGTAGGGGGACAGGCCAAAGTACACGACCGTGTCTACCTGTGTGGACAAATGCTAGGCTATTTTACAATCCATTTTGCCACCCTCACAACACATGCACACTCACATATCTGAATGGCATCCAACATGGCATAAATGAACACTTAATAATCGTAAATATGGCTTATGCATGACATTCTCATAACAACTTACGCATACACAAGGCATCATACTTTATCAAGATTAATCATAATAACTTTCATACCGAGATTATCATTAATACATTTTCACATTTCACACTTATGCTATAATCTATCCATATACCAATTATGCCAAAATAAATCATCGAGTACTTAAGTCGTATGCACACATTTATCCATATCAAACAACATGATCACACCATAAAACTTTGGCAAATACACATGAATAATCATATGATTAGCATAAGCCATCATTCATGGCTATATATAAATTAGACTATAACCATTATAGGCCAACACATTTGGCCACATTAGCATTGACATAATTACAAAGATAGAGAACCTATACATGCCATAGACTTAAGTATTTGAATACTTATACCCCAAATGATAGCTTGATAGTGTGATTGAATCTCAAGCGATCTCCAACCCGAGCTAGCTATATAAACCGATAAGAGATGAAAATGGAGGGGGTAAGCTATAAAGCTTAGTAAGTTCATATGAAAATAATAAGAAATTTATTAATATTCTTTTGAAAAATTCTTACAACATGTTCTCAAGGTATCACAATTATAATTGCATATTATTCCACTATTTGTTCAAATTTCAGACAAGCTGTCTACTTTAGTCATAGTCGCTAAATTATTTATTTCTGGAGCTAGGGAGCTCCAAATTAAGATCCGTTAACTTTACCTGAAACTAGACTCACATATATTCTTACCATAAAATTTATATAATTTTTGGTTTAGCTAATGAGTACAGTTTATTCTTCAAAATTACCCCTTTTTTGCTATCTGATAGTTCCAACCCCTCTTCACTAAAAATTAATTATATCTTCATACAGAATTCGAATGATGTTCCCGTTTGTACCTTTAGAAAATAGACTCATCAAATATTCTAAAAATATAAACTATAACCCTTAATTATGTTTTTATAATTTTTAATGATTTTCCAAAATCAGAATAGGGGATTCTAAGATTATTCTGACCCTGTCTCATGAAAATTAAAATATCTCATAATCTGAAATTCTTTTGCTTACAGCGTTTATTCTATGTAAAAATAGACTTAATAAGATATAATTTCATATTTTATTCATCCTCTAACTTGATTTCCAAAATTTTTGGTAAATTTTAAAAATTGGCTACCGCTACTGTCCAAAACAGTTTTAGTACAAAAATGATGATAACTAAGCTCATCACACATTCACCAATCATTTCAACCATCATGGTATAAATACATATTTATACAGCATATGCATGGACCCATAATCACAAGGCTCTCACAAAATAATTCTCATAAACATGACTTACTTATTTACTTCGTTATAAAGATGCATCATAACTCATGTACATACCTGCATCGATCCTTACCATTTCATACATACACGTAATGCCGTTGCATCTTCGATGTCTCACACACTAAGTGCCATACTCAATATCTCGCACACCAAGTGCCATTCTTAATGTTTTGCACACTAAGTGCCATATACATATATAGCCGAAGCTATCTCCAATCGCACACCAAGTTCCACATTTAGCCGAAGCTATTTCGAACCACACACTAAGTGCCATTTTTTTTAGCCGATATATCGTTAAACATAACAATAATCACATATATACAATTTATATAATATCAAAGCATTAAAAGCATAAATTTAACAATGCTTATTACATACAAACTTACCTCGATCGTTAAAACGACGAAACAAATCAATTAGTCCGGTACTTTATTTTTTTCCCGTTCTAGATCCAATTCTCGATTATCTCAATCTATATAATATCAAAATTTACTTATTTAATCAACATTTCATTAAATTTAACACAATTTATACATTTTTTAAAAATTACATTTTGCCCCTATTATTTCACATTTTTGCAATTTAGTCCTTATCACTTAAAATCACAATTTCATGAAATTAAACACAAACCCAAGCTAGCCGAATTTTCCATATATTACTATCAGCCCATATTTTCAATTTATTTAACATTTTAACCACTAAATTTCCACCTTATATAATTTGGTCCAAAATTGACATTTTTACTCAAAATCACTTTATAAAACTTGTTAATCTAACAACAATGATTTATTTTCCATCATCAACACTCAAAATCATCAAGATATCATCAATGGAAACTCACAAATTCATCAAAAAATTCAGAAATTAGGGTACTGGCTAGCTAGAACACGAAGCAACGATCACAAAAACATAAAAATCATCAAAAACCAAGCTCAAAACACTTACAAATTGAGCCATGAACGTGTTGAACCCTAAAACGCAACCATGGCTGCTTCTTTTCTTTATATTCGGTGGAATATGAAGAAATATAACATGGTTTTGGCTTTTATTTTATTTATTATTAACTTTAATTACCTATTTACCTTTTTACCCTTTAATAATATTACTAAATACACCAAATGCCACTCCACTAACCTCCACTATCTCATAAATGGGCTATTTACCACATAAGGACCTTATCTATTTAATTCCATAGCCATTTAATACCTTTAACTTATAGAATTCAACTTTAACGCTTTACGCGATTTAGTCCTTTTTACCGAATTAACCACTCAAACGGTAAAATTTCTTTAAAAATTTTTCACACGAACATTATATCACACTGTAAACCTTATTAAAATGATAAAATAAATATTTTTGACTTCAGATTTGTGATCCCGAAACCACTGTTCCGATCTGACCCAAAAACGAGCTGTTACAACTCTCTCTTCCTTTAGGGATTTTCGTCCCTGAAAATCTTACCAAAAGAAGTTCGTCCAGATCTTATGAATCACTTTCACTAATTTCTCAGGGTCACAAATCGATTTCAGCCTCGTATACCTTTTTCCTATAGCCTTTGAACTTTAACACAGAGTACCGGAGCATATTGTTAAAATTTTGAGTTACTCACTCAGAACACATAGCTCAGTTGATCTATCAAATAGGAACTCTATATATACTAAATCAGTCATGCAGATTTTTGGCCAAACGATCAACCACAATACAAATAACATCTCTTTTATTGGTGATAATGACAACTCTAATACGAAGTCTATAGTGACTCTACCTCTTTATCACACCCTTACCATCACTGACTGTATTAGACCTGAATACACTTGATCTTCGGATTAAACTTGTTGACAATTCAACATTTGAGCACAAAATTAAAATATCAGGTTTCATACTCGTACACCAAAACATTTACTTCATATAACTGTACATTTTGTTACTCTTGGATGAACAGACGTGCTACTACAGAGCCTCATACAGAAACTTCTTAAATTCAGAATCAAAAGTCATTTCACATTGTACCCGTTTAGCTTGCAATTCACTAACATGATTCTGAGTTTTTCAAACTCGCAAGGAAAACATCACTTTAGCTTTTTATTTAGCTAACATCAGACCATCATCAAATAAGATCAATCGAGTAATCACTCGCACAAAATAAGCAAAGATCTTTCCATTCGACATCTGTAACTATATCTGTTTTCTCAAAGATTAATCAACAACTACTTAGAGTCTTTCAATATCTCAAATCATTAATACTGTCTTAATTCCAGATCTTTTTCAGTAACATTTGATACTTTAACCCATTAAGATTTAGGAAGCATATGACATTTTCGGTCGAACACATGATATCTTCGAATTTACAACATAGACATAAAAGTGGTCGTCTTTAAATTGCTAATTGAACAGTTCTCTTTTATTGTGATTTTAACTGTCTGAAAGTACAAACTGCTTCTTTACATTCTCGTAATGAAACATATTCCAATCAGTTCAGTAGTACATTACTAAAAATCATAAATTCTTTACTTAATCTAAACCGAACTCAGCATTAAAGCTTCAGTTAATAATACTTTCAACTGTTTCCAACTTTGCTAACTTGCATCGATCATTCAACTTTCACGAACATGATAATCTCATTAACTAGAACAACTTTAACTCATAACAACATCATTCCGTTAGAACAATCCAACAAGCATAGTTCCGTATCATACTCTTGAGAATATAATTTCTTTTTTCAGATTATCCGTCTATCTATATACTCATGATTGCACAAAAATTCATTACCATACCAGAGAATCCTTTAAATACACATAACTCAATTCACATCTCAACAAGTCAGTTCACGCCGATATAAACAACTGAGTTGATTTCCATTATCAAATAATAACATATCAAGGTTTTTTTTTTTTATTCTGCTACTACAACCCAAGTACATGCACTCGTTCATAATTCTCTTATTGTGTAAATCAAAGATCTCACAACCACATTAGCTTAAGGAAACAGAGATATTCTGATTAAACTCACTAACCTTAGTCAAGCTTACCCGAGAAAAGAAAACCACTACACATTTCAAGCTTGGGTTTCCATCATTTATGCCTTTGCCAATGATAATTCTTACACTGAAAATCAGAGAAATCCAGATACTAGAATTTTCCACATTCCTAATACCGAATCCTGAAATACCATCACAATAAACATAATCATTACAGATAAAAATGTAACACCGTAGTATTCCAGTCATTAATGAAAACCAACTCAGAGGAAATTTCAGCAAACATATCTTTAGACCCCATACCCAATTGAGTCAAATAGCCGAGGCTAATCTTCTTCTTTAACCATAACATTACATAATTCGTATAATCCTTAAAACATTCTGATATTTCAACCAAACTATTTTTACTTTCCAAACTATTCTCATCTCTATATGCATTACTAATTATTTCACCGTCGAACTCTTTAGTTTTCACACTTATGAATTTATTCGACATAATTCTTGTAAATTTTTCGTCACAAAAGCAACACTGGTAATAGGGAGTTGTAAAGCCACTAACTTGATTCTCATAAATACACACATATGACTCAACATTCTTCGTCAATATAATATCATCATAATCACACAATTCACTCTAAGCAAATTAATATACTTATTTATTTTACAATTGTTTCTGTCATCCACAATTTCAAATAGCAAATTTACTTACTTGAGCCCAATATCAGTATCTAATTAAATTTCAACATTTAACTTCAATTTTACTTACCAACATTTGTCAAATTAGAGAACGTCTTACGGGTCTGAGTACATCATTTACTTGATGCCGTAGTCCAACTATGGTCTTACACAAAGTCTCACTTCGATGCCATGTCCCAAACATGGTCTTATACGAAATCACATATCGATGCCGCATCCTAGACACGGTCTTACATGAAATCTCATACCGAAGCCATATCCCAGATATGGTTTTACACGTAATCTCATATCGATGCTGATGCCATATCCCAGATATGCTCTTACACAAGATCTCATATCGATGCTGATGCCATATCCCATATATGGTCTTTCACAGGATCTCATATCGATGCTGATGCCATATCCTAGATATGGTCTTACATAGGATCTCATATCGATGCCATGTCCCAGACATGGTCTTACACGTATCACAATGCCATAGCTCAGCTATGGTCTTACATGTCATCATGATGCCATATCCCAGCTATGGTCTTACACGTATCACAATGCCATAGCTCAACTATGGTCTTACATGTCATCACAATGCCATAGCCCAACTATGGTTTTACACGCTATTACGATGCCATAGCCCAGCTATGGTCTTACACGTGCCACATTTATTGCCATGGTCCAACCATGGTCTTATCCGTCAATTCATCATCGAACGATCGTACTCATTTCCTGCGGTCTACTCAATTTGATCTTCTAGCTCAATTTCATATTATCATATTATTTATGATTCCATATCAAAACCATATAACATAACATTATAATACCTTTAATTTAGCAATTTAAACATAAGAGCCAACCATATGAACGTACTGATTATACATTATTCGATAAGTGTACATAAACACACATTCCATCAACTTGAGTAAATTAGCTTATCAAATTCACTTAATCAGATAGGTTGGGCACAAAACATCATACGAATACCAACACACATGGATAATCTTATCACAACATAAACTTCCATTTCATTCCACATTTCCACATTTCTCAACTTAAAGTTATCTTATTTCGTATCTTAACACATACATATCATGAACTTCTATTCATACCTTTCTAAATTTCGACACATCATAGGTACATTTCAATCATCTCAATATCATTTTCAGCATTATCGAAAAATAGCTCGGTTGGAGGTCATCTCTTTCTTACAAAACAATTTCGTTAGAGCCAAGAGATGTCACACTATCAAGAGTAGTAATATTGACATGTATAGCTAGACTCACATATGCTAGGTTAATCTGAGCATCGACTAAACCATAGCTCTGATACTACTAAATGTAACACCCCTTACCCATGTCTGAGGCCGGGACAGGATACGAGGCATTATCGGACTTAAACATACACAATCACATAAAATCGGGCCATAAAATTTCATTCAAATAAAAAACATTCATACATATGTATAATGTCCCTTAAACGGGCTTACGACCTTAAACATGCATCGAAGATGATTCAGGACTATACCAAAAACTTTAAAAACTTTTGGGAAAACTTAGAAAATTTCATCATGAAACAGTGTCACACGCCCGTGTGGCTTGAGACACGTCCATGTCCTCAGCCTGTGTAACTCTCTATTTATGACATCATCACCAAAGTAGGGGGACAGGCCAAAGTACACGCTTGTGTCTACCCGTATGGACAAATGCTAGGCTATTTTACAATCCATTTTGCCACCCTCACAACACATGCACACTCACATATCTCAATGGCATCCAACATGGCATAAATGAACACTTAATAATCGTAAATATGGCTTTTGCATGACATTCTCATAACAACTTACGCATACACAAGGCATCATACTTTATCAAGATTAATCATAATAACTTTCATAACGAGATTATCATTAATACATTTTCACATTTCACACTTATGTTATAATCTATCCATAAGCCAATTATGCCAAAATCAATTATCGAGTACTTAAGTCGTATGCACACATTCATCCATATCAAACAACATGATCACACCATAAAACTTTGGCAAATACACATGAATAATGATATGACTAGCATAAGCCATCATTCATGGCTATATATAAATTAGACTATAACCATTATAGGCTAACACATTTGGCCACATTAGAATTGACATAATTACAAAGACAGAGCCACTATACGAGTGATAGACTTAAGTATTTGAATACTTATACCCTAAATGATAGCTTGATAGTGTGATTGAATCTCCGACGATCACCAACCTCAGCTAGCTATATAAACCTATAAGAGATGAAAATGGATGGGGTAAGCAATAAAGCTTAGTAAGTTCATATGAAAATAATAAGCAATTTATTAATATGCTTTTGCCAAATTCTTACAACATGTTCTCAAGGTATCACAATTATAATTGCATATTATTCCACTATTTGTTCAAATTCCAGTCAAGCTGTCTACTCGAGTCATAGTCGCTAAATTATTTATTTCTGGAGCTATGGAGCTCCAAATTAAGATCCGTTAGTTTTACCTGAAACTAGACTCACATATATTCTTACCATAAAATTTACATAATTTTTGGTTTAGCTAATAAGTATATTTTATTCTTCAAAATTACCCATTTTTTGCTATCTGACAGTTCTAACCCCTCTTCACTAAAAAATTAATTATATTCTCATACAGAATTCGGATGATGTTCCCATTTGTTTATTTAGAAAATAGACTCATCAAATATTCTAATCATATAAGCTATAACCCCTAATTATTTTTATAAAATTTTTAATGATTTTCCAAAATCAGAACAGGGGATTCCAAGATTATTCTGACCGTATCTCACGAAAATACAAATATCTCATAATATGAAATTCTTTTGCGTACACTGTTTATTCTATGTAAAAATAGACTCAATAAGCTATAATTTCATATTTTATTCATCCTCTAAATCTATTTCCAAAATTTTTGGTGAATTTTCAAAATTGGCTATAGCTACTGTCCAAAACAGTTTTAGTACAAAAATGATGATAACTAAACTCATCACACCTTCACCAATCATTTCAACCATCATGGTATAAATACATATTTATACAACATAAGCATGGACCCATATTCACAAGGTCATCACAAAATAATTCTCATAAACATGACTTACTTATTTACTTCATTATAAAGATGCATCATAACTCTTGTACATACATGTACCGATCCTTACCATTTCATACATACACGTAATGCCGTTGCATCTTCAATGTCTCGCACACTAAGTGCCATACTCAATATCTCGCACGCAAAGTTCCATTCTGAATTTTTTGCACACTAAGTGCCATATACATATATAGCCGAAGCTATCTCCAATCGCACACTAAGTGCCACATTTAGCCGAAGTTATTTTGAACCACACACTATGTGCCATTTTTTTAGCCGATATGTCATTAAACATAACAATAGTCATGTATATACAATTTATATAATATCAAAGCATTAAAATCATAAATTTAACAATGCTTATTACATACAAACTTACCTCGATTGTTAAAACGACGGAACAGATCAATTAGTCCGGTACTTTATTTTTTCCCCGTTCTAGATCCAATTCTCGATTATCTCAATCTGTATAATATCAAAATTTACTTATTTAATCAACATTTCATTCAATTTAACACAATTTTTACATTTTTGAAAAATTACATTTTGCCCTTATTATTTCACATTTTTGCAATTTAGTCCTTATCACTTAAAATTACAATTTCATGTAATTAAACACAAACCCAATCAAAAAATTTAGGAATTAGGGTACTGGCTAGCTAGAACACGAAGCAACGATAACAAAAACAGAAATATCGTAAAAAACTGAGCTCAAAACACTTACAAATTGAGCCATGAAGATGCTGAACCCTAAAACACAACCATGGCTGTTTCTTTTCTCTATATTCGGTGGAAGATGAAGAAATATAACATGTTTTTGGCTTTTATTTTATTTATTATTAACTTTAATTACCTATTTACCTTTTTACCCTTAAAAAATATTACTAAATACACCAAATGCCACTCCACTAACCTCCACTATCTGATAAATGAGCTATTTACCACATAAGGACCTTCTCTATTTAATTCCATAGCCATTTAGTACCTTTAACTTATAGTATTCAACTTTTATGCTTTACGCGATTTAGTCCTTTTTACTGAATGAACCACTCAAACGGTAAAATTTCTTTAAAAAATTTTCACACGAACATTATATCATACTGTAAACCTTATTAAAATAATAAAATAAATATTTTTGACTTCAAATTTGTGGTCTCGAAATCACTGTTCCGATCTGAACCAAAAACGAGCTGTTACATATTACGCCACTTGATTTATCCTTTAAAAACATACCAAAATATTGTAACATCCCGAAATAGGGCCTAGTCAGAACAGTGGTTTCAGGACCACAAATCTGATGTTGAAATATTTATTTTATGATTATTATGAGGTCTAGAATATGAGAATATGCATTTGTTAAAGTTTCATGAAGAAATTCTTTGAGTAAGGTGTCCAATTGGAAAATAAGGACCAAATTGAATAAATTGTAAAACTTGGATTCTGGAAGCAATTTGCTTGAAATTGCTGTAGAATATTAATTAGAAGGTTTTAAAGAGAAATTTGCAAAATTTCTAAGTTTTTGGACAAAAATGAGCTTGTATGGATGAAATTTCAAAGAAAGGACTTAAGGGCATTTTGGTCATTTGGCAATTTAATGAAATAAAATGGGAAAAAGAAGGCAAAAATCAGCCATTATCCTTCCTTGTCCAGCCAAAATTCTCAAGTCACCATAGCTAGGGTTTTCAAGATTTTCAAGCTCTATAGTAAGTGCTCCCAAGCCTCGTTTTTAATGTTCTTCGTATTTTTAAAATCCAGTAGCTTACTCTCCCTATTTCTACCCATATTTCATGCTAGGGTTCATGTTTAGAAGTTTACCCATGCATTAGTTACTTGTACTTTGATGGTTTATGGAGGAATATGAAATTTGGATGTGTGTTAAACATCTTTTCCTAGGTGATTTTCATGAAAAACCCCTAAAAGAACCTTTTTGCAAAAGGTTTAAAATGTGTGGTAGAAATGAGAAATAATGGAAAACTGTGGGCTTCCATATGAGGGAAAAACATTCGGCTAGGCTTGGGTAAGATAGAAATTGCATGCATTTCATTATACGAGCCTAGGGACTAAATCATAAAAATGTGAAAGGTTAGGGGCAAAACGTTCATTTGGACCTGGGGTGAAATTTAGACTCAAAAAGTACAATTTAAGGTGTTAATGAATTATTTTTATTGTTATAGACCCCGAGGAACAAATTCTGGAGGTCGATTGAGGAAAACGAAAGGTTTCAGAATAATCGAAACACGATACCGAGACGAGTACCAGGTAAGTTCGGATAACTTAAGGTAAACTCATAATATGCCTAATTGCATGGTTTATGAATGTTTGATAATTGCATTTGATAATGGCAAGAAAATCCATGAAATGTATCTTTAATAATGACATGTTGATGAATATCCCGGTTGAGGTTGAAAAGGAAGTTCGGTGGATAAACCATGATTTACATGTGACTTGAGATCCTGCATGTGTTGCAGAAAGGATTTAGCCCAGACGGGTAATCCGTTGATCTCAAATATATAAAGGATCTAGCGCAGATGGGTGTTCCTTGAGTGATCGAGCCTCCCGAAGAATATGTGTGCATTGTGGATTTAGCTCGGACGAGTAATCCGATTAGGGTCTAAATTTATCCTGGACTGGTAATTCAGATCTGAGCTCATTGAGAGTGCTTGTCGTTACAAGGGATTTAGCCTGGACTGGTAATCCCGACATCATTCCATGAGTTTATATTACGGGAGATTTAACCTGGACTGGTAATCCCGCCGTAAGATGCGAGGTTCGCGGGAGTACATACATGAGATGATCGCTCTTATGATTTGACGATAAATGGGTAATCCATCGAGATTTCCTAGAAACTCAACTGGATTAATATGATATGTATAAATGAAATGATGAATGATGAGCTCATTTAAGATAAATTACATGGTGCCTTGTTATGTGACTAACCTGTTGATTGAGTGCACGTGTTAGGGAAACCATTCCATGCTTGTTGGTTTTATTGCCTAATATGGTTGTATGCTAATTACTCGGTAATTTGACTTTCCAATTATTCAGGCTTACTAAGCATGTAAATGCTTATCCCACTCTTTTCCCTGTCTTTCAGAGCTCGAGGACTCGTAAAGATTGGAAGATGGTTGAAGAGTCAACACACTATCAACTAGTCCAGCTTTGGTATGTAGACACTTTTATTTTATTAATGGCATGTATAGGGCTTGTGGTGTATTTTGTTATATGTGTCATTTGATTTGCCAAAATGAAGGCATGTAAAGATGTCTCTATCTTCTTGTATTTGGCCATGGGAATTGGCTTATTTTGAAGTGAGCTATGACCTATAAATTTATGCATGCTTATGTTTGCATGGGATGGCTTGACCATAATTGGAAATGAGTTACAATAATGAGGCAATCTTATATGTGTCGATGAGACATGGAAACCCTTAATGCAAAAAGGGAATTAACCTAGCATGTATAAAACCGATGATATGAGGTTTACATGCAATGGGGTTTATCAAGATTATATGTAAGGGTATAATCCGACCTTATTATGTCTTAAGGTGACCTATAAGTGTAATTGGTTGATAGAGGGTGACCAAAATCTTGGGAAATAGCCTTACAAGGTCCACACATGTAGACACATGGTTGTGTGTCTAGGCCGTGTGTGACACATGGATCACCCCTATGGGCGTGTGGTATGGTCGTGCGTCCCCTGCACCTAAAACTTTAGGTCAGTGACGAGCACGGGCTAGATACACGGGCGTGTGTCTTGGCCGTGTGCCCCTAAATGCATGCTGACGTCATAAATAGAATGCTCGAGTTTTTAGACACGGGTAGCCGCATGGGCGTGTCAAGGTCGTGTGTAGCACACGGGCCAGAGACACGGGCTTGTGCTCGGCCGTGTGAAAACCCTGTAGGTTCGAAATGAAAAATAATTTTCATAAATTCAACACGGGTAGGGGACAGAGGCGTGTCCCAAAGCACACGAGCATGTGCATTGCCTCCATACGAGCGTGTGAGGCTTTACCTAGGAAAAGTTCTATGAACTTTCGCAAGTTCTCGGTTTAGTCCCGGATCATTCTCAATGTATGTTTAGGGCCTCGTAGGCCCATAATAGGGACACTATGATGCAATTTGATCTATTTTATATTGGAATGAAATTTTATAACCCGTATTTCCTAAAAATGTTTAAGTTCATGTCTGGTAACGCCTTACATCCGGTCCCGATCTCGGGCACGGGTAAGGGGTGTTACAAATGTACCATATATGACATACAAAAATTAGCTCCAAATAGTCACATAATTCACATATAACTTGTGCACTAAAACACCATATTCACCTACACCATAATGACATTTAACATTTGTATATTTGAACTATTATACCATCATCCAACATTCAAACAAACCAACCAAGTAACAACCACAAAATATGCTATTAACATACATACCAAACTATGCCATTATATCATCAAAGTACCAAAATTCAACCAAGTTAGTTGGCCATTTCAACATTCAAGCTCATAGGCTATCATAAACTAGAATACCTATACATGCCATTATAACCAAAATTAAACAACAGAATATACCAAAAGAATCGATGGATAGTGTGATATAGCTCTGACAAGCTTCCAACCAGAACAAGTTTTTGATTCACTATAAAACACGAAAAATAACACAAAGTAAGCATTTAAGCTTAGTAAGTTCGTATAATTTAGAATTTAACTTACCATTTGATCAAGAAATAGGTAAGTAACAAAGCATATCCCAAGACATTTTGGCCAAATGCCTAAGCACATATACACCAACTATATTAGCCATTTAAATACATATATGAACCAATACTCAAGAATGAGCTTAACAATTAATCAAGTTACATATACATATATCATCCATTACATATATCTACACATCATGTAACATCATTTCCATGTGTTTGCTGTGTATACCTGTAATATTTCGTATCGAACTCATATCATTTCATATAAGAACATTTCCCATTGAACCGTTTAGAATACCATTGGATGCTCGGGATAGCTCACACATAGTGTGCTAGCTTATATAACTGTAATCCGTCAATTCATGTACATGTATATTCATATGAGCTGTGAATCGAGATGCTCATTTGAGCTGAAGATTAGTATGCTCTCACGAGCTATAAATCGACATGCTCTCATGAGCTATAAATCGGCAACCCTAATGAGATGTCATTTGTATTCTACGGATTCCTAAGGTTCAAACGGGGCTTGGTAATTGTCGTACGTTGTTGGATATGCACTCGGTAATTATATATGACAAATCATAACATTTATATATATCAATTAAAAACATATAAACACAATTTAATTACACGAACTTACCTCGACGAGTATACATAGATGCTGAGGCGATTAATCTGAGATTTTCTCTTTGCCCCGATCTAACTCCGTACGAGGTCTAACTGGATCTATAGGGATAAATTTAACTCAATTCAAAATATACTTATTTCAATTTAATCTGAAACATATTTTTGGAAAAAACTTACCATTTTGACCTTATACTTTTAATTTCTTTACAATTTAGTCCCTAGGCTCAGAAAATGAAATTCATGCAATTTTAACCTTACCCAAGCCTAGCTGAATATCTTATACACTTATAGAAGCCCATACATTTCACTAAATCACAAATTTTACCATGTAATATTTGCATTTTTCAATTTAACCCCTAATTGACCATTTCATCAAAAATCTCTTTACAAAAGTTGTTTATCTAATGACCACTCATTTTCTATCATCAAACTTCAAAAATAATATACATGAATCATTGGTAAGTCCCTAATAGTTTAATAGTTTCACAAATTAATCCTGGGCTAGCTAGATGAAGCTACTACGATCTCGAAAACATAGAAATCATTAAAAATTGGACAAAAATCACTTACCTAAGAGCAAGATGAAGTTGCCGAAATCTTAAGCACAAAAATGGCATCCCAAAAACCTAATTTTTGGTTGATGGTGATGAATAAAACATGATAGCATTTTTTATTTAATTAGTGTTTATCATTATTTACTTATTTACTTAATTAACCTTAAAAGTTAATCAAATTTAAACAATCCCAAGCCATGCTCATCAACTAACACTATTAATGGTCTATTTACCATATAAGGACTTCCACTTTAAAGTTCTCTAGCTATTTAATACCTTTAACTATTAGAACTCAACTTTTGCACATTATGCGATTTAATCCTTTTTATCAAACTGAGGTTGTAAACAGTAAAATTTCTTAACGAAATTTTTCTACAGTATTACTATCATACTGTAGGCAAGAGGATAATAATAAAATAATTTTTTAACTTTAGATTGGTGGTCCCGAAACTAGTTTTCCGATTTCACTGAAAACGGGCTGTTACAAAGTTGCCATGAAATTATTCGTAAAAACATAAACATAGTTTTAATAATTCTAAGTTAAGGAATAATATTAATCTAACAAACTTATGTCATATTAATTAAAACCTTATTTAGGAATCGTGCATTGGAATTTTAGTTTTTCTTTTAATTAAATACTTAGTTAATTTTTAGTTTTTAGATCACCTCTTATAAATCATTATATTTTCCTCCACCAAATTGCTTAAACTTGCATTTCATAAATATTTCCTGCACAGTCCCTGTGGGTATATAACTTGAAATTTTTTCAATTTATTACTTGATACGATTGGGTACACTTACACATTTCCATACCAATTTTTTGGCGCCGTTGGCATAGACTGTTTTAAAAGACATTATTTGTGAAATTGTTAATTTTACATTTTGGTCAATTTTTCTGTTTAATTTTAATTTAATTATTTTTTTGTGATTATTTTAGGTGTTTATGAGTATTGATTGAATTATCAACTTACTCTCCATAGATCCTGAATTACAACGTGCTTTGAAACAAATGAGAAGACAAAAAAATCAAAGAAGGATCGAATAGATGAATTTCAAATCTCAAAAGTAAAATAATACTCGAAATCCAATCCTTATTGCTTATTATAGGGATAGATTCTTAAGAAAATATGCTGTGCCACTAGTTAATGAGCTTAACTCGAGTATTAGGGGACTCAAAATTGAGACACAATAGTTTGAGCTGAAGCTAGTTATGTTTCAGATGATTCAGATAGTGGGCCAATTCAATGAAATGCCTACTGAATATCTTTACCTTCAATACAGATTGTTTATGGAGGTGAGTGATTCTTTCAAGTTATCCGGTGTACCCGAAGATGCCCTAAGATTAAAGTTGTTCCCATATTCTTTAAGGGACATAACTTAAGCTTAGTTGAACTCATTGCCACTAGATTACATTACCACATGGCAAGAGTTAGTAGAATTCTTCCTTAAGAAATGTTTACCATCTAGGAAGAATGCTAAGTTACGGAATGAAATTGTAACAGCCCGATTTTGAGCCTAGTCAGAACAGTGGTTTCGGGACCACAAATCTGACAAGGAAAAATATTTATTTTTATTAAATTTTTATGGTCTACGATTTTATGGAATGATTTTTTGAATATTTCATTAAAAAGTTTTGACGTTTGAGCACTCAATTTAGTCAAAAGGACTAAATTGTAAAAAGTACAAAAGTTGAGTTCTACATGTTAGAGGTGTCCAATTGTTATGAAAATTTAAATTGGAGGTCCTTAAATGGTAATTAGACCATTGGTTAATTTTTTGGACAAAAATAGTCATGAAATAGGTGAAATAGAATATTTTTTAGTTAGGGGCATTTTGGTCATTTAGTAATTAAAATGAATTAAAAACAAAATTAAAAAGCCAATTTTTTTCATCTTCAACCCAATGGCCGAATTTCACAAGGGGAAACCATGGCTAGGGCTTTTCAAGCTTCCAAGCTCGATTACCAAGAAAAAAGAAGTTCACACTTAGAACTGGAGAAAAATGAGTATTGGACGATTTGGTCTTTTTTGCCATTTTATGTCGAGGTAAGTTCATATGTTAATAAATGTTATTGATTTGTGTTAATTATGCAATATTATTATATATATGATTAAATTGTGAAAATTAAAGTAAACGTTCGAATTGAGTAAAAATGAAGGATTGATCACGATTGTTGCGTAATGAAATATGAATTGATGGTAAATGACCATGGTTAGAACATGGCAATGTGCTAAGTGAAATAAGTGATTCGCATGTAGGACCATATCTAGGATATCACATTGTGCTAAATGAAATAAAACCATGGCATCTAAGTGAAATAAGTCTATGGCAATGTGCTAAGTGAAATAAGTCCATGGCATATAAGTGAAATAAGTCCATGGCATTGTGCTAAGTGAGAAATTTCCTGGTTGAACCTTAGGAATAAAATCTCTTTGGACACAAGGGTGGTACTATGTGAAGGCCACTTTGTGAATAAAATAGCTTTGGACACAAGTGTGGTACTATGTGAAGGCCACTTTGTGAATAAAATAGCTTTGGCTACAAGTGTGGTACTATGTGAAGGCCACCATGTATCTGTTATTATTTCGATGTGTTCAACAGGAAATGACTAAGTGTAAACGAATATGACTATGTGATGATTAAATGTGAAAGAATTATGAACCAATAATATTCTTTGATGTTGAATTGAAATAATGTGTTTTTGTTGAGGTTTAAGTGTATCAATTGTCATAGCCAAGATAAAAAAATGAAAGTATAACTAATTTATGCGATACAGGTACGTACGAAATCTATGTGAATGTTGAATGAAAGTTAAGAGAGAGTAAAATTAACAATAAAATAGTTTTAGACAGCAACAGTTGTGTGATTTTGAAAAAGCATAAAAAATGGTCGAAATGGAATTAGAGGTTGAATTAGATATGAAATTAAATCTTATTGAGTCTATTTTTACATAAAAGAAACAGTGTAAGCTAAAAAATTTCATATTATGGGATAATTGAATTTTTGTGAGACATGGTTAGAATGATTTCGAAATCCCCTGTTTTGATTTGGGAAAAACATTAAAAATTGTAAAAACATAATTATGGGTTATAATTTATATGATTAAAATCCTTATTGAGTTTATTTTCAAAATAAACAAAAGGGAACATCATTCAAATCCCGTATGAGGAGATAATTAATTTTTAGTGAAGAGGGGTCAGAACTGTTAGACAGCGAAATAGGGGAGAATTCAAATAATAAATTGTACTTGTTGGCTAAACCAAAAATTCTGAAAAATTTTATGGTAAGAAGATATGGGAGTCTAGTTTCATGGAAAATTAGCATATCTTAATTTGGAGTTTCATATCTTACGATATAAATAATTTAGTGAATGTGACTCTAGTAGACAGCTTGAGATGAACAAGAGTAAATAGTGGAAATATGTGCAATTATGATTGTATTATCTTGAGAACATATTGTGAGAATTGGTAAAAACATGTTAATAATTTCTTATTATTTACATACCAACTTACTAAGCTATATAGCTTACTGTATTTATTTTCTGTGTTTATAATGTCCTCAGGTTAGCTCAGGTTGGAAGTTGCCGGAGACCCTATCACATTATCCAATTAACAAATTGGGTATTGATAATTCTTGTACTTAATGTCATGGCATGTATAGGGGACTTGGTTATTTTTGTATGTGTCATAATTGTTTTGGCCTAAAATGTTGGCCTATGCTATTTGAAAGTTCATTGTTGTGTAAGGCCATTTGATGTTGGTATATTGGCTATATTATAAGTCCATGATGATGCATTTTGAAGATGTGTATGGTTACATAAGTGGATGAATGAGTGGTGATATCTATGTGTGATGTAAATTTGTTTGCAACGACAAGTCAGATTAGTGCACGGGCTAAGGACATGGCTAAGGACATTGCCATGCGAGCTACATAGCCGTGTCCTAATATCACACGGGAGTGTGCCCCTGTTTTTTATGAAAATTTTCAAAGTTTTCTAAAGTTCTCGGTTTTGTCCTGAACCGTTTCCAGAGCATGATTTGATCTGCGTAGGCCCATATTAGGGACTTTAATATGAAATGTGAAAAGTTTTAAATTTGAGCGCACATTCATGACCCAGTTTTATACGATTGCATGTCTTTATGTTCGGTAATGCCTCATACCTTATTCCGGTGTTGAACATGGGTAAGGGGTGTTACATTTATTGGTATTAGAGCTATGGTTTAGTTGGTTCTCGAACTAACCTAGCATGTGTAAGAGTCTAGCTATACATGCCATATATGAACCGTGATAGTGTGATATCTCCCGACTCTGATGAAATTGTTTTGTTGAGATAGAGGTGCTTTCCAACCGAGCTATTTTTGAAAATGATGCAAATGACATTGGAATATTTGGAAATGTGTTTGTGATAAATTGAAACTTGAAAGGGTATGAATAATAGTTCATGACGTGTATGTGATGAGGTACAAAAATGAAACATCCATAAGTTGAGAATTATGAGTAGGATGTTATTATTTTGGTTGAATGTAGTATTTCGATTGATTGATGATTTTATGAAACGGGTAAAATGTTATAAATGTTATGAAAAGGCTTTAACCTAGACTGGTAGTATTGTTATATCGTATGTGACTCTAGAGTGTGTATTATGAATATGTGCCAAAAAGAGGCATTTTTGAAATTTAAATGATATATTATTAATATACATACCTTGAGCATACTATCTGAATATGCCTTGAAATTAATATAGTGTAAAGGGGAATTATTCTTGAAATATGGGAAAGTAACATAAAATTCAAATTTGTATTATGACAAGCATTCATGTTTGTTTGACCTTCATATGATGTTATGTGTTTGACTTGTATGATTAAGTGAATGCAATAAGTAAACTTACTCAATATTTGTGGAATGCATGTATAAGTGAACTTGTTTGAATAAGATAATCAAAAAGTTAGTGTAATATAAATATGTGTGTTAAATTGCCTGAAGTGAATTGTATAATTGTGAAGATGATGATGAATGTTAAGCCATATGTGTATGTATGAGAGTCAAGTTAGAGGCTTTACGACCTCACCCCCTTACTAATATGATATCTTATAATTAAATTTCATAAGATTTGTGCTGCATGAGTTCATCATTGAAAGATTAAAGAGTTTAGTAGCGGATTTGCTAATAATATGGATAGAGTTGAAAATAGTTGAGTAAGTAAATACAGTTTGGAAAGGATGCCGGGTTATTCTAAAGACTATTTGGACTTCGCAAAGTCACAGTTAGAGCAAAAGTTAATATCAGTTAATCGGCTTAAACAGGTACGATGACTAAAGTATGTGTTTGCTAGAATTCCTTCCGGATTGATTTACATTAGTGAATTGAATAATACAGGATTGGTAATGACAGAAATGGTCAGAGAAATGAATTATGACTTGTAAAGATGTCTGAGTATGACAATAGGGATTGTGTAGATTATGATGATCTCTTCTAGGTATTATATATATGTGTGATTGTTCATTATCTGATGAAATTCTTATCGTATGAGAATGAGGGCTGATAATAATGTTAGATGAAAGCACTTTGGTTTGGCTGATTGATGATTAGTACATCTTACTGTTTTCTTTGGAGTCTATTCTAATATGTTTGGTATGAAAAGTTAATGGTGAAAATTATGTGAGGCTATACTTCTGCTACTACTGAGCATTGATTTAGTTAAGATATGTATAATTGTAAATATGTTACCTTTCTTACAATTGATTCCAGAACGTGTAAGCATAATTTTCTTCTGGATTTCCCTAAGGAACCGTCAAGGCCTTTATTATTATTTCCTTCTGAATTGTGTTCTCGAACTTTTAGTATGTGTATTCTTTAACTTGTGATGGCTATGTCTATTATGGATATTATCCTAGTTTGATCATAGGAATATGGTGATTCTGGCATCAGGATTCCTTAAATTTTTGTGAAAAGAATTGCTATCAGAAGAGGTATAGATAGTGAAAGTTGAAACTCAAATGGTATAATGGTTTTTTTTCTCAGGCAAGTTTGATTAAAGCCAATGAGTTCAATTGAGATATTTTGTTTCCTTGAGCAAATGCAGTCATAAAGGTCTTTGATTAGCATGATAAGAGAATTTTGAAAGATTGTGTGTTTGAGTTGTTTTAATAGCGTGAAGAAATGAGCATTTTGTTATGTTATTATTTGATAGTCGAAATCGACTTGGTTGTTTTTAGTAGAGTGAGCTGGTCAATTGAAATGTGATTTAAGTTACATGTAGTTAAGGTATCCTTAATTATGGTAATAGATTTTTTGCATTCATGAGTATATCGATGGACAGTCTGAATGAAGGATTGATATTCTAGAGAGTATGATATCGAGATATACCTATTAGATTTGATCTAATCTGATGATGTTATTATGAGTTAAAGCTATTCTGAATGATATGGTTATCACATTTATGAAAATTTGGATGGTCTATGCATGTTAGCTAAGTTGAAAACAGTTGAAGATATTATTAACCGAAGCTCTGGTTCTAAGTTCAGTTTGAATTGAGTAATGAATATATGATTTTTTAATGATGCACTATTGAACGGATTGGAATGTGTTTTATTACTAGAATCTAAAGTGATGGTTCATGTTTTCATACGGTTAATGTCACATTAAAAAGAACTATTCGACCAGTGATTTAGAGACGGTCACTTTTATATCCGTATTGAGAATTTGGTGACATTGTTTAATCGACGAAAAGTGTCACATGTTCCCTGATTTCAAGAATTAAAGTGTCGAATGTCATAGAAAGATCTGAAGTTAAGATAGTGTTAAAGAATTGAACTATTGAAAGATCGCGAGTAGTTATTAATTAATCTGGAAAGCGATTATAGTTACGAGATCTTTCAATGGAAAAATCTTTGTTTATTTTGTGAGTGGGTTACACGATTGATCTTAATTGATGATGATATGATTTTAGCTAGATTAAAAGCTAAAGCGATGTTTTCATTACAAGATTGAGAATCTCAGAAATGTGCTAGTGAATGGTAAGTTAAACGAGTTTAGTATGAGTCAAATTTTGATTTTGAATTTCAATTCTGACCTGATGATTGATGTTATTGTTCTGAAATAGAAATTGCGTGCAGATAAATTCAGAGCTTATGTATGAAATTTTTGTACGAGGCTCAGTAGTAGCTCGTTGGTTCATTTTGGAAGTAATAAAAATGTACAGTTATTTGAAATAGATGTTTTGGTCGTCGGGTATGTAACCTGATATTTTTGAGTTTATGCTCAGATGTCGATTTGGTAATGGATAAAAGTCAAATATCAAGAGCATTCAGGTCTCCAAAAAGAATTAGTATAGATTTTGTATTTATCTCCAAAAAGAAGATGTTATCGGATTGTGATTGATCGATCGTGTACAGATTTCTTGTTTAAGAAACCAACTGAGTAATATGTTTCTGGGATTATTCGATTCTGTGAAGTATCAGTCTCCATTATTATAGATAGAGATCTGTGGGCTATAACCCAATTATGGAAGGAGCTACAGGAAACTATGAGTACGCAGCTGAATCTTGGCATGGTAATACACCTGTAAATTGGTGATAAGTCTGAGAGAGCAATTCAAAACTTTGACGATATGCTCCGACACTGTGTGTTACAGTTCAAAGGTGATTAGAAAGAGATATACGAGGTTGATATAATTTGTAATTCTAGGAAAATTAGTGAAAGTGATTCATGGTAGTTGAAAGCAATTTCTTCTGGTAAGATTTTTGGGATGAAAATCCTAAAAGGGGGGAGAGTTGTAATAGCCCGATCTTGGGCCTAGTCGGAATAGTGGTTTCGGGACCACAAATCTGACGAGAAAAAAATTATTTTTATTATATTTTTATTTTCTACGGTTTCACGGAATGATTTTGTGAAAATTTCGTTCAAAAATTTCGACGTTCGGTCACTCAATTTAGTCAAATGGACTAAATTGTAAAAAGTACAAAAGTTGAGTTTTACATGTTAGAGGTGTCCAACTGAAATAAAATTTTAAATTGGAGGTCCTTAAATGGTAATTAGACCATTGGTTAATTTTTTGGACAAAAATAGTCATGAAATAGGTGAAATAGAATATTTTTAAGTTAGGGGCATTTTGGTCATTTAGTAATTAAAATGAATTAAAAAAATTAAAAAGCCAATTTTTGTCCATCTTCAACCCGATGGCCGAATTTCACAAGGGGAAACCATGTCTAGGGTTTTTCAAGTTTCCAAGCTCGATTACCAAGAAAAACGATGTTCAGACTTAGAATGGGAGAAAAACGAGTATTGGACGATTTGGTCCTTTTCGCCATTTTATGTCGAGGTAAGTTCATATGTTAATAAATGTTATTGATTTGTGTTAATTATGCAATATTATTATATATTTGATTAAATTGTGAAAATTAAAGTAAACGTTCGAATTGAGTAAAAACGAAGGATTGATCACGATTGTTGCGTAATGAAATATGAATTGATGGTAAATGACCATGGTTAGACCATGGCAATGTGCCAAGTGAAATAAGTGGTTCACATGTAGGACCATATCTAGGATATCACATTGTGCTAAATGAAATAAAACCATGGCATCTAAGTGAAATAAGTCTATGGCAATGTGCTAAGTGAAATAAGTCCATGGCATCTAAGTGAAATAAGTCCATGGCATTGTGCTAAGTGAGAAATTTCCTGGTTGAACCTTAGGAATAAAATCTCTTTGGACACAAGGGTGGTACTATGTGAAGGCCACTTTGTGAATATAATAGCTTTGGACTCAAGTGTGGTACTATGTGAAGGCCACATTGTGAATATAATAGCATTGGACACAAGTGTGGTACTATGTGAAGGCCACTTTGTGAATATAATAGCTTTGGCTACAAGGGGGTACTATGTGAAGGCCACCGTGCATCCGTTATTATTCTGATGTGCTCAACAGGAAATGACTAAGTGTAAACAAATTTGACTATGTGATGATTAAATGTGAAAGAATTATGAACCAATAATATTATTTGATGTTGAATTGAAATAATGTGTTTTCGTTGAGGTTTAAGTGTATCAACTGACATAGCTAAGATAAAAAAAAAATGAAAGTATAAGTGATTTAAGTGATATAGGTACGTACGAAATCTATGTGAATGTTGAATGAAAGTCAATACAAAGAAAACGTGAGAGAGTAAAATTAGCAATAAAACAGTTTTGGACAGCAGCAGTTGTGTGATTTTAAAAAATCATAAAAAATTGTGAAAATCTAAGTAGACGTTGAATAAGATATGAAATTAAATACTTTTGAGTCTATTTTCACATAAAAGAAACGGTGTAAGAAAAAGAATTTCATATTACGGGATAATTGAATTTTTGTGAGACAGGGTTAGAATAATTTCGAAATCCCCTGTTCTGATTTGTGAAAATCATTAAAAATTGTAAAAAAAAATAATTATGATTATAATCTATATGATTAAAATCCTTATTAAGTTTATTTTCAAAATAAACAAAAGGGAACATCATTCAAATCCCGTATGAGGAGATAATTAATTTTTAGTGAAGAGGGGTCAGAACTGTTAGATAGCAAAATAGGGGAGAATACAAATAATAAATTGTACTTGTTGGCTAAACCAAAAATTCTGAAAAATTTTATGGTAAGAAGATATATGAGTCTAGTTTCATGGAAAATTAGCATATCTTAATTTGGAGTTTCATAGCTTACAATATAAATAATTTAGTGAATGTGACTCTAGTAGACAGCTTGAGATGAACAAGAGTAAATAGTGGAACTATGTGCAATTATGATTGTATTATCTTGAGAACATATTGTGAGAATTGGTAAAAGCATGTTAATAATTTCTTATTATTTACATACCAACTTACTAAGCTATATAGATTACTCTATTTATTTTCTGTGTTTATAATGTCTTCAGGTAAGCTCGGGTTGGAAGTCGCCGGAGAACCTATCACACTATCAAACTAACAAATTGGGTATTGATAATTCTTATACTTAAGGTCATGACATGTATAGGGGACTTGGTTATTTTTGTATGTGTCATAATTGTTTTGGCCTAAAATATTGGCCTATGCTGTTTGAATGTTCATTGTTGTGTAAGGCCATTTGATGTTGGTATATTGGCTTTATTATAAGTCCATGATGATGCATTTCAAGGGTGTGTATGGTTACATATGTTGATGAATGAGTGGTTATATCTATGTGTGATGTAAATTTGTTCGCAACAGCAGGTCAGATTAGTTCACGGGCTTGGGACATGGCCATGCGAGCCACACGGCCGTGTCCTAATATCACACGGGAGTGTGCCCTTATTTTTCATGAAATTTTTCAAAGTTTTCTAAAGTTCTAGGTTTGGTCTCGAACCGTTTCTAAAGCATGATTTGGGATTCGTAGGCCCATATTAGGGACTTTAAAATGAAATGTGAAAATTTTTAAATTTGAGCACAAATTCATGACCCGATTTTATACGATTGCATGTCTTTATGTTCGGTAATGCCTCATACCCTGTTCCGGTGTTGAAGACGGGAAATGGGTGCTACCGAAATCACTACTTTCCAATAGATGGATGACAAGTCCTTGTATGAGGCATGGGAAAGATTTAAATAACTGTACGAAAATGCCCTCATCATGGAATCCTGCATTGCATCCAATTGGAGACTTTCTATAACAGTTTCAATACTCACATGAGGATGGTAGTAGATGCTTTTGCCAATAGTGCTCTCTTTTCTAAGTCTTATAATGAGGCTTATGAAATTATTGAGAGAATTGCTAACAACAATTACTAATGACCAACCAATTGAACAAATTCAAGATGAGTCGCAGGATTACATGAAGTGGACACCTTCACTTCACTTACGGCTCAGGTATCTTCGATATCATCAATGCGTAAAATTTTTACTACTAATGGGTTTTACAATGTTGCAACTCAGCCACTTAACCAAGTCAAGAATATAGCATGTGTTTATTGTGGGGAAGATTGCCCATGAAACCCAGAATCCATGTATTACATGGGTAACCAGAATCGAGGTAGGCAGGGATTGCAACCTAATTTTTATAACCCGAAACCACGGGAATTTCTCTTGGAGTGACGGAGGGGCTGGACCTAGTAACACTTATACACAACCCAGACCGACCTAGCCACTTGTATTTACCCAACAAGTTTAGAAACCACCATAAGCCGAACCTTCCAATAGCCTAATGAACCTATTGAAGGCATACATGGCAATGAATGAAGCCACTTTAAGGAATTTGGATAATCAAGTGGGTCAACTTGCTATTGAACTTAGGAATTGACCACAAGGTGCTTTGCCTAGTGATACGGAATATCCATGAAATCTGGGGAAGGAGAACTGTAAAGCTTTGACTCTAGGGAGCGAAAAGACGATAGAGCGTAACACTATTGAAGTTGAAGAGGAGCCAGTTCATGCTCGAGATAAAGTGGAAATTCAACCAAATGTTAAAAATCCAGCTTCACTAGAACTAGAATATGCAAAATCTGATAAGGCAACTTCTGACCCAATCAATTCTGATAAACTAACACCTTTGATAGATGCAAAAGTGCCACAACAGACAAATTGCCCAGTTCAAATAAAGAATCCTCTACCACCCTACCCTCAAACACTTCAGAAATAGAAACATGAAATCCAGTTCAAGAAGTTCCTAAACATACTCAAGCAACTTCACATTAATATTCCGTTGGTAGAAGCTATTGAGCAGATGCCAAGCTATAATTAAATTCATGAAAGATATTTTGTCAAAGAAATTGAAACTTGGAGAATTTGAGACGGTAGCTCTAACGAAGGAATAATATGTAATATCTAAAAGATAAACTACCCCAAAAGATGAAGGACCCTAGATGTTTCACCATACTTTGCCACATTGGAGCATCTTATTTTGGTAAGGCATTGTGTGATTTGGGTGTAAGCATCAACTATGATTACGCTTCAGTTAGCAGACCAATCCTTAATACATCCAAAAGGAAAAATCGAGGATATATTGGTACGTGTAGACAAATTTATTTTTCCTACTGACTTTGTTGTTTAAGACTTTGAAGCAGCTAAGAAGGTGCCAATCATCTTAGGAAGACCTTTCCTAGCAATTGGAAGGACCCATATTGCTGTGTAGAAGGGCAAACTTATAATGCGTGTTGAAGCTGACTAGGTAACATTCAATATTTTTAAATCCATACGATTTCTTAAAGCAATGAATGAGTGTTCTGCAGTAATAGAGTTAGAAGAATTAGCCATGGAATGGGAACCGAGTTAGAAGAGCTAGAGCAATTCTTAATGTCAGACCCTCCAAGTGATGAGGAGAGAGAGGAATATTTAGCTTTGCTAAAAGCTGACCAAATGAGATTTAATCTGCAAACTCACTTTGAATAATTGAAATTAGGGAGTAGAGATTATGTCCAACCAAAAGCGTCAATCGGAGAGCCACCTAAATTAGAACTTAAGGTACTTCCTTCACATTTGAAATATGTTTATTTAGGTGACACCTCTACTTTGCCTATAATTATTTTAGCTCAGCGAACTAAAGACCAGGAAGATAAACTCATTCTAGTGCTGAAACAATTTAAAAAGGCTATCGGATGGACCATAGCTGATATTAGAGGTATTAGTCCATTCGAGTGCATGCACAAAATCATCCTAGAAGATGGTGAAAAAAGAGTGATTGATGTACAGCGGAGACTGAACCCCATTATGAATAATGTGGTAAAGAAGGAAATCATTAAATGGTTAGATACAAATATAATTTACCCCATCTTAGATAGTTCATGGGTAAGTCTGGTCCAATGCTTGCTAAAAAAAGGAGGCATTACAGTCGTGGAGAGCGAAAAAAATGAGTTAACACCGACCAGAAAGGTTATGAGAAGGAGAATTTGTATAGATTACTGGAATTTCCTTTACCTTTCTTAGATCAAATGCTAGATAGACTTGTGGGGAGAGACTATTACTATTTTTTAGATGGATACTTAGGGTACAACCAAATCACGGTAGCACCGGAGGATCAACACAAAATAACATTCACATGCTTGTATGGTATGTTTTCCTTTAGACGTATGCCTTTCGGTTTATGTATTGCTCTTGCTACATTTTAAAGATGTATTACGAAAATTTTTACTGACATGGTGGAAATTTTTTTTGAAGTTTTTATGGACAATTTCTCAATGTTCGGAGACACTTACAATGATTTCTTAGACAATCTAGCCAAGGTACTAAAGCAGTGCGAAGAAACAAACCTTGTACACAATTGGGAAAAGTGTCATTTCATGGTACAAGAAGGTATTATTTTGGGGCACTAAATAACGAGACATAGAGATTGTGGTAAATAAAACAAATGTAGAAGCCATTGAGAAACTCCCACCTCCAACATCTGTAAAGTGTGTTAGGAGCTTTTTTGGGACATGCTGGATTTTTTCGGAGGTTCATCAAAGACTTCAGTAAAATTGCTATACCCTTATGCAAATTATTGGAGAAGGATACAATATTCAAATTTGATGAAGAATGTTTGAGTACGTTTATTGATATGAAGAATCGGTTGGTCTCAGCACCAATTATTGTCATATTAGATTGAGAAGTTCCATTTGAATTAGTATGTGATGCAAGTGACTTCGTGGTAGGAGCTGTGATGAGCCAGCGAAGGAACAAAGGTTTTTATCCTATCTACTATGCAAGTCGGACTCTAATTGTAACACCCGTTACCCGTGTCTGTCACTAGATTAGGGTTATGAGACATTGCTGATCAAAATACAACTCAGAACAGACATTCATTTGAATTCATGCACCAAGTAATATAATCATTTCAACACTAATCATCTAGTAAAATTTTAAACCAATCTAACATGCTTCGTGTAACACCCCAAACCCGGCCTAGACGTTACGGCCAAATCCGGCGTGTCACACTGAAGCGTTACTGTAAAAGTCATGTTTTATCAAAAATCTTTCTTAGTGTTTAAAGAGTATTTTCGTTATAGATTAAAGTGAATAGAAGCTGTGCACCAAGTAGGATGCCAGAAAAGAGGAGGTGAGTCTATTAGACTACTTAAGTACCAAGCTCTGCACGGATCCACTCCTAGACATGCACACAACCATTGCCACACTTTAACCGAGTTGTTGTTCAGGAAAACCATTTCGTTTTAAACCATTTGAAAACACTTATTAATTTTGAGAACGTTTTCGTTGCGGAAGCTTTGTCTTGATTCGCGATGTTTTAAAATCAGGTAATCTTTTTAAAATGCACCCTAGAGCTATTCAATTCCAAACATTTAAAACAATATCATAACTAAGCTAACAAAACATATTAAAAGCAATTAAAAATAATTAAAGCGGCCTTATTACAAATTAAAAACCCGAAAACATAAAGGAAATAATCTCAAATAAAAGTGAAGGTATTAACACTTATTTTAAACAGTCCACATGGCCACTCTGAATCCCTCCAGCTCCAAGTCCACCGATCTAAGGGTCACCTACAAAGATGGGAAAAAGGGGGTGAGTTTGGAAAACTCAGTGTATAAAGTATCCCAACTAGAGCCCAAATTAGTTCAAGCTTTACTGGCCTAAGCCCTATTCAGAAATCAGAGTTAACTGGGCCTTATCCCATATCAATAATAATCTGGGCCATAGCCCTTTACAAGTCGAGATATATTGGGCCTTACCCATATTAACACAGTTGGGCCGATTTCAATACAGTTGGCCCATAACAAAACAGTCTCATATGGTTAATGCATGATAACCCCATCCAAACCTGCACTTGCCTCCATCCATCCCTACATTTCCTGTGGGGAATAAATCACCCACGCCATCCCTACACTTACAGTGTTAGCATCGGTTGCGGCACTAACTATAATCCACAACAAAGCTGCTTATATCAGAATATGTGGCACAGCGATCAAAACGGGTTCTTCCTCCATAACAAAACCCAACCCCATGCAGTATGACATGTATGTAGAATATATATAATTAACAAGGCATGCTTCAGAAAAGCAGTCAGATCATAGCGTAAGAACAGTTATTTACCCTCGAGGGGCGTAATCGTAAACTTACCCCTTTAGGGGTATTACGGTAATTCTACCTTACAGAGGTATTTTAGTAATTTTATCAGTCTTTTAGGGTTTTATGCTCATTACAGTTATTAATGTGTCTTCAGAATACTTACCAGACGTTTTTACCGAAATGGGCCCGTGGGCCCATTAACTCGATTTCGGCCCATTAAGCACAAATATACCGTAGTGCATGAAATTGCGCACTCTGCAATCTTACCGATTGAGATTACCAGGATTAACAACCAAACCATCTCATGAGCGCTCGCTCGCTCGCAAGTCCACAAAATACCAGTGTTTCGGCATTTTGGCTCTTCGACTTTTGCCGATCTAGTCTATGAGTGGGTGTCGTTTACACACCTGATCTATAACGATACGTTGGCGAGATCCACACACGAGTTGCCTACAATCGAGTTACTAAAACATCAGTCTATATATCAAAACAACTACATACTAGCCCCTTACCATATTCGACCAACATTGCCTTAGACCCTAAAGTTCTTACCTTTCTGCCGAAATATGGACTAGATCTAGATGTCCAACCGAGTTAACCTTCAATCCCTTCGCTGTATGCCCCCTTGTCCACGCTAGCGCATAAAAAACCAAAAGAAAGAGGCAACAATGCCCTTAGTCCCAACGTTAGCCACCCTTAAGGGGTTTCGGCTTTTCCTTAAAACATAAGTAACTAGCAAAAGTTGTTCGAATACTTACCAATCGTTGTTCTGCCCAAAAGAGTGCTCCTATCTATGATATTAATCCCGATCTACCGTAGTTAGAAGAAACAGGTTCAAGTAGCCAAAGATTTGGCTTCCTAAACCACAGGTATGAAGGTTTCGGCTTTTTAAAGAAAAAAGGAAAGGGGTTCGTCTATAGCAAGGTTCGACCTTCTAGATGTAAAGAAAACAAATGAAGAGAAGAAGAGAAGGAAAAGGATGGTAGATTCGGCCACTTGAGGAATCAATGTAGAAAAGAAATTGACGCAAGAAGCAAAAGAGGGGAGAGTATAGGTTCGTATATGAGAGAAAAAGAAAAAGAACAGATGAATGAAAGAGAAGGGAGAAGGGAAATAATATTCGGCAAGGGGAAAACAATGGCACATTGACCTAGCCGAATTGCCTACTAAAGACCCTTGGCCGGCCAACTCTTGCCCCTCAAGAGTCCAACATTCGGCCAACAACAAGCTCCTTGATCAGCTCCTAAATTTCCTCCCTTATCCCATCCTTACCCAATCCCCTGATCAGCTCAAACTCTTTCACCGATTAGCAGCATCCTTATCCACATCCTTGCACCGCTTCAGCACGCTGCCAAGAGTCCTGATCAGACCTCAACTCCTTCCCTACATGTGCAACAGAAACCCAAGCCTTCCGTGCACGAGGTGAGGCTCGAACCCCAGACCTTCGTCTGCCCTTACGGCTTCGCCCGTGCTGCTGGCCACTACACCACGCTTCCTTCTTTACTAATATAGGGTCACAATTAATTATAAACCTTACCTGCTGAAGCTCCAGTTACTTGCGAAATAAAAAGGAAATTTTTCCTGCTGTACATCTCAAACCCGCGACCTACTAAACACACACATACACTGCTTGCCACTGCACCGAAGTTCCTTTCATGACATAATCCTCTCTCATTTAATTTATAACCCTTACCTGCTTCAGTTCTGGCCCGCTTTAAAAAAATAAAACGGAACTCGCCCGCGAAAGGACTCAAACCTGCGCCTCTCCGCGTGCCCAGCACGCTACTGCCACTGCGCCACGACGCTCCTTGTGTTGGATTATGCTTGCAACTCCTCTTAACCCCTATTCTAACCGCAACCTGCATACTAAAAAAAACACCAAATTTGCGCGCGCCGTGCCTTGAACCCAAGCACCTCCCGACGCCCTTCTAGCTTGCTTAGCCACTGGGCCAGGTGCCTGCTTGTGCTAAAACTCAGCCCAAGTTATTAATAAGGCCTACTTCCCAGATTCCCTTAAGAGACAAAATTTAAGAATTTTGCTAAAGCTATGGGCCGAGCCCCGGACTTTTTTCCCACACCATAAACCCTTCGTAATTTATTTAATTGCTAACTAAACATACGTAATAATAATAATAATAATAATAATAATAATAATAATAATAATAATAATAATAATAATAATAATAATAATAATAATAATAATAATAATAATAATAATAATAATAATTAAAACATCCAAATTATTCGGGTCGTCTTCTACCCAAACCCAGACTTAAGGCCCAATACTTCCAGGCCCAAAAATCAGGGCGTTACACTTCGATTCTATAATTCATACACTTCCCAAATTAATATTCAAACATTATAACCAATGAATCATGGCAATCGAATGCTTAACTTATAACCAAGTGTAGTTTATTTCATATATCGATCATATATTAAGACATCCACTCATATAAATATACTTCATTAACTATTTTCCAAAAACACTTATTTATAAATATGCACTTCTTCACATTTTACTAAGTCAAGCCAAACCACATGATTTATTAATCATTAATATATATATATATATATATATATATATATGCATTAACAACTTCACATAAGGTCAAGTATAAAATTTGGTTTTACCAAATTGTGCATATTTTGCCAAAATAATAACTAACAATTTACACATAAGTGCCGAATCAAATCATACCATAATTACAATATCAGTTGACTAATGAAATATCCAAAATACCTATCTGTCATTTACCAAATTCATAGAACACATATAAGGCACATTTTTAAACTCAAGCATTTAACTTAACAACTTAACCATTAATTACCGAATCACAAACAAAACATGTCATAGGCATGTAAAAGTATATTTTACCTATTGTTTGCCAAATATAAATACACACCCCTTTACCATTTCCAAAATACATATGCATAGCCGATCTTTTAACCATATATTCGGTCATAAAATTTATTCTTTGATAATTCAACCAATTCCACAATTTAAATCAAAACTAATTGTACCATTTATAACCGTACTTAAATGACCATAAAAAAAAAACAAAACATATTCATACTTTAACATCTCAAACCGTACCTTAACAAACAATATGCAAGCTATCACATATACATAACTTAGCTTATGTGAGCATATGTATTATATCAAAAACATATCATTCACCATTTTCAAACCTTTACACAATACAAATTATACATCCAAAATATGTCAATAATAAGCCACAACCGAAACACATCCATCAACCATATTTACCTCGCTTAAGCCGAATTTTGTAGTCAACCACCACACAAAATATACCGCAAATCATACTTCCAAAATGAGTTACTTTCATGTCTGATTATATTTCATCATTAACACATCTCATTTCCGAATCATATAACCAACATCACAAACATATTTAACATGAAACATACCTCCAAATTGAGCTTATAACATGACCATATATATACCAACATTAGTATCATGATCAAGCCATTTTCGCATGGCTATATATATTTACACAAATTTCAAAACCAAATATATCAAACCTAGCCTATACATGCCACATAACCGAATCTTAAAGCATTTATTTATAGAAGAGAAAACTGGATAGTGTGATGAGATCTCCTACGACTTCTAACCCGAGCAAGTCTCTGAAACTCTATAAACATAGGGAAAAACACAGAGTAAGCTTTAAAAGCTTAGTAAGCCATAAGCAAATAATAAATCACAATAACATATATAATTCGACTCAAATAGTCCGTATTTAATTAATTTCATACACATATACAATCACTTTTCTCATATAATCCATATCATCACATTAAGTAACTTCACTTATCTTATTTATCAATGAACATATAAACCATGCTTTCAAATCCGAATATCAACCATTAGTTCAATCATATAAGTCAAGTTTGCATATATTCATTACATAACCAACCAAAACATGGTCACTTATTATAATTCACACCTAAGGTTATATTAACTTATTTATAAACACTTCCAATTTCGAATATCCATAATCCACTTATTCACATAAACCACATTCACATATATGAATCATATAGCTAACCAAGATCAACCATATTATATTAATCATATATCATATACAGAGCATACTCCAAACTCAAACATTTTAATTTCATTATCTATTAAAGTAATCGAACCAAGAAATCATACGTCAAAGTCATGTTTCATGTTTCATAATTCTCATGTTCGAAGTACAGGACCACAATTTCATATAACGAGCATATATATCACCTCATTCATTTGTATACATTCATTTCATTCATTGTCACATATTTCATGTATTGACATTTGAACGTACTCACCTTTCATTTTTGAATTACATAAACAAATCACACGTACCTAAATCGGATACAATTTCACCAAATAGTTCATTTCTCGATATTGCCCGTTGAGCTGTTCAGAATCAATAAGGATACTCGGATAACTCGGAAAGCTCGTACAATGCCAACGTCCCAGACGTGGTCTTACATGTAATCACATATCGATGCCATTGTCCCAGACAGGGTCTTACACAAATCAAATATGATGCTGATGTCCCAGACATAGTCTTACACGTAAATCAGAAATCGATGCCAACGTCTCAAACGTGGTGTTACACGTAATCACATATCGGAATCCTATGTCATGATATATGTATCCTCTACTATTCCTATGGTTCGTACGGGGCTTTCAGACATCGTAATTTATTCGATTCAAGCTCGTAACTAATTCTCCAATACTTAATTCATTTTGGCATACACACATATATTTATTATAATTCAATTTGGCACATATAATACATATACAATCGAATTTAACAATATTTATTTACTTATGAACTTACCTTGTTCTAATACGAACGGACCGGAACGATTATTCGACAATTTTAGGCTTTGCCCAATCCAAATTCGATTTCCATATTTCTGGATCTAATTCAATACAAATTCAACTTATTTAATCATAAATTTAATCAAATTTATCCAAAAACACATAAATCAGCTTCACAAAACACAAAATATTCAAAATTTGACCACACCATTGCTGGGACGAATTTCACTAAGGTCCCTAGCAGCCCATTCTTTCATTTATTTCACATTCTAACCCATCAATTTACAAATTTCTCAATTTAGTCCTTAATACACATTTTTATCAAAAATCACTTAATTAAACATAATAATCTATCAACAAAGATTTATTTTTCATCATCAAACAACAAATTCATCACATTATCAACAATGGAAAATCTCAAATTCTTCATTAAATCCAAAAATTAAGGCATGGGTTTACTAATATTCAAAGCAACAATATCAAAAACGTAAAAATTATAAAAAACCGAGCAAAACACATACCAGAATTAAGCTTCAAGAGTGCCGAACCTAAAATAACAAAAATGGCTTCTTTGTTCTTCAAGTTTCGGCAAAAACAAATGAAAATGCATGGCTATTTTATGTTTTATTTATTTAATACATGATAATACGTCATTTACCTTTTTAACCTTTATAAATTAATATGAAAACTTTATAATGGTTGTCCACAACCGTCCATGCAATAATTAAATGGCCTAATTTCATTTTAAGGCCTCCACCTTTAAAAGAACATAGCAATATAGCACTTTAACAAATAGCAAGTCATTTTTGCATTTTACGCGATTAAGTCTTGTTTATAAAATCGAGCACACAAACAATAAAATTTTCATACGAAAATTTCACACATATCAATTCACATACTTTAAGCACGGAATATAATATTAAAATATTTTCTAACTAGGATTAATGGTCCCGAAACCACTGTTTCGACTAGGGTCTAAACTGGGCTGTTACAACTCTCCCCATTTAGGGATTTTCTTCCCCGAAAATCTTACCAGGGAGTAGATTAAGGATTTGCTTCCACACCGTACATTTCAAATTCACACATAGCTTTGGATTTCAATCTCTTTAATCTCACAATTGAAATTCCAATATGTTTTTCACTATATGTCATATCAAGCTGAAACTGTTTCTAACTGTATTGAAGTACTTTCATCTTTTGCTTAATTTTTCTGGTAACATTAATCCCGTGAATCATTTTCTCACTAAGCTCAGTCCTGAAACAACGGATTTCGGTAACTACAACTATACGATCCCTCATACAATGTCGTTTTTATAATCACATGATAACTTATCAAACAACAATAATCTTTCTTTGTTGCTTTCAAACTCTAAAACATAAGGACAAATAAATATTTTGAGAATTTTCAAAAGAACTTCGTACTCACAGTTTATTGTAGTTTCTCACAGAATTACCAGATAAATTTTTAGATTTTAATCTGAAACAATAATAACTGACACCATGTGCATACTGACAATCTCTGAACAAACAACTCAGATGATTAATCAAAAGAGAAATCCATGCGAACGGAAAGACTTATTCAGGCAGTTAACAATAATTCAGATATCATCTATCTTTTCCAATGATAAGAGATAATCCCAATACAAAATTTATCAAAATTCTATTTCACCAATACTCAGATATCAAAACATGCTGAAATAGTCTTGAAGATGCTTAACAATTAACTTTAACTTGTTGATAGCTCAGACATTTAAACGAAGGTCAGAAATATTACGTTTTATACCCGTTTATCAATACTACTTTCTCAGATTATCAAGCATTTTGTAACTCCTGTATGAATAGTCTATCTGACACAGTGAGCTTCTTGTAATAATAGTTATACAATTTCAAAGCTTCTTGATATACACACTCTATCTTGAAGCAAAAAACAATCATCAATTTCACATCTGAAGTTCTGAATCAAAAATCAATTTATGCTGAACCCCCTTTTTAACTTATAACTTGATAACACCTTTCTAAGTTTCACGAATTCACTTAGTAAGTATCAATTTAACTTCTAATCCAGCTAACATATAATCATCCTCTGATAAGATCAATCACGTATTCATCACTCGTAGAGAACACCAAAGTTTCTTATTCAGATAATTAAAAACTATAATCATTTCCCTCGAATAATAATACTTAATTACAGAATCAAAAGTTGTTCGACAATTCAAGCTGACTTTGCTGTGCCAACTTCGGGTCTCGTTCTGCAACATCAAACATTTTAAACTCTTGTAATCATCAAATATGTCACATAACTCTTTTCATGCAGCTTTAATCATATGGAATCACAAGATATCTTTATATACTCTGTTATTAAAACACACTTCAAACCATTCATTAACGTATGACTGAAGATCATAAACTTTTTCTTCAACATAGGTTGAATCAGAACTGATGTTTCAGTTAACAATATCTCCATACAAAATGGAAAACTTCAACAATTGGACTAACTCTAATTTACCATAACATTTCTCAGATAGAATTGTTTCGATAGATATAATTCTATATCAAGTCTTCAAGAATTTGAATTCTTCCTCCAGACTATCCCTTATTTCACACATGTGCATTTAAAATTTAATTTCCAGTCCAGTGGGTAGATTCAAACACATATAACTCAATTAACTTTTCAATCAAATAATTTCAGATTAGACTAAACTACTGAATTGGTCTTTTCAAAGAAATCTTTTCCTCTCGTTAAAAGGATAACCCAGTGATATCATTATACAGATGCCACTCATCCAATAAAAATTATAATGTCATAGTAAGACCGACGTCTTACCCATAGCAATAGATAATATCTCGATTGTTAATAAAGTATTTGAACCCAAAAGAAATTCAAATATGATTTGAACAGCAACCAATACAGAAGCACAACTTTTATAATTCTGATAACGGTTCTATAGTACTTTCAAATTTCAGAACAGAAATTATGATTATAATAGATATAGCCATTTCTGTCAAATAGATATCTCTTATAGATAATCACATAAAATCATAAGAAAACCAGAATAACGAAATTTTCAATATCTGTAGCTACACAGAATATCAAAAAGTTACAACCCATATAGAATGATATCAATTCTGATGATATCCCAGATAAGATCCAGAAAGAACAATGTCACTCATAAATATTAAAATCCACAGTAACAGAAGTAATAGAATCTTTACGTATTTTCAACAGAGCAATAGCCAGTAGAGATAGACTATTAGCATCATAAAGATTTTACCGTCGACTTTCATATCCATACAATGGAACAAATACCAGAGAAAGATATAGCAATGTCGAACATAACCCAAACAGACCAACGATGCTTTCGTCTATTAGCTAATGTTTTCATACGATAAGAATTCATTCTGAAATTAGACAGCCACATATATTTCTAAGGAGAAATGTACACATAGAATGCCCAGAAGAAATCATAGTAATTGCCTGACTATAACCACTGCACTCAGCCATCTATATAATTCAAACATTATTTAACTGTCTAATTCTGTCATCATTAAGTCCATATTATCCCATCAATAACAAGAATCAATTCAAAAGAACTTTCAGTTAATACTTTCTTGAGATAACATACCTGAATAGGTCATTTAATCGGAGTTAACTTCTTATGTAATAGTGACTTTGCATAATCTAAATAGTTTTCAGAACTATCCAATACCTCTTTTAATACTATCTTTATTTGCTAATTCATTCACTTTTCTGACCACAATATTAATCTTCTGAATACAGACTTCTGTAACTCCACACTCGTGAGTTTATTCAACCCAAATCTTATAGATTTCATTGTAACATTTTACTGATAAGAGGGGTGAGGTTAGTAAAGCCTCAAATTTAACTCGCACATAAATGCACATAACACATACTATCACAAATAGCCAGTTCATTTCTATTTTCACATTTTCAAAACATTTAGTAAACAATTGTTTATAATCACTTTTGTTCTTAACCCATAGATCATATGCCAACTCAAATCACTAATTCACGATCTCAAAAACGTAAAAATTATAAAAATCTGAGAAAAACACATACCCGAATTAAGCTTCAAGAGTGCCAAACCTAAAACAGCAAAAATGGCTTCTTTGTTCTTCAAGTTTCGGCAAAAAAAAAAAAAATGAAAATGCATGGCTATTTTATGTTTTGTTTATTTAATACATAATAATACATCATTTCCATTTTTAACCTTTATAAATTAATATGAAAACTTTATAACGGTTGTCCACAACCGTCCATGCTATAATTAAATGGCCTAATTTCATTTTAAGGCCTCCACCTTTAAAAGAACATAGCAATATAGCACTTTAGCAAATAGCAATTCATTTTTGCATTTTTCGCGATTAAGTCCTTTTTATAAAATCGAGCACATAAACAATAAAATTTTCATATGAAAATTTCACACATATCAACTCGCATACTTTAAGCATGGAATATATATTAATATATTTTTCTGACTCGGATTCGTGGTCCCGAAACCACTATTCCGACTAGGGTCTAAATCGTGCTGTTACACTAATGGGAGCTCAACTAAATTTTACGATAATAGAAAAATGGTTACTTGCTATTGTTTTTGCTTTTGACAAGTTTCGACCTTATCTTATAGGTACCAAAGTGATTGTCTATATGGATCATTCGGCAATTTACTACTTACTTGCCAAGAAAGATGCTAAGCTGAGATTGATCTAATGAGTACTTCTACTTCAAGATTTCGGTCTAGAAATTCAAGCTCGAAAAGGGGTAGAAAATCAAGTAGCAGATCACTTATCTAGATTGGAGCTGCAAGAAGGAACTTCTTCTCTTATACCCATTCAGGAGATATTTTCGGACGATCACAAACTTAGCTTGTGGTTTGTTGATTGCTAACTATTTAGCTTGTGGTTTGATGTGCCTTGAAAAGACATATTAGTAAAGGAAAAAATTTCTCCATGATATGAAGTACTATTTCTAAAAAGAGCCATACTTGTTCAAACAATGCGGAGATCAAAAGATCAGGAGATGTGTGGAAGAAAATGAGGTACATGAAATTTCATATCATTGTGATATTGCTCCAAGTGGAGGACATTTCACAGGATCACGTATTGCGTCCAAAGTATTACAAGTCGGATTCTTTTGGCCAACTCTATTCAAAGATGCATATGCCTAAGTGAAAAGTTGTGATCATTGCCAAAGGAGTAGAAATATAACCAACAAAAATGAAATGCCACGAACAAACATTATCGAGGTAGAATTATTTGATGTTTGGGGTATTGACTTTCTTGGTCCTTTTTCTCTATCATTCGGTCATAGGTTCATTCTAGTAGCAATAGATTACGTATCTAAATGGGTTGAAGCCGAGGCATATCTGACAAATGAAGCTAAGGTAGTGATGAAGTTTTTTACAGAAACATGTGTTTACAAGGTTTGGAAATCCCAGGGCTAGCATCAGTGATGAGGGGTCCCATTTTGTGAACAAATGGTTGAAATGGTTGCTCGATAGAGATAGACTGAAGCACAAGGTTGCCACAACTGACCATGCACAAACAAATGGGCAAGCTTATTTTGTGAATAAAGAGATAAAAGGTATACTCAAAAAGGTAGTTTTTCCAAACTGATGAAACTGAATGATGCTTTATGGGCCTACAAGACAGCATACAAAACACCATTAGGGATGTCTTCAAATCAGTTGGTTTTTGAGAATGCTTGTCATTTTCCCTTGGAGTTAGAACATAGAGCATACCAGGCTCTCCAGTGACTCAATTTGGATCTGAAGCTTGCTAAAGAGAAATAGATACTTCAACTTAATGAAATGGAAGAATTTCGAATGTTTTCCTATGAAAATTCCAAATTGTTCAAGGAAAGATTGAAAAGATGACATGACAAGCACATCTGATTCCAAGAATTTGAAGCAGGTCAGCAAGTTTTGTTGGTCAATTCCAGATTAAAGTTCATTCCAGGTAAGTTAAAATCTCGTTGGTCTAGTCCATTCATTATTCAACAAGTCTTCCCATACTAGGGGATAAAATCGAGCAAAATAAAATCTCGGTCATTTTATCAGGTTTTTAAATTTTATTTTCAAATAAATGACTTAGGTTATATTTTCTAGACTAATATGTTAAAATAAATTTTGTCTAGGAGATTGGAATTTAAGCGGGATCGCTTGTGACCCCTCCAATCTTTCCTGGGAATTAATTTTAACATAATTTTTTAAGAAATATTTCCTAAGTGACAAATTAAATTTTAATTTGTTGAATAAAATGGTAAATTTTGATCCAAGTTTTAGTTTTCTATTTTATTTTCAAATTTTTTTCTAGTTTAGGTACTTAATTGAATTGTTTTAAATAATTAGTTGTACTTTTTGCAAATATTTTAAACAGCTAAAATAAAAGTTTTTAACTTTTCATTTTAATAAGTAAGATAATAACAAATAATATATTAATATTTTTATATTATATATTAATTGTTATTAACTTTGTATAGCATTAGGGGTAGTAATATTTTATTATTATTTTACTTAAGAGCTTGACTTAAAGACCCTCCTACTTACACTTTAAGCACTACCATCTTTATTCCCTTCCTATTCATTCACTCCATCGCCAGCCTCTCTCCATAAAACCCCTAACATTACCGGTCACACCCTTTTCTTTTCCTCTCCACTGCCACATATCATTTACCCTAACTTCCCCAAACATCGACGGCCTTAGGTGCTAAACCATTGTGCCTCACGTCCCTTATTGTTAGAAACAATAGTCGTGCACCATAGTAGTACCCAACAACAGCTATGCACCCTAGCAATGACCAGCAGTAGCCACACGCCCTTGCTTCTGTCGCACATTCTACATCCACCACCCAAATTGCTGTTACTCACCCTCCAACCCTAAGTCGGTGCTATTTTCTTCACCCTCATATTATTTTCTTGAGTTGTTATTGATTTTTTTAAATGTGGGAAGAAATTTTTATTCCAAAAATTTTAATTTAATTTGATTGTTTAACTTAATGATTTTAAAGAAAATGTTGATATTAGATTTTAATTGAATATATGGAAAATTATTACTTCTTTCCACCTTATGTGATGTTCAAGTTGAATTAGGCCTCGTAAGATACGAAACCATATTTAAGAAAAAACAAATGCTTCCAGAGAAAGGTTTTACTTTGGGAAAAAGTAACTAGACTAATTTCATGACGAACATTCAAGAAGTTGCTAAAGCTCTAAAGTGAGAAGTGTTTAGTGATAAAAGGCTAAATTCGGATGATGAGTTTGTGACACCCCTAACCTGTATTCATCACCGGAATAAGGTTACGAGGCATTACCGATCAATCACAACATAATTCATACACATATGCATTCATAATCAAAATCCATTTAACACATTCATATTATCCCTTATAAGGCTCTACGAGATCTTTAAACATGCTAAGAAGTGGTTCGGGACTAAACTAATAACATATGCAAACTTTGCGAAACTTATAAAATTTTTTGACATTTAATGGTCACATGTCCGTGTGAACAGGCCGTGTGCCTCACACGGCCACCTGACACGCCCGTGTCACAGGTTGTGTGAAAACAGGGCATACATTTTGACTTGCACCACATGGCTGAGGACACGCCGGTGTGCCATGGTCGTGGGAAAACTGGAGGATTACTAACTTGAGTCACATGGCTGGCCACACGACCATGTGCCAGCCCGTGTGCCACACATGGCCAGTAGACACGCCCATATGTCTAAGCCATGTAACTCATAACTTGTTTTAATTAAGGATTTGGGGTCAAACGGTCGAGTCACACGCCCGTGTGCTTAACCGTGTGACACGAAAATAGGCTTGTTATAAGCTAGTTTTCGCACTTAAATCACATGCATCCTGAGGCATCCAAATGGTACCAAATATACAACCAAATAAGTAACAAAAAGTGTCCATTTTCAGCATAAATCATACCATATTGAATCATTACAATTCACTTCTCAAATCTTAACCATTTCTTAGTCAAAACACATACCAAAACTAGCATGAATTATTTATCATTTTTAACATTTCTCATATGTCTCAAATTCTAACTAAATAACCAACCATATCATTCAACCTATAACCAAACCACAGCTTATCAATGCTTCATCTCAAACTCATACCAATACATGACATTTCTTAAACCACATTATTACCACATTTGGATTCCAAGCCAAACCACAAATACATAACATAAGCCAATTACACATTTTATACCAACCATGCCAAAACATAAGGCTACATTATAAACATCAACCAAAATCATTAATAAGCCATTTCAAATGACCATATACATTTCTAACAACCATATAAAAAAACCATAGCCTATACATGCCATATAACCAAGCCACAAAGTGTAAAAATACCGAAAATTAATATCCGGACAGTGTGATGTGATCTCCATTGACTTCGAACCTGAACAAATGTTCGAAACACTATAAAACATAGAAAAATAACAAAAAGTAAGGTTCATATCTTAGTAAGTTCGTATGTGAGCCTAAAATGGTCACAATATTCATATAGCAATTCGAAATAGATAAATCATTAACATTTAAAGCATCAATTCATGAGCTAATATCAAATTATTCATGTCCTCATTCGAAAGCTCTCAACTTCATATAACTCGATACTTGAGTAGTTTTTCGTACATACCTGTACTGATACCTTTCTATTTATCACCCATACTCTTATCAAACCTCTCTGGTTTATAAGTGGTTATGATACAAATTCATCGATTTCCCGATGCCATAGTCCAACTATGGTCTTACACATACATTGCCGAGGCCCTGCTGTGGTCTTTCTTTCACATGCCATAACCCTGTTATGGTCCTAATAGTCGATTTTCATATGTATATTTAGTTAAAGTGTAACGGCCCGATTTTGGGCTTAGTCGGAACAGTGGTTTCGGGACCACAAATCTAACGTAAGAAAATTTATTTTTATTACATTTTTATGGTATATAAATTCACAGGATGATTTGATGAAAATTTTGTTAAAAAATTTTGACGTTTGGGCACTCAATTTGGTGAAAAGGACTAAATTATAAAAAGTATAAAAGTTGAGTTCTACATGTTAGAGGTGTCTAATTGTTATGAAATTTTAAATTGTAGGCCCTTAAATGGTAAATATACCATTGGATAATGTTTTGGAAAAAAATGGAAATGAAATGGGTGAAATAGAATATTTTTAAGTTAGAGACATTTTGGTAATCTAGTAATTAAAATGAATTAAAAACAAAATAAAATCCAAAATTTCTTGTCCATCTTATTCATTGACCAAATATTGCATGAAGAAACCATGGCTAGGGTTTTCCAAGCTTCCAAACTCAATTGTAAGTCTGTTCTTGCCCTATTTTTAATGATTTTTACGTTTTTGAAATCCTCGTAACATGATCTACTTATTTCAACCATTTATTTGAGTTATCATGAAGGTCTAGGGTTTGAACCATGTTATAAATTTGTTCATTTTGATGTTTAATGGTAGGCTATGCATGTTTATGGTTGGAGAACCAACTTTTGCTAAGTGATTTTCGGTGAAAATGCTTAAAAGGACTAAATCGTAAAAGTTATAAAAGATGTAGTAAAAGTGTTTTCTAGTGGAAATTTTAGGCTGCTATAGTTATGAAAATGATTCAGCTAGGCTTAAAATGCAAAGAAATTGAATAAAAATCATTTTACGAGCTTAAGGGCAAAAGTGTAAATATGATAAAGTTTAAGGGCAAAATGTAATTTTGCCATAATATGATTTTTGGGTCATGATGAATAATGTGACTAATTAGCAAGCTAAATGTGATATTATAGATCAAGGAAAATGAGATTTGAACTTAAATCGGGAAGATACAAGATTATGGTCTAAAATGGAATAATTAGCCGTGCTCGGATTCGAGGTAAGTTCGTGTGATAATAATAATAATGCAATGTCATACTTGAATTGTAAATTATATTATTGTCTGATAAACGAAATTAGTTGTTATACAGATGTATACGACGAGAATTTGACGAGAATTTGACAAGTAAGCACCTATGATAATGTTATTGTTGATTGTGACTGAATTTAAATTGGTAAGTTGAATTAAACTTATCGAGTTAAAGGTTATTGTATGCTATGCATAAGAAGTGATCTGCAATATGTCTATGATGTGTGATGACAATATGATGAATTGTGATTTTGTGTTAAAAAGCGATTATCATGATTATTAACATTATGTGAAATCATGAGCTTAATTACCATCATGAGATATATGATTCGGTCCTAGGGACAAGTTTTGATGAGATGTGTACTTGAAGAAGCCTCGGGTGACCCTGAGGAATGCTTAGGATTCAGATATCATGACACCATGGTTAATGAGATCCCGTGTAAGACCTTTTCTGGGACATGGCGTCGGTATCTGAGATGAAAGCTAGTGTAAGACCATGTCTAGGACATGGCATCGGCGTTGATATGTGTGCCAGTGTAAGACCATGCCTGGGACATGGCATTAGTGATGATATGTGTGCTAGTGTAAGACCATGTCGGGGACATGGCATCGGCACCGATATGAGTCTTCATATAAGACCATATTTGGGATATGGCGTCGACATGTGGATCCATGTAAGACCATGTCTAGGACATGGCTTTGGTACTTGATTTGGTGTATGATGATTCTGAACATTCTTCAGTGTTTTGGGTGGTTCAACGGGCCATTCAAGATTATGGTTAAGAATTGGAGTAATATGTGAAAAGTGTTGAAAGGGTATAGGTATGAACACTAAGCTTATGGTTATTGAAACTATGAAATGTCGAGACCTCAGTGAGCTAAGATGTATGAATTATGATTATGAATTTTGTTGAAATATCATGCTAACTTACATTGTGAAATTGAACATGGAAAAATGGTGAGTTCATGATTAGTTGAAAATGAACTTATGATAGTTATCATCATATTGCACTAAAATAGTTTTGGAAAACAGTAGTAGTTTGACTTTGAAAATCCACCAAAAATTGTGGAAATTGAATTAGAGACTGAATAAAATATGAAATTAAAGAGTATTGCATGTAGTTTCAAATAGAGGAAACGGTGTAAGCAAAAGAATTTCATATTATGAGATATTTGAATTTTTGTGAGATAGGGTCAGAGTGAATTCATGCTCCCTTGTCTTAACTTTGGAAAATCACTAAAAAATTGTACAAGAATAATTATGGGTTACAATTTATATTATTAAAATCTTTAATGAGTTTATTTTCAAAATAAACAAATGAGAACATCATCAAAATCTCGTATGAGGAGATAATTAATTTTTAGTAAAGAGGGGTCGGAACTGTCAGACAGCAAAACAGGGGAGAATTTAAAGAATAAACTGTACTTATTGGGTAGACCAAAAATTCTGAAAATTTTATGGTAAGAAGATATGTAAGTCTAGTTTCAGGGAAAATTAGTGGATCTTAATTTAGAGTTCTGTAGCTCAAGATATTAATAATTTAGTGACTATGACTCGAGTAGATAACTTGACTAGAATATGAGCAAATAGTGGAATTATGTGCAACTTCGATTGTGTTACTATGAGAATATGTTGTAAGAATTTAGCAAAAGAACGTTAATAGATTGCTTATTATTATTTTATTACAGACTTACTAAGCTATAAATCATTCCCCTTCCTTTCCATTTCTTTAGTGTTGTCAAGTTAGCTCGGGGTTGGAGATCATTGGAGGTAGCATCACATTATCAAATTATCAAGTTGGGGTATTAATAAACCTTAAGTGTTTTGAAGTGAGTGGCATGTATAGAGACTTAGTACTTTATGATATGTGTTTCATGATTTGGCCAATTGAGTTAGCTTATAATGATTCATTTGTATAAAGCCATGAGATATGACTCATATTTGATCATTGGGTTGTAAACCTAATTGATTTTGCATGACCGATCTAATGTCTTGATGATGTACATGTTGTGATGGCTTGGTATCGACGAATGTATGATATGGTATGCATATTTGATGGATGAAATTTGATCAATATATGTGACCATATTCTTAGTATAAAAGTGTAAATTTAGAGTAAGTTAATGATGTTAATGAAGAAAGAAATTAGTGTGGAATGCCTTATGGAAACATGTTAATATGAGCGTGTGATATGTGACATTAAGGATATGAATTAGACATAACTATGAATGCTAGATGACTAAGTTGAGAATATCAGCATGAAGACAATCATGGTATAAGGACATAAGTGGTAGTGAAGATAACAAGGCCGAATGAATATGATTTGGTATGTCTAGATTTGATATAAAATGAGTATGAGAAACACAAGTATAATGACATGCAAATGCTTTGTTTGTGACTTAATTGAGGATGTTTAATCATTAAATGGATGCCATGTTATATATCCTTGATGTTGTATAAATGTGTGAGGGATTATGGTTGACCAAGGCTAGGAAAATAGCCTAAGTGTTGGCCAAACGGGTAGAATCATGACGTGTGTCTCAGTCGTGTGGGGAACACGGCCTTAGCATACGGGCGTGTGACTTGGCCGTGTGACCCCATTTCGTTGCTGACATCATAAATAGAGAGTTACACGGGCTGAGGACTCAGGCGTGTCCTAAGCCACATGGGCGTTTGTTACCACACGGCCTAATCCACACGAGCGTGTGACTCTCTAAACATGGAAAATTTCTCTAAGTGTTGGAAAATTTTTAGAAGTTCTTGGTTTAGTCTCGAACCACCCTCGATGTGTGTTTTAGGCCTCGTAGGCCCGTATAAGGGACGATATACATGTGTTAGAATGTTTTTGAATTGGTTGTAATTTTATGGCCTGGTTTTACATGTATGTGTATATTTAAGTCCAGTAATGCCTCGTATCCTGTCCAGGCGTCAGACATGGGTAAAGGGTTTTACATAAAGCAACTATAATTCATACCTCACATAACATTCAATACATACTTCATTATAGTCAAATAAACACATTTTGACATGAAACATATTTATACACAATTCTTTCTTATTTAATATACATAATACAATATGGACTCATCAATTTACTTTCATTCGATTCTAACATAGGTTCTGTACGTACCTGTATTACTTATTCTGACCGTACCTTAATTCTCATCTTGACTATGCCCGTTGAACCATTCGAAATCGCTAAGGATACTCGGATATCAGATAAAGCTCATACAATGTCATATCCCAGATATGGTCTTACATGTTATCACATATCGATGCCACTGTCCCAGAGAGGGTCTTACACGTAATCGATTAACGATGCCAATGTCCCAGACATGGTCTTACACATAATCACAATACAATGCCAATGTCCCAGACATGGTCTTACATGTAATCACATCTTGATAATCCTAATGTCATGACATTTGTATCCTATACTATTCCTAAGGTTCGTACGAGACTTTCGGATGTTGTAACTTTGTCGATTCTTGCTCATAGTTACTCATTTGATATTTATAACAGTTGAATGAAAAATAAACATATATAATTCAATAATAAATAAGTATTCATAATACAATTTAAATACGTTTATTAGCATATGAACTTACCTCGATCGTTAAAATGACGGAATGAATTGACTAGTCCGATACTTTGTTTTCTCCCGTTCTAGATCCGAATCTCGTTTTCCTCAATCTATATAATAAAAAAATTTACTATTTAATCATCATTTCATTCAATTTAACACAATTTACACATTTTGAAAAAATTACACTTTTGCCCTTATTATTACACATTTTTGCAATTTAGTCCTTATCACATAAAATTGCAAATTCATGCAATTAAGGACAAGCCCATGCTAGCTGAATTTTACCCATACTCTAGCATCCCATATTTTTAGTTTATTAACACTTTTACCACACAATTTATCATATTTCATAATTCAGTCCAAAATTGACTTTTGTACTAAAATTCACTTAACAAAACTCATTAATCTAACATCAAAGATTTATTTTCTATCATTAAACATCAAGATACTCAAACATTCAATAATGGCATCATCCAAATACTTTAACATTTTTGAAATCGGAGGTATGGGCTAGCTAGATTACGAAGCAATGATCTCAAAAACGTAAAAATCATAAAAAAAATCAAGCTTAAAACACTTACCAGTCTAACTATGCAAGTCCTGAACCTTTAGAGCTCAACCATGGCTTCCTTCTTTCTTAATATTCGGTGGAAGAATGATAAAAGATGAAAAAAAATTTTGTTTTCGTTTTATTAAAAGAAATTTTTGTTTTCGTTTTATTAAACTATCATTTAATAATCTGTTTACTATAATGTCCTTTAAAAACTTTAATAATTACCATCATACCAAGCCATCATCACCCACTAACTTATTTATGGGCTAAATACCAGTCAAGGACTTTCACTTTTAAAACCATAGCTAATAAACACTTTTAACTAATAGAACAACACTTTTGCATTTTACGCGATTTAGTCCTTTTTACCGAATTAAGCATTTAAACGGTAAAATTTCTTTATGAAACTTTCACGTAATTAATCTATCATGCTGTCTACCTTATTAAAATAATAAAATAAATATTTTGACTTTGGATTTGTGGTCCCAAAACCACTATTCCGATCTGACCCAAAAACGGGCTGTTACAGAGTTAGTTCAGGAATTTTATGTGAATTTGACCTCAAGTGCTTCAACAGACGTTTCCATCCAAGGAATTAAAGTACCTCTAAATCCAAGTTCCATTAATTAATTTTATGATTTACCTAATTTTGAAGACAACGAATATTCTTTCTTAATGGAAAATATTAAGGCAGAGAAATTGCAAGAAATCCTACAAGAACTCATAGTTCCAGGTTCTAAATGGACTGTGTCGAAACACGTGACTCATACTTGTCGTAGAGAATATTTGACCCCATTAGCGAATGTATAGTTTGATTTTTTTCGATGTCCTATGCCAATCCCATTTGGGACTACAGTTTTAAAAGAACAAATGATCTTGCTATACTCAATTAGGACAGAAAATAGCTTTAATGTTGGAAAAATAATCCTAAATGAAATTTGAAATTGTGCCGAAAGACGTTTTGATCCAGCCTATTTCCCTTGTATGATAACAATTTTATGCTTGAAGGCTAGTGTACGTGCAAACATATAGAAGACATGACAAAAACTAGGTATAATCGCCGATTGGGAAATTGTCTGATTAGTAGGAAATTCTTTTATTAAAAAGTAAGCTAAATCGATCAATGACAACGAAGAAGAGGAAATTCCTATAAAATCATAACCAGTGTAGCCAGTTGAAATTCCTTACTTGGTAGAGCCAACTAAACCAGTTTTTGAACCTCACATGGCTAGCCCAACATTTAGAACTCATTCGCCTAGCCTAAATCTTCGAGATGAGCTATCAAAATTGATGGGTTTAATGGAACATATGTAGTGGCAGCAACAAGCTTATTAGAGATACTAAAAAATACGGGATATTAACATCTTGAATTAAGGCCTAGTTGGAATAGTGATTTTGAGACCACAAATCTGAAATAGAAATAATTATTTTATAATTATTTGATGATCCATGATATGATTGCATGTTTTTGTGAAATTTTCATGAAGAAATTCCATGCCTAAGATGTCCAATTTGACTTTAGGGACTAATTTGAATAAATTGTAAAACTTGTGTTCTAGAAGATTCAAGCATGAAATTGCATTGGATTATTAATTATAGGTCCTTAAATAGTAATTTAACCAAGTTCTAAAATTTTGGACAAAAATGGGCTTGGATGGGTAAAATTTGAAAGAAAGGCTTTAGGGGTATTTTGGTCATTTAGTAGTTAAATGAACTAAAAGACAAATTAAAAGCCAAAATTTGTCCATCTTCTACCCCATGGCCGTGTGAACCAAGGATGACACCATGGCTAGGGTTTTCAAGCTTCGAAGCTCAATAGTAAGTGCATCTAAGCCCTGTTTTTGATGTTCTTTGCATTTTTGAAGTCCTCGAAGCATGATCTATCCATTTCTACCCATAGTTTGAAGTAGGGTTCATGTTTAAAATTTTACCTATGTATGACATGCTTGTGTTTTGATATTTATTGGAAGAATATGAAAGTTTGATGTGTGTTTAACATCTTTTACTAAGTGATTTTGCATGAGAACACCTAAAAAGGACCAAATTGTAAAAGATGTAAAAGTGGGTAGTAGAAATGTGAAATAAAGAAAAATTTGGGCTGCTATGAGAAGGAATATGAATTGGTTGGGCTTGGGTAATCAAGAAAATGCATGCATTTCACTTTACGAGCCTAGGGACTAAAGTGTAAATATGTGAAACTTATGGGCAAAAATGTAAATTTTCCAAAGTGTGATTTTGGACTGATTTGAATAATGTGAGTGTTAAATAATTTTTATTTGATATGATAGTTCAAGAAAAATAAAATTCGGGCTGAGATCGGGAAAGAATGAGGTTATGGACTAAATCAGAATAAATAGCTGTTTTCGCATTTGAGGTAAGTTCGTATGATAAAATAAGCATGTCTTTAATGTTATTGTTGTTTATGGTTGAAACCTAAATTGGTATGTTAAATTTGGTTGTGATAAATTCTATGTTTATGATAATATGCATGTGATAATGATGTACCCCATGAAATCTTCGATAGTCCAAGTGTCGATAACGTGCTATATGATGGTTGAATATATTAGAAATGTTATGGAACATGATATTTTGTTGAATTGAATAGATTGTGAAAAGGTGAAATGAAATGGAAGCTTATACTATGATGAGTTTTATGAGTTGTAAAAATGACTCTTCGAGTAAGTTCATTTGCAAATAATGCAACATGTACCATACTTTAAATGCTTTAATATTGCATGTATGGCAAGTACATACATATTTTAATGTGATGTTGTATCATGTGTTTATTGCCTAAATTTTTATTATGAATTATGCTTTGATTATTCCATGAGTATGTGATTAGTGATATGAGCATTGAAATTGACGTTACGAGCAAGTTCTATAGAAATGTGGTATCGAAGAATCCCGTTTTAACCTTAGGAATAGTTTAGGATACAAGTGACATGTCATTAGGAACTATGCCATCTAAACTCATTGAGTTGTGGTCTAAGTTCATGATATATGTGACACATATTTTGGCATTTCGGGTACTAGTCTTGTATGTGCTGCTGGTGGCTGGGTAGTCTAGCATGTGTTGCGGATACCTGACAGCTTGTGTGAGCATCCGTGCAGCTACATCCTGACTGATAGCTTGTGTGAGCAAACCCGTGAGTAGCTCAAAAGCAAGCAACATGTGATATGTGTTATGAGGTAGCGTTGGCTACATATGAGGCACTTAGGTGTGAGATTCTAATGTATCTGATAGTATTCCAAGTGTTCAACGGGTAGTCCTAAGAGAAGTTCAAAGCGTAATCCATTGAGCATATCAAAGATGAGAAAATAAGTGATTATGATGTGAGATAGTACAGGTACATACTCAAAACTCATGAGCAATGAGCTTAATATGTGATGAACATGTGGTAATATTGTACATGAGAAAGCTATGATTATAAGATCTTAATGATCTGTAAGTGAATGAATCATGATTATAAAAATTTGTTATACACTATGCCAATGATATGATTTACAACATGTTTAAGATACTTGATGATCTTGTGGTGAATTATGTTTGAACGAGTGATAAGTATGAGGTATAATGTAAATTATGTGTTCATAGGTTACAACATGGGTGGGTAAATGTGTGGTAAGAGTTGTGAATGGAAAGTATGTAGGTATATCCAAGAAATACTTGTGATTTATGTTATGTTGTGCTTACATTATTGATCTAAGTAAAGAAATGGCATGAAATGCTTATTATTTTCATACAGGCGTTCTAAGTTTTAAAGCTTACTCCCTCATTTCCATTTCTTTTAGTGTTGACAGGTTGGCTCAGGGTTGGAGATCGTCGGAGGCAGCATCACACTATCAAATTATCAATTTGGGGTGTTGACAGTCTTAAATGTTTTCGAGTGAGTGGCATGTATAGAGGCTTAGTTATTATGATATATGTTCTTATGATTTGGCCAAAGATGTTGGCTTATATTGATTCATTGTAAATAGTTGTAACAATCCGATTTAGACCCTAGTCAGAATAGTGATTTGGGACCATAAATCTAAGTTAGAAAATTATTTAAATATTATTTTTCATGCTTATGATATGTGAATTAGCATGCGTGGAGGTTTCGTCTGAAAATTTAATTGTTTGTGTGCTTAATTTGATAAAAGGGCCTAATCACGTAAAATGTAAACGTTGCCTGCTACTTGTTAAAAGTGCATATTTGACTTGGCTTTGTAAATGAGAGGTCCTTATGATGTTATTATTCCATTGAAAGGGTTAATGGACATTAATGACCTTCCATCAAATGATTTTTGTATAGTTTATAAAAGGGTAAAATGGGTAACTAGGTATTAAGTTAATTATATGAAAATAAGTTAGAAAATAAAGCCATATTATGTGTTCATCCACCGAAATTGAAAAGAAAATAAAAGAGAAAAACTCACCTAGGGTTCAACACTTTGAATTGGTGAATTAGGTATGTGTTTTGCTCGGTTTTTTATTATTTCTACGTTTTTGTAATCATTGCTTCGTATACTATCAAGCCCATGCCTCAATTTCTGATTTTGTTAATGATTTTGAAATGTGCCATGGATGAATTCATGAGCTTGGTGATGTTACATGTTGAAATATGAAAGCTTGATGTTGGGTTTACATGTTTTATCTTTGGATTTTTGATGAATTTGAGTAAATTGGTTGTAAAAATGTTATTTTGAGGGATGAAAATGTGAAATAAATGAAATGTATGGAGTTGTATGAGAGCTATGAAATTTCAATTAAGCTTGTGTCCAAGCAAATTATGTGTATTTTTTGATTTTGTGATTTAAAAGACTAAAGTGTTGAAATGTAAAAATGTGAGGGTTAGTTTGCGAAATGCCTAAATATGTGTCTATCGATTGTTTTGAATAATTTGGTGAATAAAAGGGTTAATTTTGAATACATATAGATCAAGAAAAGAAGAATTAAGATTTAGACCGAGGGAAATCGAAGATTGTAGAGTAGACGATTCAAGTCGATAATTTCGAGTACAAGGTAAGTTCGTACGCAAAATATGATGTTATAAGTATGTTTTGATTCTTTGATTATACATGGATTGTATATATATATTTAGTTCGGATGAATAAAATGTTAAATCGATGGTATTTGGCACTAAGTGTTTGATTTGAATTAGATTCGGCTATGTGAGGCACTAAGTGTGCGATACCAAAATAACTTCAGTTAATCAAGATGGGACTAAGTGTACGAAAATTGTTCTAGCATTGACTAACCTTTAAAGTACTAAGTGTGGGGACGTTTAAAGCACGAATAATTTACAGAAAGTCTTAAAATATCTGAACGGAAGATGAGAATGAAAATGAATAAGTACAGAAAAATTCAGGCATGTACGATACCTATATGGTAGTTGATATCATGTATGTGGGTTCATTGAATTAGTATGAACATATAAATTATGTTGGCATAGAATTGATAGATGATTTGAGAATTTATAAATACTTATGTGTTAATGTTTCGTTATTTATATACTGTTTATGATTTTTGGTACGAGCTTACTAAGCTTATGAAAGCTTACTTTGTGTGTGTTTACATTGTTTTATAGATATCGAAGCTATGGTGAGCTCGGGCATTGTCATGGATCGTCACCACCCTATCGAACCTCATTTTGGTACTTTGAAAATGTATATATTAAAGTATGGCATGTATAGGCTAGTAGTTGTGAGATTATGTTTTGTGATGTATATGCTTGGCCATTTGATTTGGCTAGTTTGTGTTTGAATTCATAGTTGATAATGACTGATGGTATGTGATGCTAATGTGTAAATGTAGTATGTTTTATTGAGACAAAAGAAATGTTTGATATGCTTTTGACATATGTTTTGATATAGATTAGTAAGGCTTATGAGTATGAATTGGGTGACTATTATATGTTATGAATGGCTTATGTTTGGTATTAAATTTGGTTGAATTGGTTGGGCAAATATGCTTGTTCCTTTACTTGTAGGTTGACCCAAAGTAGGGTGGCAAATTTGCTTTTCAAATGGCCTATTTTTGTCCACACGGGCATGTGTCTCAGCCGTTTGCGACACATGGTCATGTTGTTCAGCCGTGTGCCCCCTGGGGTACCCTACAATTGTAAGTTAGGCTTGAGAACGGCCAAGGCACACGGGCGTGTGGCTAGCCGTGTGACCCAAGTTAGTGTCGACCACGACCAAGACACACGGGTGTGTCTTGAGTCCGTGTGAGCAAGTCAGTATGTATGCCCTATTTTGACATGGCTTAGACACACGAGCGTGTCTAGTGCCATGTAAAGCACATGGCTTGTTCACACGGGCGTGTGACCTGTACAACTTTAAGAAATGTTTAAGTTTTGGAAAATTTTGTATGAGCTCGATTTAGTCCCGACCTCTTTCTAAAGCATGTTAAAGGTCTATATGACCTATTTAAGGGGCTATATATATTGATGTTGATCTCTGATGCATTGATGATTATGGAATGAAAGTTAAACGTTTCGATTTGTCTGGTAACGCCTTTAACCGTAATTTGGCGACGGATATGGGTTAGGGGTGTTACATTTTATTGGTATCAGAACTATGGTTTAGTCGGTTTTAGGACTACCCTAGCATTTGTGAGTCTAGCTATACATGCCATATTTACGAACTGCAATAGTGTGATGAATCCTAACATTGAAATGTGCTTTTATATAGGAAATGGATCCCGAAAGAGCCGTAGCAGATGATGTTGAAAGTAATGTGCCTGCTCCCGCGGAAGGGACGGTGCAAGCTGATTCTCGACCGGTTACGAGTAGCCGTGATGGTGAGGCTAGATAAGCCTTCTATCAGATCATGAATGACTGGTTCACCCAATATATTAGAACCAATCCGGCTGTACAACAACTTTTACCCCCGGTTAATCCTCCTTAAACTACTATTATGCCACCAGTGAATCCGGTTCAGTTAAGTAGACCACCAGTTGATAAGATTAGAAAATATGGGGTTGAAGAGTTCCGGGCTACAATGAGTGGTGATGCCGAAAAAGCTGAGTTTTTGTTAGAGAACACGATAAGAGTGTTTAATGAATTGACTTTGAGTCTAAAAGAATACATAAAATGTGTTGTGTCCCTTCTGAGAGATACAGCGTACCATTGGCGGAAGACTTTTGACATCTGTGGTTCCGAGTGAACGGGTTACTTGGTATTTCTTCCAAGCTGAATTCCGAAAGAAATATATCAGTCAAAGATTAATCGATCAGAAACGCAAAGAGTTTCTAGAACTTAAACAATTTTGTATGTCTATCACCAAATATGAGCTGGAATTTGTAAAGTTGAGTCAGTATGCTCGTAAATGTGTATCTAGGGAAGCAATAATGTGCAAAAGATTCGAATATAGCTTAAACGAAAATATTCGTCTGTTATTCATGATTCTGGAAATCAAAAAATTTGTTGTGCTTGTTAAACGAGCATGTAAAGCTGAAGATCTAGGGAAAGAGAAAAGAAAAGCTAATTTTGAAGCTAGAGAAGTAGGAAAGAGATCATCGGGCAAATCATTTCAATCTGGATCAAAGAAGTTTAGAGATGATAGTAGTCGTTCAAAGGCTAGTGTGGGATATTCAAACAGAGATCGTGCTAGATCGCAATCGAACTTTAAAGCTCTAGCTATATCCATTGCCAGTGTTGGTAATGCAAAGAATGTAAAACCCATGTGCGATCAATGTGGAAGATGACATTTTGGTGAATGTTGGGGAAGGAGTAATAACCGAGCTTGTTATAGTTGTGGTTCACAAAATCACTTTATAAAAGATTGTCCAGATTTAGTTGAAAAAGATAATGTTCAGAATCTGAGGTCGAGTGGTAACACTTCTTGTAGTAGACCTTCCAAAAATATGGGAAATGTTAGCAGTAGTCAAAGAGGGACAAAAGATACAGCTGTTAGATCTGAGGCTCGTGCACCTGCCAGAGCCTATGCTATCCTAGCTCGCGAGGAAACATCATCGCCAGATGTGAGTACGGGTACATTTACTCTTCATGATACTTCTTTGATTGCTTTGATAGATCCTGGATCTACACATTCTTATATATGTATGAATTTAGTGAACAGTAAGACTTTACCTGTAGAGTCTACTGAATTTGTAATTAGAGTTTCGAACCCCCTAGGTAGATGTGTTATGATTGATAAAATCTGCAAGAATTGTCCATTAATGTATCGAGACACTTCTTTTTCGGCTAATCTGATGCTGTTACCTTTTGATGAGTTTGATATAATTTTGGGTATGGATTGGTTAACTTTGCATGATGCTGTTGTGAACTGCAAATATAAAACTATTGATTTGAGATGCAAGAATGATGAAATAGTCAGAATTGAATCTAGTGAATTAAGTGGATTGGCTGCTGTTATATCTTCGATGAAAGCTTTGAATATCGTGAGAAAGGGTTGTGAAGCTTTTTTTGCATATGTTATTGATTCGAGAGTGTCAGAAAAGGAAGTTGAATCCGTGCCTATTGTTTGTGAGTTCTCTAATGTATTTCCTGAAGAACTTTCGAGATTACCTCCGGTTAGAGAAGTAGAATTTGGCATTGAATTGGTACCTAGTACTACTCCGATTTCAATAGCTCCATATAGAATGGCTCCGATCGAATTAAAAGAATTAAAGTTTCAGTTGCAAGAGTTGACCGATAGAGGGTTTGCCAGACTTAGTTTCTCACCTTGGGGTGCTTCAGTTCTATTCGTGAAAAAGAAAGATGGTACGGTGAGAATGTGTATAGATTATCGTCAGTTGAAGAAAGTGACTATCAAGAATAAGTACCCTTTGCCCCGAATTGATGATTTGTTTGATCAGCTGAAAAGAGTTGTTGTGTTTTCAAAAATAGATTTGAGATCAGGCTATTATCAGTTGCGAGTGAAAGACTCAGACATTCTAAAAACTACTTTCCGAACGAGGTAAGGTCACTATGAATTCTTAGTTATGCCTTTCGGATTGACTAACACATCTGCTATCTTTATGGATTTGATGAATAGAATTTTTAGACTGTTTCTAGACCAATTTGTTGTGGCTTATATTGGTTATGGGTTTGTAAGCCTATTCATCTATGCTAATGTCTTGAGATGTGGTTATGTGTACACATGTGCTAAGATTTCATGTGACGTGATCGTGCTTGTTTGTTATGAATGGATAGTGTCATGACATATATACATATGGGTTTGATGAATGCATTATGACCAATCGAAGTGGTCATAGCCATGGAATTAATATGCGATATGGTAATAAGATAATAATGCCTTGAATAAGAATGCTTGATGATTAAGTTGAGATTAATTGGTAACTTGATAATCATAGTATTAAGGTAAAAGTAGTCATCAAAATAACAAGGCTAAATGAATGTGAATTGGTGTGTTTAGATGTGGTATAATATGAGTATGTAAAACACATGGATGATGGCATGTAAATGCTATGATTGTGCCTTAATTGAGAATGTTTAATCATTAAATTGATGCTATGTTATGTGTCTTTGATGTGTATAAGTATGGTTGGGATTAAGGGTAACAAAGGACTTGAAAAATAGCCTAAGTATTAGCCATACGGGTAGAGACATAGCCGTGTGTCTCAGCCATGTGAAGGACACGGCCTGGAGCCATGGGCGTGTGTCCAGGGCATGTGAATTCTGTAGCATTTTTATGAGAATTTAATTTGTCACACGGCCTAGCACATGGGTGTATGGCTTGGCCGTGTGGTTTATTTTGTTTGTTGACATCATAAACAGAGAGTTACATGACCTGAGGACACGGGCGTGTCCCTGTGTCCACACAGGTGTGTGACCCTCTTCCATGAAAAATTTTCTAAGTTTTCTCAAAATTCCTCAAAGTTCTCGATTTAGTCTCGAACCTCTTTCAACGTATGTTTTGGGTCTTGTAGGCCTATAACAGGGACACTATGATTGAATGTTGATCATTTTGAATTGAATGAAATTTTATGGCTTGGTTTGTATGAATGTTTATGTTTAAGTCCGGTAATGCCTCGAACCCTATCCCAGCGTCGGCTACGGGTAAGGGGTGTTACTGGGATGGCTCAATTAGAGATGCTTTTCAGAAAATATTTCACAACCCATTTTTTTTGTGCCTGAATTTCTTGACGTTATATTCGATCTATGGACTCCAATGTCGAGGAAGGAATGTGGCAATTCAAGCAAAAACAAGGATGATGAAGGAAAAGATGGGTCCGATTCTGAGCGATCTTCAAATAAATAAAAAAAGGGAGGGGGATCTTGTCTTTACTTTATTTTTCTTTTTTTAGGATATTTCTATTTCTCACTTAATAAAATAAGAGGTTAAAATCATTAATAAAATTGAACAATTTACAAAATAAGAAGTGTGGCAATAGATATGTACATGTTTAGGATTGGATTTTTCTGGGAAAAGCTTGGTTTTTAAGTAGTCAAACTTGACTCACCTCTTTTTCATGGGATTTTACCTGGTGTAAAGTATCTATTCATTTATATATTCTCGTTCTTTCTACATATTATTTTTAACAATGGAGTCATTGTTCATCATAAGTAGGGGGACCAAAAATTGAAATTGTTTTTTCTTTCTCAGAATTCATTTTTCCTATCCAATTATTATTAAGTTATATTTTGCTGAAAAATTTGATTTTTTGTTAATTATGATAAAATTTAGTACAAAAAAAGTTCTATTATCTCAATATTTCCTATGTTAACTGAATTATGTCATTAATGTTACTCTTAATAGAGTTTGTAAATCAAACCATAAAATTTTGATTTAGCCTATCTCTAAATTGTCCCAAAAATTAGATTTAGTCTATCTAGAATATTCTCTAAAAATAAGTTTGGGGGAGTTTAGAACAAGTATCAAATGCTCAAAAAATTGTAGTTTGTGCAGTAATATGCTTGAGTATGCTAAAAAAAGAGTGCATTTGTACTTTAAAAAATGGATGTACATGGAGTGTAACAACCCGTTTTTCAGTGGTGTCGAAAATAGTGGTTTCGGGGCCACAAATCTGGTGAGTGATTCTATAAATATTTTTAATATTTGTGACACGACAAAAAATAGATTTATGGACTCACTCATTGGATTTGTGGCCCCGAAACCACTATTTTTGACAACACTAAAAATGGGTTGTACACTCTATGTACTGTTAGGATCAACCCGATTAAGCAACAAGTAAAAAAAAAGCATAATGAATTGAGAAATTGAAAAAAGCATAATGAATTGAGAAATTGAACACACAAATTTAACGTGGAAAAACCCCTCCAAAGAGGATAAAAAACCACGGGCAAAGATAAATTTACTATAATGGCAAAAGAACGAAGAGTACAAAAGATGGAAATAAAAATTAAACCCCAAAAACCCAAAAACAAAGAACCCACAAAACGTAAACACAAAATTCTCTAAATGTGTATGAGTTCTAATCTCTAATGGGTGTTTTTTTCTAAGGTTGTAAAAGAGCCTATTTATAGGCTAAATTCATAGGTCAAATAATAATACAATAATCTAAACTAATCAGTGTTTGATTGAAACAAATAAACAGAGTTTAACTGAAAGATTATTTATCAAATTTGACTGAAATAGGAGTCATACTCAACAAATCTCCACCTTGACACATATTTCCACAATGCCATCTTTGCCAAAGCCCGCCACGGGCCTATCTTGAACTATGCAGGGAATTAATTGAGTCGAATCTGTGCTTAGAAACTGGAAGACTTCTAGCCTTCGACTTGTATACTACCGAATTAAAACTAACCCCAGTTTGATTTTCACGAACACAACGCCCTAACTTTTCAAAACCTGCATTCAAAAGAGAACCTCTCTTCAACGAAATAGTCATACTTTTTTCCCTCCTATGACCAAGTTACCTCCGCTACAAATGAGTTGACTTCGACTCTGAAATAGACGAGGGACGTTCGATTTCACCAGTCACTATAGAACCTTCCAGAATGTAAAGACTGCTGGTTCTTTTACCTTTTAACAAAAAGAGAGCTCCACGAGATACTTTAATGCCTCTCGACTCGATGTTGATTCTGCATCCTTTAAAGTCTAAAATACTCAAAGAGATGAGATTCTTTCGTAAATCAGGTACATACCTGACATCTGAGAGTGTCCTAATCGTCCCATCGTGTATCCTAATTTTAACAGTACCAATACCAATTACCTTACTAGATGAATCGTTTCCCATGCGCACAACTCCACTTTCAATCGAACTGTATGTGGAGAACCATTTTCTATTGGGACACATGTGGAAAGAACATCCTGAATCTAGGATACACTCAGACGTGAGCTTGGACTTCTCACTCATTTAAACAAACAAGAAACCATCACCGCTTACATCAACCAAATTAACACCAGTTACATCTTCCTCGTTACTCTTAGCAGCTCTTTTATTTCGCAGCTTATAACAATCTGCTTTGACGTGACCTAACTTTTTACAATAGCGACACCTTTTGTCTCGTTTCTTTGATGCTACCAAAACGGAAGGTTGCCTATCTGCCTTGCTATCCAAACCAAACTTATTGTCAAGTTTGTCTCTACTCAAAAAATGACCCTTCACATCTTCGAACGAGAGTTTGTCTCTGCCATAAATTAGGGTCTCCCTAAAAGACTTGTATGAAAGGCGTAACGAGCACAATAATAGCATAGCCTGATCTTCATCGTCAATATGAACCTCAACATTCTTTAAATCATTTAAAAGAGTAATGAATTGACTAATGTGATCTCTAAAAAGCTCACCTTCGTTCATGAGAAACGTAAATAGACGTTGTTTAAACACTAAACGATTAGCCAGAGACTTAGTCGCTTAAAGAGGTTCTAGCCTTTACCACAAGGCGGATGAGGTTTTCTCCATCAATACCTCTTGCAACACCGTATTCATGAGGCACAACTGGATTGCAGACAAAGCCTTTTCATCAAGCTCTTCCCATTCTGTTTTATTTAGATTCTCAGGCTTTTTCTCGGTAACAACCTTTTTCAAACCAGATTGAACTAGAATTGCCATCATCTAAACTTGCCACAGATTGAAATTTGTCTCACCATCGAACTTCTCAATTTCAAACCTTATTGCTGCCATCTCTGAACGGACTGATCTATGAAAATTGAACTAGCTCTGATACCACTTGTTAGGATCGACCCGATTAAGCAACAAGTAAAAAAATAGTAGAATAAATTAAGAAATTAAAAACTCAAATTTAAAATGGAAAAACCCCTCCAAAGAGGATAAAAAACCACGGGCAAAAATAATTTTACTATAATGGAAAAAGAATGAAGAGTACAAAAGATGGAGATGAAAACTAAACCCCAAAAACCCGCAAACAAAGAACTCACAAAATGTAAACACAAAATTCTCTAAATGTGTTATGAGTTCTAATCTCTAATGGGCATTGTTTTCTAAGGTTGTAAAAGAGCCTATTTATAGGCTAAATTCATAGGTCAAATAATAATAAAATAATCTAAACTAATCAGTGTTTGATTGAAACAAATAAACAAAGTTTAACTGAAAGATTATTTCTCAAATTTGACTGAAATAGGTGTCATAATCAACATGTACATCTATTTTTTTGGGTACATATGCTCTCTTTTTTAAACATACTCCAGCATATTACTACATGTACTACAATTTTTAAATGAATTTTGAGTTGATAATTTTATTAATAGAATGAATAGTTAAATTCAAGTGGTTTGTCCCTAAAACCAAGTGGTTTTGGAAAGAAGTTTTTGAAAACTCATTTTTGTAAACCAAATCCATAAATATTTTTACTAAATATTTGTGGAGTTATTATATAGGTGTATTGAAATTTGGTACAGGAATTTTAACGTTTTAATAGTTAATTTAATAAAAAAGACTAAATCTTAAAAGTCACATAAGTTTATTGGTATTAGTTTGTAAAGGTTAAATGAGTTTAAATGACTTGTTGGATGGTTTTATTTGGAAAATAAGCCATAATCATTTATGTTGGACGATTTATTAATGGTTTATATATAAAATTATATATATTATATTATAGGTTAACAATGTTAAAAAGATAATAAAAACAAAAATAAGTTACATGGTCATTTCATTTTTTTAATCACTTTCCTTGACCTTTCTTCATCGAAAGCCATGGTTGAATAACATCAAAGTTTCTGCCATCAATAAAATCCATTGCATGGTATGTATTTTTATTCTATTTTTAATGTTTTTTTAATGTTTTTGAATTATTGTAGCTTAATCTAGCTAACCCAAGGATTAATTCATAAAATTTTTAAATGTTATGATTTATGTCATTGATAAGTTTGTGACATTTTTGAAGTTTGATGATAGATTTATAAGCTTGAAAGCTAAATAAGACAATTTTGTAAAGTGATTTTGGTTAATTTTTAATTTAAAGGACTAAATTGTTAAAATAGTAAAATTGCATGAAATTCTTGTGAAAATGTAATAAATATGGGCTATATAGGGACTACAGAAAATTCAATTAGCATGATTTGAGTTTGATTATGTTTAATTTGAATTTTTGAATTTAGGGACTAAATTGAATAAAATGTGAAAGGTTAGGGTAAATGTGTAAAATGTTGATAAAGAGTAAATGATATGAATTTAAGTATTTTAAAGTATCTGAATGTAATAATTGAATTAAATTATTTTATTTAGATTAAGAAATGGATCAGTCGGTTAATAATCGCTGGAAAGGAAAAGTCATCGAGTAGTCGTCGTTGAAATGTTTGTAGCCATTGTGTTTAGGTAAGTTCGTAAGTTATTATTTTGTGTATTTTTAGTAATGTTATTATTAAAAATTCTGGAATTTGATGAAATTGGTTATATAAAAAATATTACTACTGAATTGGTGAGAAAATGGATTGAAATGTAAACTATTACCCGATTACGTGTATCAAGCCCGGATAAATATAGAATAGGAGACAATTGGCATGCCAATAGGTTATATTGCATACTGTATGAGATTAACTTGTGATGAGATGATGATTCCTGACTTTTTATTATCTACTGAATATATTGTAGTCTAGCATTTGTTGTGGACTATCGTGATATATTTACAGTGATTCTGGTGTGTTACCGAGGGCGGATGTTAGCCTACGTACTTGGCACTTGGTGCCTAGGCGTGTTTCTGGAGGGATGTTAGCCTATGAGCTAAGCTCTTGGTGCCCAAGCGTGCCTTGGGTGGATAACTGCCTATCAATATTTGTTTATATCGTTCATCGAGGATAGATTTTGAATGGTTAAATGGCTTGCTGATAGATTATATAAATGTTTACATGATTTTTGATATTATATCGTGACTTGGTGTTGAATGATCTTGTATGATTGATTAGATTATGCAACTTGTGTATATAAAACTCACATGTTGAATGATTGTCGTTGACAAGATTAATGTTTACTAACATTGTTGTTAAATGTATAAAATGAAACGGGTATATAAAACAATTATATGGAATGAGAGATTGAATGGAGAAATTGATATGAATTATTGAAACAAAATGCGATTTACAAAATGATTATGTGTTAAAGAAGTAATATGAATTTGGTATATGACTTGGTTCTTCGAAACGTTTATATGGATAGATATGTAAAAATGGACTTTTGAAATGAACACTTGAAATGTAAATGTGAAATGTTAAATGAAGAGGTGTTGAATGAATGGTATATCTACTGTGTTTATGTTTATATGTTTTATAACATAATAAGGTTTTAAGTTTCGTATATGTGAACTCATTAACCTTGTGAGACTTATGATATGTGTAGGTTAATAATGAACTCATGATCTTACTTATTAATTTAATTGCAAATTGTTTAAGTTGCAACCTTTATGCTAAGTTAAAGTTTAAGTTTATTACGAACTTACTAAGTTTATTACAAACTTACTAAGCAAAGATTTGCTTACATCCTTTGTGTTTGATTTCATTTAGATCATTGGAAGTTTATGATAGTTAGAAGTTCAAGTCGGAGCTAACACTATCCGTTCAACGACTCAGTATAAATTGTGATTATTTTGATTTAGGTTATAAATGATATGTACTAGGAGTTTAAGTTCAATTGATATTAGACACATTGTTTCATACTTTGTTATGTGATGTTGTGGTTGTGTTTATTTGACTCTTTTGGTATGTTTTAACCATATGTATATAAGTGGTATGGTTTATGCTTTTGTAAGTTTGGTTTTGATTATGGTTTAAGGTTATGAAATGCTATTTGAAACATGATTTGTGGTTTGAAAAATGATGTAAGTGAATTTGCCTGAAAAGAAATCTCAGGAGGAGGTAATGGAAATCTTGGAAAAATCCAACATTAATGAATTTACCTGGAAGCAATGTCATGAAACAAAAAACCTAGAATTGGAAGCCGTAGGAAGTGTAAAAAACAAGAATGTAACCAATTAGAGTAGCACGCAAGAATTAACAGACTACGAAACAAATGAAGAAGGGGATAATGCAAAACAGGAGAATAATCATATGGTAACCCAACTGGATTGGTGGAGAAAAATTAAGGAACAACTAAAGCAAATTACACCAAATTCGGTAAAAATGGTAGCATCCATCATCAAACCCTATGAGTTGGAATTAAAACCATTACCCGAGAATTTAAAGTATGGATATCTGAGAGAATAGAATACGTTACTAGTAATTACTGTTGCTTGTTTAGATGAAAAATAGGAAGAAGCACTACTGAATGTCCTGAGGATGCATAAAAAAGCGATAGGATGGACCATTGTTGATATCAAAGGAATCAATACGCATTCTGCCAACACAAGATCAGATTAGAGGAAGGGAAAAAAACATATAATGGATGCTCAGCGGAGACTTAATCCAGCCATGAATAAAGTAATAAAAAAGGAATTGATCAAATGGTTAGACGAAAGTATTATTTATGCTATCTTTGATAGTGAATGGGTTAGCCCGACCCAGTGTCTCCAAAGAAGGGAGGCCTAATGGTAGTTGAGAATGATAAGAATGAATTGATTCCAACATGAACATTTACTAGTTGGAGGGTATGTATTGATTACAGGAAACTGAATGATGCAACAAAAAAAGACCACTTCCCATTGCCCTTCATTGACCAAATGCTGGATCGATTAGTAGGAAAAAAGCTATTATTGTTTCCTTTATAGGTATTTAAGGTATAATTGAATTCCAATTCACCTTGATGACCAAGAGAAAACTACTTTCACATACCTTTTCGGCACGCAAGCCTTTAAAAGAATGCCTTTCAGATTATGCAATGCTCCAACAATTTTTATGAGATGCATGACTGCTATGTTTGTTGATATGTTGAAAGAAGATATAGACATTTTCATGGAAGATTTTTTAGTTTATGGAAACTCGTTTCAGGAATATTTGGGTAATCTTGAAAAAGTGCTAAAAAGATGCGAGGAAACTAACCTAGTGGTCAATTGGGAAAAATATTATTTTATGGTAAAAGGAGGACTGATCCTAGGTCACCAAATATTGGGAAAGAGCGTGGAAGTAGATAAGGCCAAAATTGAGGTGATTAAACATCTTCTACACCCAACTAATGTGAAAAGTGTTCAAAATTTGTTAGGCCATGCCGGATTCTACCGAAGATTCATAAAAAAATGTGCTCATATTTCTAAACCTTTAAATCAACTTATTCAGTGTTCGTCTTTGACCAAATCTGCATTGAAGCCTTTGAAGTAATAAAAGCCAAACTCATATTTGCTCCGATAATAATCAATCCAAATTGGACAGAACCTTTTATTATTATGTGTGATGCTAGTGATTATGCAATGGGTGTAGTTTTGGGACAAAAGCGAAATAATTTATTTGGGGCTATTCATTATGCAAGCAAAATGCTGAATCTAACATAGTGTAATTATACTACAACTTTAAAAGATATGTTGGTAGTAGTGTTCGCTTTCAAAAAAATTTGACCTTATTTAATGGCAAACTAAGTCTATGTGTACACTGATTACTTTACCCTCAAATATGTTATGAAGAAAAAAGAAACAAATGCCAAATTAATGCAATGGGTTTTGTTACTTCAAGAATTTAATTTATGGATTATTGATAGAAAGGGGACCGAAAATCAAATTGTAGATCATTTATCCATAATTGAAGGCAATCTATAGGCAAAAGATATAGAAGAGATTAAGGAGACCTTCGCAGATGAGTAACTATTTAGGGTAGACATCAATAGTCCAAGACATGGTAAGCATAGAACACCGTGGTATGCGGATTATGTTAATGATATTGCACAAGGGGTCTTCCCGGCTCAAGTGTCTTGGCAGCAGAAAAAGCGGATAGTTCACGAATCCAAAAATTATGTGTGAGAGGAACCGTACATGTTTTGACAATACACAAATGAATTAGTTCGATGGTGTGTAGTAGAGGAAAAAATACATGATATTTTACAAGGATGCCATCATCTCCCTGTGGAGGACATTTTGGTGGGAAAAGGACAACCCAGAAAATATTGCAATCAGGATTTTACTTGCCCACTATGAACAGAGATGCTTATGAATTCGTACAAGGATGTTATAGATGTCAGAGAATTGGGAACATATCTAAAAGAGACGAAATGCCACAAGCTGGGATAATTAAAGTCGAAGTGTTTGATGTTCGGGGGATTGATTTCGTGGGACCTTTTCCAAGTTGTGTTGGAAATTAGTATATTCTGTTGGCTGTTGACTATGTTTCAAAATGGGTCGAAGCTGTTGCACTGCCTACTAATTATACAAAGTCAGTTGTGAGATTCTTGAGAAAAAAAAACATATTCGCCAAGTTTGGTAAACCACAAGCGTTGGTCAGTGATGAACAATCTCACTTTTGTAGCAAGCAGTTCGAAGAAGCTTTGGCTAAATACAACATAAGGCATCGAATGGCCTTGACATATCATCCATAGGGAAATGGACAAGCAGAGGTATCCAACCAAGAAATAAAACAAAATCTGGAGGAAATGGCAAATCCAAGCCGAAAGGATTGGGCGACTAATCTAGAAGATGCCTTATGGGCTTATAGAACAACATATAAGACTTTGTTAGGAATGTCTCCGTACAACCTAGTCTATGGTAAGAATTTCCATTTACCAATTGAATTAGAAATGAAAGCATACTGGGCAATTAAGGAGTTAAATTTAGATCCAGAATTAGCTAAGAAAGAAAGATTATTTCAACTCCAAGAATTAGAAGAATGTTGTTTCATGGCTTACGAAAATACTAAAATGTATAAAGAAAAGAGTATAATTTGACATAATACGAAGATTAGAAAGCGAGAATTTGTGCCTGGGAAGAAAGTCCTACTATTCAACTCTCGATTGAAATTATTTCTTGGGAAATTGAAATCAAGGTGGACAGGTCCATCTACAATACATCAGGTAACTCCTCATGGAACAATAGAGTTGATCAGAAAAGAGGGGCATCGTTTTCTTGTAAATGGTCAAAGAGTGAAACACTATTTTTGTGGGATAATCAACTCAGTTGTTGATGAACAAACTTTACACTGTAACATGCTATGGGATGTATCAATAATTAAGGGAAAGTCAATAAATGAAGAGAGTGATGATGAAAAAGGTAAACAAGGCGATAATTCCCTAAGGCACCAAGGAATCTAGTCTGCAGGTCGTGACACCAAATCAGAATACCGTGACAACGAACAACGTTTAGATTGGGGAACCTACCCTCGATGTCACGACATCAATAAGGGATGTAGCGACATCCCTGCGTAATCTTACTTTCCAAATTAACCTTAACCACTGATTTTTTTCTAGTTTAGTTACATTAGAATTCTTATTTCCTAACTCTATACTTAGTAATTTTAAATTGTACCTCTTGAATATTTTATTCTTTCTCTCTAATCTATAAATAGGTCACCTTAATCTTCATTCTTATCATTGTCAAGGGAGAGAAGAAATCAAATTGCGCCCAACGTTACAAGTAGATTGAGACCTAGTGTCTCATCAGTTAAACTGAAACAAATTGGCACTTAGTGCCTCATTGACTCATAGTTGAAGTAACCTTGAACTCTTCCTATCCTATGGCACGCTAACTATATCCAACTCTACTCGAATGGTAGGCATTCAATTCATTTTTCAATATCATTCAAAAACTCAATTCACATCAATTTTATCATGAACTCATTCATTCAAACATATGGCAACATCACATATCTCATTTTGTATTCAATTTCCATATTTATATAAACATACACATGTTTTTCACATATAATCAAATTAGTCCTTATAATAATCAATCAAATTTTTACTATGGATAACCAAATCAAAATGCAACAATTTCAAGTTAGTTCGGATTATATAAACACAAATCGTAAACTTCGAGTTATTCGTCGAGAACTTTGGCTTTTCCTTTCTTTTTTGTGGAATTTGGGTCGACGTTAGTTACGGATTAAAACAAATATAATATATTATCAATACATAGCCAATTTCACATTCAATTTCTAATTTATGTAACTTTTATATTTTATTCAATTTAGTCCCTAAAACCAGGACTGACATAACTTTCATATTTAGCCATCTAATTTTATGTTGAATTCATAAGAGTCCCCATAGGACTTCCTATTTTACAATTATACCAAAAATTTCACAATTTATACATTTTAGTTCCTATTACACAAAATCAACAATTGACTTTACAATGTAGTCCTTTTTCATTTTTAACCTAAAAATCTATCAAATTGGTCCATAAAACTTCAACTATTCAACTAAAGTAACATCATTAAATTTTAACAATAATGAAAAATACAACATGGGTCATCTAGATTTAGGTACCAAAATTCCAGGAACATAAAAGTTACAAGAAAATAGACTAAATTGGCTAACTAATTAAAGCTTAAAACTTTGGAAAAACCTAACCGAGGTTCTCCTAGCTTCAGTTTGTTTAAAGAAAGATGAATAAGTGATTTAGATTTTTCCCCAGTAACCATGTTTTATTTTATTAATTAATTATATTATAATTTATATCATTTTCTACCACTTACTCAAATATTTCCATCCATCATCGTTAAGATAATCATTAAATTGATTTAAAAGCCCATTAATCAAGTTTTCACATAATAATTCACTAACAATTAAAATTTTTGACTCTTTTGTAGTTTAGTCCCTGTACCTTAATTAAACACTAATTCCATAAAATTACTCGACCAAAATTAAATTAAATTGAAGTATAACTCCATAAATATTTATTAAAAATATTTCTGAGTTCAATTTACGGAATCAAGGTTTCAAAACCACACTTTTCGACACCACTGACTCTCGGGTCGTTACAGGTATTATTGGTGTCACATTTCTATTTAATTCATATCATACGGTCATATCAACATATCATTTCCAAATCGAATCATTTTATCATCATGATTTCATATCAACCCTCCGAGCTCGTATATCTGGCTTGCATGATCTTTCACATGCTATCGATATTTATATATATTAAATAATCTTTGTATTACCAAATCACATTATCAATCCAATTTATATACCATTTATTATCACATTTTATATTCCTATTAACCTAACTCGGACTCGAACGGATACATGGATCCAATCAACACACCAAATTTCACAGCCAGTGTCTCATTGGATAATTCCGAAGTAAATAGTTTGCATCCAACTCTCATCGGTATAACCGATGTAAAAGTTGTGCCCAACACTCATCGACACATAGTCGAAGTAACTCGTTCTCTATCTATCTTATGGCATGCCAACTATATTCGACTTTGCCCAAACAATTAATAAGGTAACCAATAATCAAATTTCTTTACAGTTCGATTCTCGTGTTATTGATCTTAATATCACTAATTCATCAATCAAGATATCCTTTCATACATAGCATAGCATGATTCTTTTCATTTCCAAGCCAATTTCATAATTTCACCTAGTTATACTATTTTCAATTTTATCCAATTTAGTCATCTATCCCAATAATCAATCAAATCTATACCATTATGATTTGATCAGTCATAAACAACCACCAATTCATTTAATATCTCAAATTGCAATTCATCAAACTCAATTTATCATATATTTACAATTTAGTCCATATCTCACATTTTGTACCAAATTGAAAACAATTTAAATTATATAATAATTTAAATAAATCATACCATATGAACTTACCTGGTCAAAACAGCAAACAAGTTGAAACTTCGAGGACTATTTAACAATTTTGCCTTTTTTCTGATTATTTTCGATTTGGTCCAATTTCCAATCTATACAATTATTCATTTCAATTTATCAATGCCAAACATATTATATCATCCTATTATATGTGTGTATTAGCCTAATTTCATTTTTTTAGTGCTCCCTAAATTTTTGTATTTCATTTAATTTAATCCCTAAAATTGAAATTGCAATATTTTTCAAATTTAAGCTTCGATTTTGAAAACGATCTCAATTTCATCCTTATAAGGCCCCCTACTATCAATAACTATAAAATTTTTATACCAATTTTTAAATATTTACACTTTAGTCCCTATGTTCAAAATTAATAATTTTCACTTTACAAATTAGTCCTTTTGCATATCTAAGCTTAAAATGTAACAAATTAATACCTGTATCTTGAAACATTCATCAATTGGTACATGGGCTAGCTAAATCAAGCTACCATGACTTCAAAAACGTAAAAATTACAAGAATAGAATTAAATTAAAAATACCTAATTAAGGCCGAAAGTTTGAAATGTTGAAACCTTATTTTTTTTTCTTAGTTATGGGTTGAAGAAAAATATGGGGAAAAATGTTTTTATTTTTATTTTACCTTTTATAGTTTTAATTAAAATTATTTAAGTATACTTTATGTTGATTAAACTTTAATTAACAAAATTTAATGTTAATTAACTAAATTTATGGATGCAAGATGTCATCCACCACCGTTTGGCTAAGTAATAGTGGTTCATTTATTCATTTGGTCCTTCAATTAATTAAAAACCTAGAGTGATTAACTTTTACCACTTTTACAATTTAGTCATTATACCCTAATTAACTATCTATTTGACAAAATTAATGGGCCAAGCTTTAATTATCCTTTATACTAACCTTGTAATTATTACAAGCTCGAACATTAAAAATGGGGTTCTGAAACCATATTTTTCGACATCACTGACTTTCAGGTCGTTATAGCTTCATTATATTGGAGCCAGTCATCATCTTCCTATTCGACATACTCTTTGTTTAAAACACTTTTGCCAGATTGGAAGAACTTAGGCCTATGAAAGACTCTCTTACTACGATGAAGCACCCTATGCTACTGATCGTTTTTATGTTTACTATTAGGAGTTGGTTCTAGAACCATTCCCATAGGGCTTTGTGTATTTCTCAAAAGTTTCTCGAGTACTTCTTTACTTCAAGGTGTGAAGTCATTCATGTAAGGAAAACCAGCATGAGTTGGCACTATCACAATTTGCTCTTTCGTGTTATAAAACAAACCACCCTTTGATCCTTTTGGATATCCTATAAACATGCACATTTCTGTCCGTGAATCCAACTTCCTCGCATCTTTATCCAATACATGGGTCGGGCATCCCCTAATCCTTAAATGATTTAGGTTCGACTACCTGCCATGCCACAATTTGTATGGATTTTTCGATGTTGCCTAAGTTGGTACGTCATTTAGAATATAAAATGCCATTTGCAATGCATATCCCTAAAAGGAGATTGATAGCTTTGAATAACTGAACATCAAATGAACTATTTCTAATAGCATTCGATTTCTTCTCTTTGCTACGCCTTTCTATTGTTGAGTGTCTGACGTGGTTAACTAGGATTGAATCCTATTATCTATAAGGTACCCTCAGAACTCATTTGATAAATATTCTCCACCTTAATTAGACCTAAGTGCCTTTATGGGTAAACCTAGTTGTTTCTCCACTTTCACATGAAACTCTTTTAATTTATAAAATGTTTCACTCTTGCGATGCATTAGGTACAGATACCCTTATCTTGAATAATCATAAATAAATGTTACATAATACTCATAACCACCTCTTACACTTGCGCTCATGGGGCGGCATATGTCAGTATGCATAAGTTCTAGAGGTTAAACGGCTCTCGTTCCTTTTACATTAAAAGAGCACTTGGTCATCTTACCCCTTAAGCAAGATTCATTTATGGAAGGTCAACTTCTTTAAGCGAACTTAAGATATCTTCTTGCACAAGTCTAGTGATTCTTTCTTGGTTAATATGATCAAGGCTCAAATTCTCAAGGTATGCCTCGTTAGAGTGAGAAGTTTTAAGTCATTTATTTGATATTTCAGTCTCAAGCAGTGTGTACATATTTAGTTTGACAAAATAAAGAATATTTGACATCCATCCATCACAGATAAGATTGTGATTTCTAATATTATAATTCCACTATTAAAAGTTACAATCAAATGTCTTATTAAAATTAATCACACATGAACAACCTAAGGCTCTAATATTAATTGTTGGAAAAAATATGGTTCAAAAACGGTTTTCTTGCACAGCGAAAAAAATAAAATTTTGAAAACTATGTCGGTTTGCGATTTTTATAACAATAAAACCTTTACCAAAATAGTACCTGTGTTTTCGGTTAGAAAATCCTTGTCATTTTTGGCTTTTAACTGAACGACCTTTTTCGCTATTCTCGTATCATGAATTGCTTCGAGTGTGGGCTCGAACGACTTCAAATCAAATGCAGAACTAAAAATAGTTCACTTTACTTTTAGTAGGAAAGAAAATTCTTTCTCAATCGAAACCAATAAAATTGTTAATCTAGAAAATAGAATTTATACTTAGAAAATAAATTCTCACTATTTTCGGGCAAAATCACAATATCTGAAAGTTTTAGTTTTAGCCCTATTTGTGACATCTATTAATAGGGAGAAGAGGTGAAACCCTTGTTGAATTGTAGAAGTCTATTTCAATGGAAGAACAAACTCCTAATCTAACTAAGATTAGTGAGGCGACAACCCTAGTTAATTATACTAGGGTTTGTCGTCCCTAGCATTAACATGGGGGCTTTTGGGCCTCTCTCATATTAGGTCCAATTGCAAGTACTTATTGGACTTTTAACCTAGTACTTTATAATTCAATCCAGCTCGATACTTAATTTTTTTTATTTCTCAAAATAAACATATTAAATTAATTTAAATAAATAAATTTCCCAATTAAATAATTTTCTCAACCCAATTCGAATTTTGTTAAAATCATGACGACTTTACCATAAAAGAATTTATAATAAATATAGTTAATATTTCTATATTCAACGGATTCACTATGACCAATCAATTTATTTCCATTTTAAAACTTCAATTATTTAATTGATGAATTAAATAATAATTTGAAAAACAATAAGTTATTTTCCAGGTCATTTCCATTTAGAAAAAACCATATTCATTTCCAAATGTTTCCCATTTCTCTAACTTTACCATTTTTATCAATTTCTGTTCATTTGATTCAACATGCAATTCATTTATGATTTTGAGAAGCTAATGGAGAGATTGATTGGACATGAACACTTTTCTTCTATGATTCTTAGAATTTTTTTGTCTATAACAACTAACAAGATAAAAGCTTACCATACATAAGTGAGAGTAGATCCAATTGTCCTTCCATATTTTTATGGCATTGAGACTTTTAGAATTTGATAGTTGTTGCCTACTAAGCAACAAGTCCTTCTTGCAATCTCAATCAATAGACAACCATTAAAATAATTACAATTTGAGGTTTAAGGTTTTGAAATAGACGCCATGTATGAAAGTTTAGAATATATATTATGTGTTTTTGGTTTTTAGGGTAAAAACAAATAAATGGAATAGGCTATTTATAGGGTTTAGAGTTAGAGTTGGATTAGTATATTAAATATACCTCAATTTTTGAGTTTTTTTTTTTCTACTTTTTAAAAGAATCATTTAGTGTTCCATTAGGGTATTTGCACCTAGAGGTCTATTTAAAATTCCATATTTCATCTTTTCATTGCTTCTCTAATCTCAAAAGGCTTAGACAATTTTGTTATTTAAATCTAAAATTAACCTTGACTCTTAAAGTCAAATTTAATAATAAAAGAAGCACATTGTTGAAAATAATAGAACAAATGAAAAAAATTGTATCTTGATAATAAAACGCCACATTTGAGAAAAAGCCTCACATTAAATTAGTTTTTAAAAATATTATCTATACTATTTACAAAATTCTTGAGTTAATGTCATAATTTGAATGATATGAACTCAGAGAAAAGACAAAACATAAATCACTTTTAAAATAAAAATATTAAATTAATGAGTGTTATGAATATCTTATTAAGTGGATATTCATTAAGATTAAGATAAGTTTTGATGTACTTTAAATTCTAATAGTCATTAGAATTAGATTTGTACTTCATTTATACTTCGTATGCCTATAAATAGAGGCTTTGAAGAAGTATTGTAATCATCCCATTGATCAATAAAATACATTCGCTATTGCTTCCCGTATTTTTTTTGTTCATTCCTCTCTCTATCTCTCTTTATTTTATAACATGTTATCAGCACGATTTTGATTAAAGTGATAGTTCCTTTTATCGACGATCAAATTTATTCTCCATGATTTTCAAGATCTTAGATGGTAAGATGCAAAGGTTTTACTGGAAGTTTCTTTTATTTAATGTTTCATATTTGATTATTTTTAGCTAATTCATGTTAAATTATAATTATTTTGATTAACTTATTTTATTTTTATGTTATTAAGGATGGTGAAGGATTTGATATTGTTATCTATATGAAATTGTGAAATATGATCCATTCTTAAAGTTTGCTATTGATAAATTTTGATTGGATTCAAAGTCCACTATTGGAGTTTAAATTTGCTTACTTGTTGAAAAAATCAGTAAGACTTCGTTAAACAAGAAATGTACATAAACTTAATTAGATCTCTATCTTTACACTTATTTCTCAATAATAGCATCTTTAGATATTAAATTAATTTGATATATGATTTAAATATTTGAGATGATTTTATTTTAAGTTTTGGTTCCATGGGTTACTTATTTTTTTAGACATAATATTTGTTAATGAAAATGAATATTGATTGACTTCTTTTTGTTGCTATAGTAGGTTTTATAATTAAATAATATATTTGGGTAAAAACATATTAGTATGTAAATTTTTGTTGATAAACCTATGAAATTTATGACTCTTCAAATTTGATTTAGTTCGAATATAATGTCTCTTATTATTTTGGTTATATTATTTGAAATTTTTCAATACTCATACATGCGTAGTTCTAAAGACAATTTTCTGAGGAATGTCTAAATTGATTTTTGGGTTGGTTGTAATATTGAATTTCAAGTTTAACTATTTTCATTTTTAATTCTTGAATTATTTTGGTTGAAAAAATTTTCATAAACTTAAAAATGAGAATTACTATATTAATTTGACCGTTTGCATTTCTATTAATCTCATTTGTATTAACCAATTGTTGTTTGATAAGAAGTATGAAAACAACACGTGTGGTTTGATTTTATAAATACCTTATATTTTCTTACTATACAACCCTAGGATACTTGTTACTTTCGTAAAGTTGTTAAAGGTAGTTCCTACACTTTACATTTGTTAATTATTTAGAGAAAATATATGAGCAATTATAAATGAAAAAGTTTTAGTCAACATGAGATGTATGATTTTGAAGTAAATTTCATACATGTATGCAATGGTTTATGAGTTTTTTTGTTGGCACTAGCATTATATCATGTTTGATATTTTAAATGTCAGTTTTATCTGTACATTTGATTTGTAATAAACTCCATGCATGACTTGGTTATTTTTTTTCTAGTTAATTGATGATGAAAAACTCTTGTTAAAGGGCCTTAAGAGTATTTTGGATTGATCGAATGCCTTCTTAAAGCCAAAAAAATAATGAATTATTTGTTTCACTCATTCTGCTCCATTCCTCGAAATGAATGTAGTAATACATAACAATTATAAAATGGAGCCTCTTGTCATTATTGACAAATAGATGAAAAGAAGATGGATGCTTTGAAATGTTGCTAATTGCTCATTCTTAGAAGAAAATGACCAATAATTCATGCTAATTAATCAATCATTGAAGCAAATGATATCTATATAATCTTATTAGTAAGGAATATGACATATGCTTACATTATTGTCTGAATTTTTATTTTTATTTTTATTTTGTACATTCCTTGCAGTGAATATTTGCAATAAACATAGTAAATTGTATAATCACTTTTGATTATTAATGTCAATTTTAACATTTAAAGATTTTGACATATTCCTTGAAGTAAATATTACAAATTATATTTCTTTTGTTGAGTTAATAACATTATGGACTTCACATTGATGTGGACATTTTTAGAAGTGAATGTCACAATATTGCTTATATGCGGAGACAAAATAAAAAGAGTGAAGATAAAATTATCAATTGTCAAAATTTATATTGACATTATTAGTACAATAGAAAAATATGTTAAAGTAAACTAGAAGTTTATTGATTCAAATACATTTACTATTTGGCGTGACTAGTTAGACTATCCAGAAGATTCTTTAATTTAAGAATTTTCATGTGTTGCTTGCTCTCATTGATAATTGATTATTACAAATTCAGTGTCTAAAGTTGAGATTTAATGTCTTGCATTTTTGAAATGAATATGGACCTATTCATCCACCATGTGGATGATTTTGATATTATATGATTTTGGTAGATGCATCAACAAAATAATCATATGCGTTATCAACTCGCAACTTGTCATTTGCGAGATTGCTTGTTTAAATGATTAATTTCATATTATGTAATTAAAACAAATCATCATGCTAATGTTGGTGAGTTTATATCCCAAGCTGTCAATAATTATTGTATGTTAATCGAGATAAAAGTTGAACATATTGTAGCTCATGTTCACACATAAAACGATTTAGCTAAATCATTTATCAAATGCCTCCAACTAATATCTAAACCCTTACTTATGAGGATAAAACTTCCTATTTCAGCATGAGATTGTATTGATTTACATGTTGTATGCATCAAGCCAATAAATTATAAATACTTCCTGTTATAATTGATTTTTGGTTAAGAGCCAAATATTTCCCATCTTAATTTTTTGGATGTACGGTATATGTTCCAACTACTCCACCACAACGCACAAAGATGGGGCAACATAAGAGATTTAGAATATGTATTTATATCAGTCTCCTTATACTATTAAATATTTTTGAGCTATTAATTCAAGATTTAGTGATGACATGAGTTATTAGTTTTCCCAACATTAGGGGGACAGAATAAAAAGCTGGATTAATAAAGTATTTGAAATTAATTATCAATGTCTAGGGTCCTTGTACAAAGCAATGTGAACCAGAAGTTCAACAGATAATTCATTTTAGAAATCAACTGCCAGATTTATTAATTCATTTTAGAAATGCTCCAATACGAATTAATGTCCTAATAGGGCAAACTATTAGTTCAAAAGAAGGTAATCCACGCTTGAAGCGTGGAAGACCGATCAGTTCAAAAGATAAAAGTTCTCGTAAGAGAAAAGAGCAAACATTCAAAATGGTCATATAGTGGAGGCGGGGGTTCCTGAAGAGACCCATGACATAACAAAGTTGTAACGCCCCAAAAATATTTTATATTTATTTATCGTATGTTTGTGACACAAATGTGTTTCTGCTTTAGTGGTTAAGTGTTCTGGGAATGTCTAAGAAGTCTTGGGTTCAAGCCTTGACTTGGGAAAATTTTGGCATTCTTATGAATAAAACCCTATCTCTAGTCAGTAGGCTTAAAAATAAATATTGGAAAAATATGTCAGAATGGGCCTGCTGGTCTGGTGGTTAAATGGTGTGTTGGAGTGCTTGGGGTCTTGAGTTCGAATCTATTTACGTGCAAGGAGGATGTTTTTCTGTACATGTACCGTGAATGAGTTTGAAATGTGGAAAAATTCTAAGTATTTGAGGAGTGTAGGGATTTTGTGGCTGATTTTTAGGAGGATGTTGAGGGAATTTCGGTTGTTAAGGGATTTGGGTATTGAGGGAAGTGTTTTGGGGAGATTTGAATGGAAGAGTTTGGACAGAATCGAAACTAGTAGTGGCAAATTCGGCTACCCTCTCTCATTCCCCAATTTTCTAATAGTTTTGTCGTTTCTGCTTTTGGTTTTCTCTCTGTTTTCATCTTTTGTTCTTTTTCTTCTCTTCTCAAGCTGAATGATAACTGTTTCTTTTTCCCAAATCTTGGTTGCTCCTAATCTTTTAACGTTTTGAATTTATTCTCTTTGCTACCGAATTGCTACTAAAATTGTTGCCGAAAGTTCTTTCTCCTCTCACCTATTTTCTTTTCCTATTTGCTTCATTGTGTTCATTCGTTCTGTGAGTAAGCGTACATTTTTGTGTTACGGTAAGTTATGTTTCTACTTATTGATTAACTTTTGTTTGGTTAAGTGGTTTAAGGGGATTTTTTGTTGGTTAGTTAGGAGTTGGCTAAAAGGCTGGAGGTCTCTGATTGACATCTTAAGTGAGCAAAACTACTCTCTTTACTCGATTGAAGGTAATGTTGTTGTGAGTTTAACGCTTGGTCAACTTGTGTGTATTCGATTGAGTAAATGTTTAAGTGAATAATTGGTGATTGTTCGGTCAAGTGTAGGTTTCAAAGACTTGAGGCAGTTTTCTCAGCAAATAGAAACCAAGTGTGTAAACACAACTCTGGAATTGGAATTCGACAAAAGCTGGAATAGGTGAATGTCGATGTCGCACGGGCCTACGGTCGCCCGTGTGGTAGGCCATGTGAGTGAACACGGGCATGTGATCAACGAGGCTGGCCATGCGTGATTCATGGGTCGGGCTGAATTAGGTCGTGTGAGCCTCAACGGGTGAACCATGTGGGCGTTTAGGAATATTGAGCCACACGGCAAGGCCAATTTTTACCGTGTGGGCCACATGGGTGTATGGGCCCACATGGGCATGCAACATGGCCCTGTGGGCCTATTTTCACCATTTAACCTCTAAGGTTGCACAGGTCGCCCGAGTCGACTGTGGACTGACTGTAGGGTCGGTAAGCTTACCTAGACCCCTAACTGACTGAAATAACTGTATGACTGTTATGAATAAGTATGATGATGTTTCACTCAATTGATACTGTATGCCCTGATTACATTCATGATATTAAGTTATAGCCTGTCATATTTGTATATTGCATTGCATTGGTTTGGGGGCTTATATTATTCGGGGGAAGTGTACTGAAAGGCCTTGAGCCTAATTTACTGCCAGCTCAGCTGCAAACTACTGTTTAGTGTCGTATTCGGTTCTTTTTTGAAGTGTGGGGATGGGTGGGTTGATTATATCCCTACATGAAGTGTAGGGTTGGACGGAGTTGGAGTGTAGAGGCTGGTTGGGTAGGATTTGATACTATATATCTATTACTGTACTGAATATTGATACTGTAATGGGCCAAGGCCCAAATGCACGACTGCTTCTTTATGGTAATAGGCTAAGGCCTTAACTGAAACTGAAACTGTTACGGAAATGGGCTTAGGCCCATGCTATGATTGCATTCGGTCTTCTTGTTTATATGGGTATTACATACTGAGTTTTCGTAATCTCACCCTTCTGTTTTATCTGTACAGGTAATCCCCAGAATTCAACGGATCGGAGCGGCGGAGGACTCAGTGGTGGCCATACGACTCCTTTTTACACTGTTTCATACTTAATTAAATTTTTTTTAAAGTTTTATTTAGGGTGTTTTACTGTAATAATGGCCTCTATAGATTTTTGCTTTAAATTTAGATTTTATACTGCCTTATATTTTATATCTTCTAGAGGTAGGTAAAACACTATGTTTTAGCAAAATACCTACGATGACATAAACTGTTTTAAAAAGCTTCCGCAACGTAAAATGTTTTGAAACCTAACGACTGAATCAAAACCACGACTTTGGAGATTAAAAAAAGATAATGACGAGTTCTAAATGGAAAATGTTTTAAGCTAAGTTACGATTTTTCAACACAAGCTACAGTTTTCAAACACACTACCATGGGACATCGCTAGATTCGGCCATAACGTCCAGGCCGAATTTAAGGTGCTACATTTAGTGGTATCAGAGTCAAGTTTCAAAACTCGACTGTGAATTTGGGTTTTTAAGATTCGATTATCTAAAAACTTATTTTTAAATGACGTGAAGTATTTTACAAAATGTGTGATACATCGAGTCTCCGGCACCGATTCTGTAAGTCCTCTGAACTGTTATTTGTTTATAAACTGAAATGCTATATATAGTATATACCATGACTATATAGATAGACTGTACTGGAAAAACTCAAGTTAGTGTACACTAATACTGTAGTAAAACCTATAGACACTGATAAACACTGCGATGTACGAAACAAACTTTACACTCTTGATACTGTTATAATAAAATATCTGTTAATAAACATTGGAACTGTAAACTGATACATAAAACTATTAATACAGATAAAACACAATTAGAAAATAAGCACCAGAGGTACTCGCGGACGTAGTACAAGAAGCCGTGGTAGAGGCCGTAGAGGGGCTCGAGCAGGGTCCTCATCTTCTGGAAACCTTCCTAATTTGGATACTAGTGAGATGCCGGCTTTACCTATGACTGAGACTGGGTCTCATGATCGAGCGGCTGGGGACGACGTACTGTCCCAAGCCATGTTGAGGATTTTAGAGAGGGTCGTTAGGCCCAACGCTAGAGCTGGAGGCCGGTTACGGAATGACTCCGGTCTAATGGAGCCGAAATTTTTAGGGGTATTGCTAGAGTTGCCTCTAGCATGGCTGAGTACTAGATTGAGGCCACAGAAAGGATTATGGATAATTTGGATTGCAACCCCGAGTAGAAACTAAAAGGTGCAGTGTCACTGCTGAGAGATGAGGCTTACCAATGGTGGCTCACTGTTAAGGAGGGCACTCAACCCGAACAACTGACTTGGGAATATTTTAGCACCACTTTCCAAGGAATGTATGTGGGTGCCAGCTACGTGGATGCCTATAGGAGAGAGTTCTTGAATCTGACTTAGGGGGATAGATTAGTTTCTAAGTATGAGGCCGAATTTCTGCTACTGAGCCGCGAAGCGCGAAGTATGGTAGTGACTAAGTATGAGCGATGTGTTTGTTTCGAGGATGGCCTAAGAGATAATCTTAGCGTTCTGATAGCTCCACAGAGGAAGCGAGACTTTGTTGCACTGGTTGATAAGGTAAAGATCACCGACGATGTAAAACGCACTGAGCACCAGAACTGGGAGAGAGATAGGAGCAAGAGAGATTCGGAGCCCTCGAGTTTCATTCAAAGGGCTAAGAAAAAGGCCAGAGTTGATGGGTCGAGCAGATTTGGGGCACTTATTGCTGCTACTAGACAACCGTCGTGTAATGACTGTGGTAGACGTCATTAGGGTGAGTGTTGGAAAAGAATTGGGGCTTGTTTGTGGTGCGGTTCATTAGAGCACTATATTAGAGAGTGTCTGCGGAGGTCCGATCAGATACAAGCTTTTGGCATGGGTACTACACCACCACCGAGGGTAGTTCAGTAGCCACCGAGAGGCCGTGGTCATGCCAGAGGTAGGAATGGTTTGGGCCGTGGTCAGAGAGCATCAGGCAGAGGTGCTGGGCATACTGAGGTGAGGCAGCCTACTCTAGTTTATGCTACACGTTACCGAGAGGATAGAGATGCTCCGGACGTCATTATGGGTATATTTTTTATTTATAATGTACTTTATACTGCACTAATAGATATAGGATCCACTCACTCCTATATAGCTTGTACTGTATCTAAAAACTTAGGTATACCGGTTGAAAGCATTACGAGTGAGGTCATTGTACTGAGTCCGTTGGGGCTGTTAATAAGGGTTAACAAACTGTTCAGAGATGTTCCCCTAGAGGTTCAAGGGTCTATCTTTCTAGCTGATTTGATGGAACTGCCTTTTGAAGAATTTGATCTGATACTGGGAATGGACTGGTTGGCCAAGCACAGAGTGAGCTTAGATTGTGCCACAAAAAGGGTTGTACTTGGTCAAGCACAGAGGAGGACAGCGAGGTAGTCATAATTGGGGAACGTCGAAATTACTTATCGAATGTGATTTCTGCACTGAGGGCGAAAAAGTTGGTTTGTAAGGGATGCGAGGCGTATTTGGCCTACATCAGTATTTCAGATTCTGTGGATTCTTCGGTTAAGGATATCAGGACGGCTAAGGACTTTCCAGACATTTTTCCTAAAGAGCTACTTGGGTTACCTCCGAATCGTGAAGTAGAGTTTAGGATTGTGCTCCTTCCTGGTACAGCTCTGGTGTCCATCGCCCTTTACAGAATGTCACCGAAGGAGCTGGTGGAGCTTAAAGCTTAGATTCAAGAGTTACTGGATCATGGGTTCATCCACCCTTGTGTGTCTCCATGGGGAGCATCAATTCTATTCGTGAAAAAGAAGGATGGATCTATACGTATGTGTATTGACTACCGATAATTGAACAAGTTGACGATTAAGAATAAGTATCCCTTACCAAGGATAGATGATTTGTTCGACCAATTTTGGGGAGCTTCGATTTTCTCTAAGATTGATCTTCAATCAGGGTATCATCAGTTGAGAGTTAAGGAGGCTGATGTGCATAAGACAGTGTTAGGACTCGTCATGGTCACTACGAGTTCTAGTAATGCCATTTCGACTGACTAATGCACCGGCAGCTTTTATGGATCTGATGAACCGAGTGTTCCAGCCCTATCTGGATCAGTTCATGATGGTATTTATTGACGACATACTGGTATATTTGAAGACCGAAGATGAACATGATGAACATCTCAGAGTGGTTCTACAGATTTTGTGAGAGAAACAATTGTATGCCAAGTTCAGTAAATGTGAGTTATGGTTACGTAAAGGCCTAGAGTTGGCCGCAGTGGTATTCGCACTGAAAATTTAGAGGCATTATTTTTACGGTGAGAAGTGTATTATCTACACCGATCACAAGAGCCTCAAGTATCTCTACAGTCAGAAGGAGCTAAATCTTAGTCAGCGTAGATGGATTGAGCTGCTTAAGGCCTACGACTGCACGATTGAATACAATTCTGACAAGGCCAATGTTGTGGCTGATGCACTGAGCCGTAGGGTTATGACAGATCTGAGGGTGATGTTTGTTCGTCTCAGTTTATTTTATGATAGAAGTCTGTTGGCTAAACTTCAGGCTAAACCAACATGGATAGATCGGATTAAGGGTAAACAGTTAGGGGATGAATCTTTGAGTCTTCGCTTCTGACAGGTTGAGAATGATGATGCTGTGGATTTGGGACTGAATAGCGAAGGGGTGCTCTGTTTCCGTAGGAGAATCTATGTTCCAAAGGATACTGAATTGAGGAAGTTGATACTGAGAGAGGCACATAGTAGCCCTTATGCTATGCATCCTGGTAGAAAGAAGATGTACTAAGACCTTCGTGAGTTATATTGGTGGCCAGGTCTTAAGCGAGAGGTTATCAAATTTGTGGCTAAGTGTTTAACTTGCCAGCAGGTTTAGGCTGAGCATCAGTTACCTTCGGGTTTGTTACACCCATTTAAGATTCCACTTTGGAAGTCAGAGAGAGTGACTATGGACTTTGTTATTAGGTTGCCCCTCACACCCACTATGAAGGATTCAGTGTGGGTTATAGTAGATTAGTTGACCAAGTCTGCCTACTTCATACCGATTCGTACTGACTACTCTCTGCAGAAACTGGCTATGTTGTATGGGGGTACCGGTTTCAATAATATATGATAGGGGTCCTCACTTCATGTCTCAGTTCTGGAAGAAGCTACATTAAGTTCTGGGTACAAGATTGGACTTTAGTACTGCGTTCTATCCTTAGACGGACGGTCAGCTAGAGAGGGTGATTCAGATACTGGAGGACATGTTAAGGAGTTACGTAATTGATTTTTGAGGTAGTTGGGAGGATTATTTGCCGCTAGTAGAATTTGCTTATAACAATAGTTATCAGTCTAGCATTCAGATGGCACCTTACGAGGCATTATACGGTCGTAGGTGTCGCACGCCTTCATGTTGGACTAAGTTAGGTGAGTGATACGTTCTGTGCCCTGAACTAGTTTCTAATACTAAGGACAAAGTTAGATTGATTCGAGATCGGCTGAAAGCAGCATCAGACAGATAGAAGTCCTATACAGATCTAAAGCATCGAGAGATTGAGTATTCTGTGAAGGACTTTGTCTTTCTTAAGGTCTCGCCATGGAAGAAGGTACTGAGGTTTGGTCGTAAAGACAAGTTGAGCCTTAGGTTTGTTGGGCCTTACCGTAAACTAAAATGAGTGAGACTAGTTGCCTACCAGTTGGAGTTATCTCTACAGTTGGATCGAATTCATGAAGTGTTTCACGTCTCTATGTTGAGGCGCTACTACTCTGATCTCACACATATTATTTCGATTGAGGAGATCGAGGTTAGGCTAGACCTGACCTTTGAGGAAGAGCTAGTTTAGATATTGGAGTGAGATGTAAAGGTTCTAAGAAGGAAATCCATCCCACTAGTTAAGGTTCTTTGGCATAATCATAGCTCTGAAGAGGCCACATGGGAGCCTGAGGATGCGATGCAGTAGCAATATCCTCATCTGTTCTGATCAGGTAAAATTTCAAGGCCAAAATTTTCTTTGAGGGGGTAAAGTTGTAACGCCCATATTATTATCAATCGTATGTTTGTGAAACAAATGTGTATTTACTTTAGTGGTTAAGTGTTCTAGGAGTGTTTAAGAAGTCATGGGTTCAAGCCTTGACTTGGGCAAATTTTGGCATTTTTATGAATAAACTCCTATCTTTAGTCAGTAGGCTTAAAAATAAATATTGGAAAAATATGTCAGAATGGGCCTACTGGTCTGGTGGTTAAGTGGTGTGTTAGAGTGCTTAGGGTCTTGAGTTCGAATCCCTGTATGTACAAGGGGGATGTTTTTTTGTACATGTACCGTGAATGAGTATTTGAGGAGTGTGAGGATGTTGTGGCTGATTTTTAGGAGGATGTTGAGGGAATTTCAGTTGTTAAGGGATTTGGGGATTGAGGGGAGTGCTTTGGGGAGATTTGGATGGAAGAGTTTGGACAGAACCGAAACTAGTAGTGGCAATTTCGGCTACCCTCTCTCATTCCCTAATTTTCTGATAGTTTTGTTGTTTCTACTTTTGGTTTTTCTCTCTGCTTTCATCTTTTGTTCGTTTTCTTTTCTTCCCAAGCCGAATGATAACTGTTTCTTTTCCCAAATCTTGGTTGCTCCTAATCTTTTGATGTTTTGAATTTATTCTCTTTGCAGCCAAAATTGTTATCGAAAGTTCTTTCCCTTCTCACCTTTTTTCTTTTCCTATTTGCTTCTTTGTGTTCATTCGTTCCGTGAGTAAGCGTACGTTTTCGTGGTACGGTAAGTTATGTTTTTACTTCTTGATTAAATTTTGTTTGGTTAAGTGGTTTAAGGGGATGTTATGTTGGTTGGTTAGGAGTTGACCAAAGGGCTGGAGGTCTCTGATTGACGTCTTAAGTGAGCGAAACCTCCCTCTTTACTCGATTTAAGGTAATGTTGTTGTGAGTTTAACGCTTGGTCAACTTGTGTGTATTCGATTGAGTTAATGTTTAAGTGAATAATTGTTGATTGTTCAGTCAAGTGTAGGTTTCAAAGACTTGGGGCAGTTTTCTCAGCAAATAGAAACCAGGTGTGTAAACACAACTCCAGAATTAGAATTCGACAAAAGCTAGAATAGGTGAATGTCGACGCCACACGGGCATGCGGTTGCCTGTGTGGTAGGCCATGTGACCGAACACGGGCATGTGATCAATGATGCTAGCCATGTGTGATTCGTGAGTCGGGCCGAATTGGGTCGTGTAGGCCACACGGGCGTGTGGGAATATTTGGCTGGGCTGTGTGATCCCCACGGCCAAGGCCATTTTGGGCCGTGTGGGCTACAAGGGCGTCTGGGCTGACATGGGCAAGCAACATGGGCCTGTGGGCCCATTTTCACTGTTTGACCGCTAAGGTTGCACAGGTCGCCCGAATCGATTGTGGACCTACTGTAGGGTCGGTAAGCTTACCTAGACCCCTAACTAACTGAAATAACTATATGACTATTATGAATAAGTATGATAATGTTTCACTAATTTGATATTGTATGCCCTGATTACATTCATGATATTATGTTAGAGCATGTCATATTTGAATATTGCATTGGGTTGGGTTGGGGGCTTATATTATTCGGAGGAAGTGTACTGAAAGGCCTCGAGCCTAATTTACTGCCAGCTCAGCTGCAAACTACTGTTTAGTGCCGCATTCGATACTTTTTAGAGTGTAGGGATGGGTGGGTTGATTATATCCCCACATGGAGTGTAGGGTTGGACGGAGTTGGAGTGTAGAGGCTGATTGGGTAGGATTTGATATTGTATATCTGTTACTGTACTGAATATTGATACTGTAATGGGCCAATGCCCAAATGCTTAACTACTTCTTTATGGTAATGGGCTAAAGTCGCCCTAACTGAAACTGAAACTGTTACTGAAATGGGCTTAGGCCTAGGCTATGATTGCATTTTGTCTGCTTGTTTATATGGGGATTACACACTGAGTTTTCGTAAACTCACCCTTCTATTTTATCTGTACAGGTAGTATGCAGACTTAGACGGATCGGAGCGGCGGAGGACTCAACGGTGGCCACACGACCCCTTTTACACTGTTTTATACTTAATTAGATTTTTTAAGAGTTTTATTTGGGGTACTTTACTGTAATAATGGCCTCTATGGATTTTTTCTTTAAATTTGGATTTTATACTGCCTTATATTTTATATCTGCTAGAGGTAGGTAAAAAACTATGCTTTAGCAAAATACCTACAAGGACACGAACTGTTTTAAAAAGCTTCTGCAACATAAAATGTTTTGAAACCTAACGACTGAATCAAAACCACGACTTTGGAGATTAATAAAAGATAATGACGATTTCTAAACGGAAAATGTTTTAAGCTAAGTTATGGTTTTTCAACACAAGCTACAGTTTTCAAACACATTACCATGCGACATTGCTAGATTCGACCATAACGTCCAGGCTGGGTTTAGGGTGTTACATAATTATAAAACTAAAGAAGAGATTCAGGTACCCAAAAGTGACAATGAAAATGATGAAAATAAAGAGATCTTGATAAGTTATGTCAATACGAGAAAAAGATGGAACAGGAAGAAAATGTAGTTGTCGAGAATAATTTTTCTTATAATGTTGCCATTGAAATAACAGAAGAAAATGAGGATCCTAAACCTAAATTTATTGAGGAATGTAAAAATAGAAATGAATGGCCAAAATAGAAAGACGTAATTCGAGCAAAATTGAATTCACTTTCTAAACGTGAAGTTTTTGGACTTGTAGCCCAAACACCTAATGATGTAAAGTCAGTAGGATATAAATGAGTATTTGTGCGAAATCGAAATGAAATTGATGAAGCTGTGAGATATAAAGCTCGACTTGTAGTAGAAAGATTTTCAGAAAGGCTCGACATTGAATACAAAGAGACATATTCTTCTGTGGTGGATGCAATTACGTTTAGATGCCTTATTAGTCTGGCAGTACGTGAAAAACTTGACACGCAACTAATGGATATTGTTACATACTATGTGTATGGTACATTTGATAGTGAAATTTATATCAAAATCTTTAAAGGATTTAAAATCTCAGAAGGATATAGAGTTTTTCGAGAAAATTGCTTAATCAGACTAAAGAAAATTTTATATGGATTAAAACATTTTGGACGTATGTGGTACAATCGTATAACAACCCGTTTTTTAGTGGTGATGGAACAGTGGTTTTGGGACCACAAATTTTCATCATGTTGGCCTATAAATATTATTTATAGAATATTTACAGAGTTATTAGAGTCGTATTAAAATTTGGTTAAGAAATTTTAACGTTTATATAACTAATTAAGGTAAAAGAACTAAATTGTAAAATGTGTAAAACTTGTTAATTATTGCATTTAGATGATTTAATAGCTTAACTAATAAATGTGGGAGGGTGAATAAGGTAATTAAACCTTATATAAATTAGGTGGACAGTCTAGTATGGCATATACAAAAATTTTTATTGATTTTAAAGGTTAAAAAGGTAAATAAGTAATGAATAATCAAAAACAAAACATGAAATTTATCTTCTTCCTTAATTTTTCTTGCTAAAGCCAAATATCCATGGTTTTTTTAAGCATGGAGAATCAGCCAAGTTCAATACCTTGCATTTGAGTGATCTCTCTATCTATTTCTTATAATTTTTATGTTTTTGATATCGTTACAACTAGGTCCAGCTAACTCGTACCTCTGTTTTTGAATTTGTTAAAAATTTTAGAAGTTTCCATTGATGAATCTTGAATTTTTTTTTTATGATAATTATGTGTTTGAAGCTTTTATTGTGGTATTTGGTTGTTTTGTGAAGTGATTTTTATTAGATTTTGATTTAAGGATTAAATTGTTAAAATGTCAAAATGTCAAGGTTTAATGGTGAATTTGAGGTATAATTGGGACTTTTTAAGGGCCTAGATTATTCGGCCGTAAATTTTGACTTGATAAAATAGTTAATTTGATGATTTTCGGGTTAATGGACTAAATTGTAAAAGTTATAAAAAGTTAGGGGAAAAGTGTGTAATTTCAAAAAATAAAAGGGAATAAAATGCAGAATTAATTGGAATTTGAAATGTAAGCTAATAATTGGAAAATTTTACATTTTAGATCAAGACCCTGTTGACTTACGTGGAAAAGGGAAAATTAAGGAATAATCCCTGAACTTCTGCAACTATTACAATTCAGTCTAGGTAAGTTCGTTCGGTTTCTAATTTAATATTTATATGATTTTTTTGATGGTATGATATGAAATAGTGGATATTAATTGTTTAATTGATGATATGAAGTTGTTTGGGAAAATGTTATTGAGTTTCGATACTTGGGCTGGATGAACGCGTAGTAGAGTTCAACTGAATGATGGCATGTTATATGAGGTTGCAGTGGAGATTGATGTGGCGTGCTTTATTTATTTTTCCTGGGTATACCGAGGTTCATCATTTGTTGCGAACTTTCGTGTTATACTACCTTGATTTGGCGTGTTGTGGGGGCGGATGTAGAGCTTACAGGCTAGGCACTTAGTGTCGAGGCATGTTATCGGATAGATTAGATCTCATGAGCGTCTGGAGTGTTATTGGTTGGATTACGTCTCATGAAAGTTTGGTGTGTTATCGGTTGGATTAGCTCTCTTGAGAGTTTGGCGTGTTTCGGTTGGATTACTTGTGTACTTGTAACAACCCAATTTTGGTGAAATAGGAATAGTGGTCTTGAGATTGCAAATTCAAGCCGAAAAATATAATTTATTTTTATTTTATTATATGATCCATATTATACTAGAAATGTCACGTGAAGATTTTGATAAGAAAATTTTATCGATTATGTGCTTAATTACGAGGACTAAATCGCATAGAACGCGAAAGTTGAATTCTAGTAGCTAGAAGGATCAAATAGCTATGGAATTAAAAAGTTAAGGTCCTTATATGGTAATTAGACCATTAATAAAAAGTATGTAGATATTTTTGGATGATTCATCCATGGAAAATGAGAAAAGGCTAGGGACAAAATTGAAATTCAACTAAAATAGTTAATTAAAAAAATGAAAAGAAAATAAAATTCATATTTTCTCATCTTCTTCCCCAAAATAAACATGGAAACCCTAGGAGAGAGAGAAGAAACTTTCATGGCCAAATTGGGTAAGTTTTCATGTCCTGTTTTTAGTAATTTTGATATTTTTAATATCGGAATAGCCTAAAATATCTATTTGGGGGATCAATTTGAAAAGTTATCAAGGTATAAAAATTAGATCAAGGATGTATATGCTAGAAATTTGAAATTTATAAAAAATGGAAGATTGATGATAGATAAACAACTTTTACAAAGTGATTTTTCGTGAAAACTTTATTTAAGGACTAAAATGAAAAATGGTGAAAATCCATGGAAAATGCTGAAATTTGTAAAATGTATGTGCTGTAAAAGTTGTATGTATATTTCGACTAGGCTTGGGTAGAGGGTTGGATTTCATGAATTTCATTTTCCGAGCCTATGGACAAAATGGTAATTCATGGAAAAGTTAAGGGCAAAGTGGTAATTTTGCCTAGGATGAAAATTTAGTTCACATGAATATAAAATGTGATAAATTGATGTTAAATTTACTCGTATAGATCTGGATAGACCAAATTCGGAGTTAGAACGAGGAATAGAGGAAAAAGTTGTGTTTGTAAATTTTATCAATGTTATAAATATGTGAAATGATCACCTACTCGATATAGTCCGATAAATGAAAATGCTCAATAAAATGGTAAATGAATAAAATGTTATTTGTATGCTTGACATGAATGTGGAATGTGTTTTACTGTTTTAATCGAATTACATAAATGTTACAGAGGTATGAAATAATCAAATGCCCAATAATTCTTGAAAAGTGTTTAAATCTCGGTTGAATAAATGGAAAATCGATGGATATTTGATTTCCCGATACGAAAGAGGTCCTACATTTGTTGCGAATAGGATTTAGCTCGGATGAGTAATCCTTCGGCCTGAATTCTGATAGGATTTAGCCCGAACGGGTAATCCTGATATAAATCCTCTCGAGCATATGTTGTGGATTAGATTTAGCCCGGACGGGTAATCCAAATCAAGCTCTTTAGAGCATATGACATAAAAAGGATTTAACCTGGGCTGGTAATCCTATTGTATACATAAGTAGCTCGATAGTGTACTATCTGAAAATTGTACCTTAAGGGTACTGTTGGACATGAATTGACGAATTCAGATTTATACACCTTGGGTGTACTACCTGTGTATCCATCGATATTTCGAATAAATTCAACGGGTAAAGTTCTGACAAAGGCAAAGATGAATTTAAAACAAATTCACATGGAATGATACATGTAATAAGGAATTATGACATGAAAAAAATATTACATGAAATACAAGAATATGATATTTGTATATGGAAATTACTTGACGAGAATGTTCATCCTTAATCATAGACCCGTATATCTTGAATGTACTACTACTTGTGTGACCTTAATACTCGAATAAAATGAATAAAGTCCTGACATGAAATGATTTGAACTCGAAACGAACTACTATGAAGCTATACTTGTAATAATAAGAGATGGTCTATACATGTTAAATGAATACATGTTGTGAAAAGCATATGTGCATGGGAACTTGGTTGTTGTTGAGCCCATACATGTCTTGATGTTACTATGGAATATATGACTAACAAGGGCATTGAGGATTTGTGTAGGGCGTGAGATAAAAGTGGTTGAATATGCCTTACTTAGTTACCCCAAATAGCATGAATGGTTAGTTAAGTAACATGTTATACGAACTTGCTAAGCATTTTATGCTTACTCTCTTTTATTTTCCCTTGTTTTAGAGTAAATCAGAAGTTTGGTGGAGATCACTCACACTATCCATCGGCCTATGTCGGTATATATATATGGTAAAACAATTATGGTTGTAATGGCATGTATAGGTTATGTTGGCCCTGATGGCATGAAAATGTAAATGATTATTGTAATCTAGCCATTGGAATGGATAGTGATGATTATGATTTGGTACATGTATATATGTATTTAAGTTCATGTTATGGTGATAACATAGGTACTATATATTGTTTGATTAAGAAAGGGAAAACAAAGATGCTTATTAAAGAGTAAGATTGTAAATATGAATGCTTGTGATGATATATCATGTTGAATGATAGAGTTTGCTAATCTTGAATGCTTGAAATGGTTGGTATTTGTATGTCTGATTCAAGTGCAGGTCATGGGTGAAATTTTGGGTGAGAAATAAAACTAGAAATGGTTTTATTTTGTCTATACGGGCATGTGTCTAGACCGTGTGTGACACACAACCTGGTAACATGGGCATGTGGTTAGTTCGTGTGTCCCTTGCACCTTAATTTTGAGAAACAGAATGCTCAGAATTGGGCACATGGACAGAGACATGGGCGTGTGTCTCAGCCGTATATGCCACACGACCTAGAACACGGGCGTGTGTCTTGGCCGTGTGAAACCTGTACCTAATTTGAATTGAATTAATTAACCTCATGGCCTAACACATAGGTGTGTAGCATGATCGTGTGTGCAAGATGGAGAGTTACACGAGGTCGAACACGGCCTTCAACACGGGCATGCCCAAGGTCACACTGGCGTGTGAGCCCTGCACCTTGGAAAATTTTAAAAAGTTGCGAAAATTTTTTAGAGGTCTCGATTAAGTCCTGACTCATTTCTAAAGCTCATATTGGGCCTCGAAGGTCCATTTAAGGGATGTTTCAAATAATCTCGATTAATGAATAGTGATTAACATGAAATGCCTGTAAATGTTCTGAAAATTTTCGATAATGCTCCGTAACTCTATTCCGGCGACGGATATGGGTTAGGGGTGTTACAGTACTCGTATTTATAAGTCTTTCATCAAGTCATAAATTATTGAATTATAACTTGTTTAATGACTTTGAATGGCATGAAACGTACTTGACATCTTGAATGGACTCAGTTGTGGACATGTATGTTGCCCGGAGATTATTATTTGAGCTTTGATTTGAAATATGAAATTCACGAAATTGCAATTGTGGATGATAGGAAACATTTGTTGTTGAATCATTTTTTTATTTAATTGTTATATTTATTCTGATAAGAATTATTGTTTTTGTCCGTCAAACTTACTAAGCTTCAATAAGCTTACTTGTGTTCATTTCTATTTCTTGTAGATACTTTTGAAGGTTGGACGATCGGATCAGCACTCAAGTCACATTATCCATTCGATTTTGGTAGTCTTTCAACGTTTATTTTAGGTTATATGGCATGTAATAGGCTTGTTTTGTCTTCACTTTTGTTTTGGTATGGAAATATATAAAGAGTGAGCCTAAGTGCAAGTAAATAACTTATTGTGATATATGTGAATGATGGAAGATGTCTTTGGTTCAAACTTTTAGCACATGTATGACTAATAGATTATATTGAATTGTTGTGAATTGAGGTACCTATGATAGGCATATTGGTTAGAAGTTTAAGTTGTGTAATTGGCATGTTTGGGTGATGATTTAGATTATTGTATAAGTGTATATACTTGTGGTACCATTAAGGGTATATTGGTTAGACACTTAAGATGGCTAAATTAGTATGATTTGAGACTGTTTAATGGCATTTTGAATAGGTCTAATGGCTGGTAAATGGATTACTTAGTGTCTAAGAAATCTTGAAATGATAAACTTGATCTTTAAGGTTCATTTAGGCGCTCACAACCTGAGACACTAGCTGCCGCACAGCTGTGTGCCACACACGGTCTGATACACTATCGTGTGTCACAAGTCAGAGAGTTACACGATTTTGCACATGGCCTGCGACATAGCCATGTTACCCAACTTAGTGAGTTACACGGACAGAGACATGGGCTAGGACACGGCCATGTGTCCCAACTTCGAAAGTCACATGGCCTAGGGCATTTCATATGGCCTGGCCACACAACCATGTGTCCCCTATTTTTGAAAATTTTCATATTTTCTTGAATTTTTTTGATTTATTTCAAATTAGTCCCTGAAGGTTTTAAAATTAATTATTTAGTCCCTAAAGCTCGATTTAAACCTCATAGATGTAAGTTATTATAATAATTCAATTACTTTATGGTATTTGGGAAATTATAATGTAATGATTATGATTTTACCTATTTTTTTCTATTATTTTGCTGTAACATTCTCGTAACCCTATTCCAGCGACAGATACAGGTTAGGGGTGTTACAAATCGTCTTAGTGAATATTTGTTGGAAGAATGTTATAAAAATGATCCAATTAGTCCATGTGTTTGTATAAAAAGGTTTGGATCAGATTTTGTGATAATTATTATTTATGTTGATAATTTGAATATTATTGGAACTCCCAAAAAGCTTCAAAACGCAGTAAATTATTTAAAAAATGAATCAAAATGAAAGACTTGGAAAAATAATGTTTTCTCTTGGCCTGTAAATCAAGCATTTAAAAGATGGAATTCATGTCCATCAGTCAATTTATACTGAAAAGATCTTAAATAAATTTTACATGGATAAAGTGCATCCATTGAGTACCTCGATGGTTGTATAGTCCTTAGATTGATTTTTTTCCTTGTGAAAATGATGAAGATTTTCTTAGTCTTAAAGTACCATATCTAAATGGCATTGATATATCTTACAAACAACACAGGACTTGATATAACTTTCATTGTAAACTTGTTAGCAAGGTTTAATTCTTTTTTAACACGTAAAAATTGGAATGGAATTAAACATGTATCCAGATATCTCAGAAATACCATTGATATGACATTATTTTATTAAAATAATTTAAAATCTCTATTAGTTGGCTATGCTGATGTTGGTTATTTATCGGATCCACATAAAGGTTAATCTCAAACGAGATATTTTTTTACATGTCGGGGTACTACAATATCATGGCGTTCAACAAAGTAAACATTAACTGCCACTTCTTCAAATCATACAGAAATAATTACAATGCATGAGGCAAGTTGAGAGTGTGTTTGGCTAAGGTTATTAACCGAACATATCCAGAAGATATGTAATTTTCGTTTACAGGAAAAGATGTCAACTATCTTATACGAAGATAATGCAGCATGTGTAGTTCAATTGAAGGGTGATTACATCAAAGGTGACCGAACGAAACATATTTCACCAAAATTATTCTTCACCCATGATATTGAGAAAAGAGGTGATATAAATGTTCAACAAATTCATTCTAGTGATAATTTAATAGATCTTTTTACTAAGGCATTGCCAATTTCAATATTTGACAGATTACTATACAAGATTGGAATGCATCGACTCAAAGATGTAATGTAATGTTGCCATTAGGTGGTGTCTAAAAACAAGTTGTACTCTTTTCCTTTAACCAAGGTTTTGTCCTATTGGGTTTTCCTTGTAAAGGTTTTTAAAGAGGTAGGTTGTAATAGAAGATTGTGTAACTTTTTCATTCATTAGGCTTTTAACCTATAAGGTTTTTCCAAATAAGGTTTTAATGAGGTACATTATCTACCAATGGACATCCAAGGGAGAGTATTATGAATATCTTATTAAGTGGATGTCCACCAATTTGATGTATTTTAAATTCTAATAGTCATTAGAATTAGATCTCTATTTCATTTATACTTTTTATGTCTATAAATAGAGACTTTGAAGAAGCATTGTAATGATCACATTGATCAATAAAATACATTCGCTATTACTTCTCATATTTTCATTGTTCTTTATTCTCTCTATCTCTATTTATTTTATAACAATAAGGATATATATATATATTTCATTTCTTTCTAAAAAACAAAATTAATAGAAAAACTCACCTATTATCTCTATGCAGTTTTTTTTTCAAGAGTCACAATATTAATTTCTCTCATATTATCTTAAAAAAACTATCTATTTATCCTTAAAAAAAAAATCAGCAACAATCCTTTTAAAAAACCTAATTAAAATATAAAATTTTCAATCAAACAAATATAATATTTCCTCAATAAGTAGGTGAATAGTAATAAATCATATATAAATATATAACGTAAATAAATTAAAATTAAAAATATTATATGAAATATTTAATAATATAAATTAGTTTAATTCATAATCATTAAATGTTAGACAAATGATGAATTTTTTAAGATCGGACAAATGTCTCAATTTTCACCTATCCAAAGGCGGATATAAGGGGGGCTGGCAGTAGCCCTGGCCCCCCTAAAATGAAAATTTTCTATTTAGGTCATTGATATTTTTTAAAATTTTAAATTAGTAAAGGTAAAATTATACTTTGGCCTCCCCTAAAATTATAGAAATTCGATTTAATCCTTTAAAATTTATAAAAATATAGACTATAAAAAATTAAATTTTTATTCGGCCCCCCAAAATTTATTTTAGCTTCGTCCCTGCACCCATCCACATAAGATATTATATATATAGATTAATATCTATTATAACAACAATAGCTTGAAAAAGAATCCTAATAGGACAACTACTTATAATCATGATAATAAAATATTCTGACTAGGGAAATTAAAGAGCTTTGAAAGAGAGAACATAAAAAGCGAGAGCATATGTAACTTGATCGAGAAATTTAGAGCCATAACAGGGGAAATTGTTTAATTATAAGACTTTCTTAATTTAAAAAATATCATACCTAAAAAGAATAGTAGCAGAAATTTTAATAAATAACGTGTTAGTTGCATCTTATATTTATCTTCTCCTTTGTTTGTCAGTTTTGTTTTCCTTTACCTAAAAACTATTTATTTATTTTGATAATATAATATTTAATTTAATTATAAGATGGTATGCACTAATAAATTTTGGTTTGTCCCTATTTACTTTAACTGGAGTTGGAAATATATATTCAACTTTTTTATACAAATATATTACTTTTATACCCGAGTCTTTGGACAGGTTTACAAGTGACTATGGAATAACATTAAACAAGAATAACGTAAGGAAATTGTTAACATAGTTCGGTGTTCATCTACGTCTATAGGGTTTAGCCTAGAGAGTTAATCTACTATCTTTAAACATACAAGAGATGAATTAAGTACTACAACTCACCATATAGATACCTCACATTCGTACTAAGATCTAAATCACTCTCCACTGTGTTCTCTACCTGAAAATTACTTAGTTGTAAAATTAAATTACTCATGTTTGACTTACAAAAATGCATTCTCTACCTACTCTCTTGTACTTTTCTAACTAAACAAGCCTAAAACATATATGTGCGTTTTATTGCCTACCGCTATACAAAAAATTTATAATCAAATTCCCACCAAAATATCTTAATAATAAGGACAACATTACCCTAATAAAGACTAGGATGAACATTGAGATCTACAAGATATTCTTCAATCAATCCGATCCAATGCTTTATTTCAATTATATATAATCCCAATAAAAGGTTTTATGGATTTTTATATTTTAAGGATTTATTTATTACAAAATTTTAAATATTTTAGTCTAATTTAGCTTAAAGAGTAAGATTATGACTAAATCAATTGCTTGGAGACAGAGGATGGGTTATTTCCTTGTTTTGTTAGATTTGTAAAATAAATCTAAAATAAAACTTAATAAATCAGGATCTATCATGTCAAATCATCAAGAATAAATTAAGAACAAAACTAGATGCGGAAGCATACCTGAATCCATGAATTTCTTGAAGTTTTACTGAATCTTGGGATTTGATCTTCCAAATTTGCACACAAGAAACTCAGAGAATATCTGTTCTCTCTTTCCTAATGATGGGATATTAGAAAGGATATATTGTGTATAATTTGGGGACCATAACCCTAATATTTATAACCTTGGCATATTAGTTCTAACCAAATTCTAATTAGCCCATCATTAATCAGAATTTGATTAGAATTCAATTGCTAGAGTATCTACACATATTTAAGCCATATAATAATTAAAGCCCAATAAAATTTTAACCAAATTAGATCACTTTTAATTTGGGCTAACCTATTATGATATTAAATAATAACATGTAATTACCCTTATTATATATGTGATATCCATATTTTCCAACAATCTTCCACTTGGACGACATATATATACTAATTACTCTATAATTACATGTCATTATATAACCTTATGAGCTCAAAATTTTACTATCATATCCAAAAGGTATTCCGAATAATCTCGTCCATTAATTATGTTAACATAGAACCAAGGTGACTTTCGTTACATATATTATAACTAAATCCATCCATGATCACGTATATTAACACAACCAAATGGCATAGATCAAGTATGGATATGTAGCATGGAAATTACATGCAATATGATCTAAACATGTCTATTTCCAACTGGTCCTCTTTAAACTTAAGTGAGGTCAGTACCAAAATAATAAACATAATGAATAAACTGAATACTTTATTTCTGATCAGAAAATAACCAAATACATAAATGTCTGAAAACAAACATAAAACAAATAAAATATAAACTCCCACTAAATCATGATATCCTGAAATATTGTAACACCCATATGAGCAGTGTGCTCATGAAAGACCTTGGGTGGTAAACCTTTTGTGAGCGGATCCGCTATCATGGAGTTTGTCCCAATGTGCTCTATGGATATTTGACCATTTTACACTCTTTCTTTTACAACTAGGAACTTTATGTCAATATGCTTTGACTTAGATGAACTCCTACTGTTATTGGAATATAGCACTGCTGACTTATTGTCATAAAATAATTTGAGTGGTCTTTCTACATTCTCCAAAATGCGTAGCCCTGTGACAAAGTTTCGCAACCATATTCCATGGTTTGATGCCTCATAGCATGCTACAAACTCTGTTGCCATAGTGGACGAAGCGACAAGTGTTTGTTTGACACTTTTCTAAGATATAGCTCCTCTAGCTAACAAGTAAATATAGCCTGATGTAGATTTCCTACTATCTTGGCATCTAGTGAAATCAAAATCAGAATGCCCTATGACCTCCAAAAGATTTGATCTCTTATAAGTAAGCTTGTAATCTTTTGTTCTCTAAAGATATCTCATAACCCTTTTGGCTGCTATCTAGTGGTCTATACCAAGGTTGTTTAAATATCTACCTAACATCCCAACAATGTACGCAATGTTCGGACGCGTAGAAACTTGAACATACATTAAACTCCCAATAGCTAATGCATAGAGAATCTTTTACATTTCATGAATTTTAAGGTTAGTTTTAGGGTATTGAGTAAGACTAAATTTGTCTCTTTTAGCGATAAGGGTATCACTTGGTCTACAACTCTGCATGCTAAACCCTTTGAGTACTTTATCGATATAGCTCTTTTGTGGCAATCCAAGAATACCTCGAGATCGATCTCGATATATCTGAATTCATAAAACAAAAGAGGCGTCCCCAAGATATTTCATCTCAAAATGCTCAGATAAAAATCTCTTGGTTTCGTGCAATAAGCCTATATCATTAGCGGCAAGCAAAATGTCATCAACATATAGAACCAGATATATGTACTTACTCCCATTGAATTTTTGATACACACAATCATAAAAAATATTCATCTCAAAATCGAACGAAATAATTATTTGATGAAACTTGTGGTACCATTGACAGGAAGCTTGTTTGAGTCCATACTGGATTTTGTCAATTTGCAAATCATATTCTTTGAGTCTTCTAACTTAAAATTTTCTGGTTGCACCATATAAATTATTTCTTCAATATCGCCATTAAGAAAAGCAGTCTTAACATCCATCTGATGTAACTCAAGATCAAAATGAGCAACAAGCGCCATGATTATCTTGAAGGAGTCTTTCGATGAAACTGGAGAGAAAGTATCTGTAAAATCAATACCTTCTTTTTTAGTATATCCTTTAGCTACAAGACGCGCCTTATCTCTCTCCACATTACCATTTGCATCCCTCTTGGTTTTAAATATCCATTTACAACCAATTGGTTTTGCACTTTCAGGTAATGGGACAAGTTCTCAAACTTTATTGTCTTGAATAGATTTATACTCATCTTTTATGGTATCAATCCACTTTTGAGAATTAGAACTTTTCATGGCTTGATGAAAGTTGATTGGATCATCTTCCATCATTCCATTATCATCCTCATGTTCTTGGAGAAATACAATATAATCATCTAAAATAGCATTTCTCCTTTCTCTTGTGGACCTCCTTAGTGGCACTTGTTCTTGAGGTTGTTGAGTTTGTTCTTTGGGAACAATTACCTCATTTTGAATTGGGAGTTGTTCAACATTGTCTTATAGAGGTTCTGGATTCACTTCTTGATTAATGATAGATATAAGAACCTGAACATCATCAAAAGTGATAATAGGAATTGAATTAGAATCAAATTCCTCCTCAAAAGCAATGTCTCTAACCTTATTTCTCCCTCAAAACTCAACATCCTCAAAAAGTGTTATAGTTCCCGTCTGAAAAATATTCCTTATTATAAGATCATAAAATTTATAGCCCCTAGATCACTCAGAATAACCAATAAAGTAGCTGCTTACTGTTTTGAAGTCTAATTTCTTTTCATGTGGCCTATAAGGCCTTACCTCAGCTGGACATCCCCAAATGTGAAAGTGCTTTAGACTAGGCTTTTGACCTATCCAAAGCTCATAAGGTGTTTTTGCAACTGTTTTATTGGGTACTCTATTCAGAATGTAAGTTGTTGTCTTTAATGCTTCTCCCCAAAGGGACTCAGGTAAAGTAGAATGAGCAATCATGCTCCTTACCATAGCCTTAAGAGTTTTGTTTCGTCTTTTAGCTACACCATTCATACTAGGTGATCCTGGCATGGTGTATTGTGGGACAATACCACATTCCTCTAGGAATTTCGCAAATGGTCCTGGACATTGTTCACCTAAGCTATCATATCTACCGTAGTACTCACCACCATGATCAGATCTGACGTTTTTAATCTTTTTGTTGAGTTGATTCTCAACTTCAGCTTTATAAGCTTTGAACATGTCCAAAGATTGAGATTTCTCATGAATGAGATATAGATACCCATAACGTGAGTAATCGTCTATGAATGTTATGAAATATTGTTGACTATTCCAGGATGCCATAGGGAATGGCCCAAAAATATCTGTATGAATTTATTCTAAGATGTCTGAAGATCTGTTGGCACCCAATCTCTTGGTTTTAGTCTGTTTTCCCTTAATCCAATCGACGTAGACATCAAAGTCTGTGAAGTCAGGGGACTCTAAAATACCATCAAACACAAGGCGTTCAACTCTAACTTTTAAGATATGACCTAAGCACCTATGTCATAATGATGCTGAATTTTCCTTATTTAATTTGCGTTTAATACCACGTGATTTTACATGCAAGGTTTCATTATAGGATGCAACTATTTCTAGCGAATAAAGGTTGTCATAAGTATTTAAATAATCAGTTTCAATAACATTTGAATTTAAAGAAAAATTAAATTGATTGTTTCCGAATGAACAATAATATCCAAATTTGTCTAACGAAGAAACAGAAACTAAATTCCATCTAAATGACAGTACAATGAAAGTGTCTTTTAAATCCAAATAAAAACCAATTCCTAATAACAACTTAAAATGCCCAATCGCTTCCACTTCTACCGATTTTCCATCGCCTACAAAGATGTGTCTTTCACCATCACTTGGCTTTCGGTAACTCAGGTAACCCTGCATAGAAACACTTATGTGAGTAGTAGCACCAGAATCTATCCACCAAGTGTTTCTAGGTACTGAAGCTAAATTAATCTCAGAATAGACCAAATTAAGAATTATACCTTTCTTTGCACACCAAGCATGATATGTGGTACAATTTTTCTTTACGTGTCCAGACTTGTTACAAAAGAAACAACTCTCTGTTGCTTGTTGTTGTTTCTTTTGAGCTATACCTTTAGCATTTTCATTCTGATATTTTCTTTTCTTACCCTTCTCTTTAGGGGCATTGGCCAAATGAGCACTTTCAGACTTATCAAGCTTCAACCTTTCTTTCTCTTGCACACAATGATAAATGAGCTCATTTAGGGTTCATTTCTCCTTTTGACAGTTATAACTAATTTTAAATTGATTAAACTGTGCAGGAAACGATACCCAACCATAAGAACAAACAATTCCTCAGAAAGCTCGATCTTAAGTGCCTTAAGTCTTGAAGCAGTATGGAACATCTCCATAATGTACTCCCTTACGTTTCCTTGATCCTTATGGTTCATAGACATCAAAGAAGTCAGAAGTGATGTCATCTCAACCTTATCGTTTTTAGCAAAACGTTTCTCAATTTCATCAAGGAAACCCTTGGCCTGAGTAATCTTTTCAGATTCTGTGCCCCTAAAGGCTTCTAGAATGATGTGTTTCATGATCATTATACTTATGCGATTTGAATGATCCCACCTCTCAAAATTCCTCTTAACATCAGGGGTGCTTTCTGCAGTGAGAGGTGCAGGTTGTTCTTCCCATAGTGCAAGGTCTATGTCCATACAACCAAGCACTATAAGTAAGTGCCTTTTCCATTCCTTAAAATTAGTCCCATTAAGCATGGGTATAGAATTTATATTAGCAGATATTGTGGCAGCAGAAGATGAATTAGCTGAATATAAAATAAAAACAAGCTTAAATTAATATTCATAAGTAAACAATAAATTCAAGATAATGGTTAATCTCATCTCAAGATACCAAACACAATATTAATATCAAGTCTTTGGACAGTAATATTAACCGTAAGCGGTACTCTTGTTGTAGCAATCAAACATTGACAATAAATTATGTCAAACAATGAACTAATCTTTGGACTAACTTATTGCTCACATAAAATACCTTATAATTGTCACACATTTATCACCACAGGTGTCTTTGAAATTCTGCCAGATATTAACTTACCTTTGGGTTAATTAATAAGAGCATGAATCAAAAAAACATATAATCATCTTAATATTTCAAATAAACTAATCTGCACAAAAGAGGTCACTTTGGTGGCATTTTGTTTCAACTAATTTATTTAAAATATTAGACATCCTTAATTAAAAGCCAAAATTTGAATTTATTTATTTCAAAATATTTACCTTAATTTTATCTTTTAATCAGATTAAAAGATAATCATATATATTTATATAATTTTCCAAAACAACATGTATTAAATCAATCAAAGCATGTATATATTAAATATTTATATATATAAATAAAACATACGAAACATCAATTTCTTTTGTTAACTTCTTTTCCAATTTTTTTATTAACTAAAAAAATATGTTATATGATTTAAAAAATTGAATTAAATATGCGACAGTAGGAATCGAAATTGATATAGAGCATGCAAAGTTCTTTATTTAAAAGCAAGATAGAAATTCAATGGCAAGATTTGCAATTACACAAATATTTTAAACTCCGTAATTTAATCCTTTAGTTTGAAAATCACCCCAAATTAAAACAAAACCCTAAAATTTCAATATAAACTTTCAAAATATAAAACCCATGAAATTTCATGAATCAATCATTCAAAAGAAGAACTTTAATTAATTCTCAATGATTCGATATGACGAGGCTCTGATATCACTTGTTAGATTTGTAAAATAAATCTGAAATAAAACTTAATAAACCAGGATCTATCATGTCAAATCATCAAGAATAAATTAAGAACAAAACTAGATGCGAAAACGTACCTGAATCCATGAATTTCTTGAAGTTTTACTGGATTTTGTGATTTGATCTTCCAAATTAGCACACAAGAAATTCAGAGAATATCTGCTCTCTCTTTCCTAATGATGGGATATTAGAAAAGATATCTTGTGTATAATTTGGGGACCATAACCCTAATATTTATAACATTGACATATTAGTTCTGATCAAATTCTAATTAGCCCATCATTAATTAGAATTTGATTAGAATTCAATTACTAGAGTATCTACACATATTTGAGCCATACTTTATTTAATAATTAAAGCCCGATAAAATTTTAACCAAATTAGATCACTTTTAATTTGGGCTAACCTATTATGATAGTAAATAATAACATGTAATTACCTTTATTATATATGTGATGAACATATTTTCCAACATGTTTTCCAAGTAGCTTAGGTCCATATATATGATATTATATTTTCTATAACCACCATATATTGTATGCTAATTACTTTTATTAATAAAACTGCTCCAAGTGAGTTTTTTTTATTATATAATTATAGTTTCTTGTTATTTTCTTGACAGACTTTTGCTTCAATTTTTCAAGAATTGTGGAGGAGGTTCTTCATAATTTCAACTTGCCTAATTCAAGTCTATTAGAAGGTTTGATTAAAAGTCATTATAGTTCTTTGTTTATTTTTGTTCATCAAAAGAGGCTAGACTACTTATCCATCTATCTTGCAACCATTCACCTATCATCTTCTACCTTTGGTTTCATCAATCCATTATTCCATTTTTGCCAATTTTATTTAATTCTTTAATTATAGAAATTTTGGTTTTCAATCTTGATATTTTTTCTATTGAATTTTCAAGTTCTTGATGGCCTTAAAATTCCTTATTGTCATAGTTTTCTTATTTTCTAAGAAAGCTTGTTTTCCATTCGATTTACTTCAATTTGATTGTTCAGGCTTCTAAAATTCAATCTCGACTTCCACATCATTTGGTATTATCTAAGAAAAAGCTCTTGAAGCCTTCTTGCACAAACCAAAAATTGTCAAGATTTGCTTCTTACTTTATTTAATTATTTTTTGAATTTTGTTTTAATTTTTTGAGATATTTTAAATTTTATTAAATTTATTTAGTAATTGATTGATAAAAATAAAAATAAAAATGTCAAAAGAAACAATATTTTTATTTTTATTTTTATTCATCCAAGTGAATTTTGAGTTGAAATTTTTTAGATCATATATTATTATATTCATTGATCTTGTCCTATTTTTTTTCATAAATTTTGGCCACCTAGAACACAGAAAACTAATTGCTCAAAGTTGGGTAGTTATTTTTTAGGATTTTAATAGTTTTGCCTTATTTCTTAATTCTTACAGTTAGAATTCTTTGTTACTTGATTTTATTGATTCTTATACATTAACTATCACTTTTGCCTTCTTGTGTTAGTAGGTTTAAAGAAAATTTGTGCATTCCTTTCCTCCATAGAACTTATTTCAATACTTTGAGCCCGTCCTCGGCACTCTAAAGCTTCAGAAACTTTTGTTTAGAACTCTTCTCCATTAATTTTGAATAGTTGATTAAGTATTATAAGAACTTAACAAGTTACCAAGTCCTTCATTTTAGTTAAGTTTTAATTACATTTTCTCAATTTTAGTTAAATTTAATAAAGTGTGTAATTTGAGTCTTTTATTGACTTTAGGGGTCGAATGAGGCCTAAGGTCGAGTTAATATACTTTACGAGCATGCAGGAGACCATTAGAAGGTATGCTAAACTCGATATTGGTCGATGTGTTGCAACACTGAGTACTGGATGTCGCAACATAGGGCGTAGAGTAGAATAATTTTAAGACTACCTTTACTGTTGCGACACAGCTTGATGATGTCGTGACACACATCTGAAGACACCATGAAGATGGAGCATACTGCCCTCGATGTCGTGACATATGACTTGGTGTGTTGCGACATCACCTCTGTACAGGAAATAATTACGAGTCAGGGGCATTTCGGTCCACACTATCAAATATTAAGCATAAGGAGGATAACTGATATAAGGTCAAGGACGATGACCACTCTATAGTCTATAAATAGGCTTATTTAACACATGTTATGGACAACTTTCATATTGTATAATTTTCTTCTTAGATTTAGTCTTTAGTTTTTCTCTTTTCTTAGACTTTAGATTGATTTCAGTTTTTGTTATTTGCTTTTGTGGAAGAAACTAGATTTGTGAAACATAATCAAACTCTGTGAGGATTCTACACTCAATTCTAATACAAATCAGGCTTCTTCTAAACTTTATACTCTTGAATTACTATTCATGTATGCTATTTCTATCAAGTTTATATTGTTTATGAGATCCATAAGGAACTAATCCTCCTGTGAGGGATTAACAAGGAGAGGTGTGATTAATTAACTATTTTGTAGGGTTTTCTTAGCGGATCAACTGTTCAGGAAAAGAAGAACCTAAACCTTAGGCCTGACAACCCTAAGAAGTCATTAAGGTGGGAATTAACCCAAATTTAGTATGACCTATCTGTGAACAACTTAACCCTGAACCAGTATGGACTACGAGGTCAAGAGATAAGTAGTTCTTGCCGACTCGTTATTTTAATGGAAGATCAGAAGATACTACCGGGATATCGACTAGTTGATTGAACAAGAAAACCTAAAGCAACAGTTGGTTATGATTACTAAAGTAAGCTAATTACTAAAGTAAGCTAATCACCCATATTCAAATTTGATATATTCTATAATTTGATTTCTCGTGATTTGATTTGATTTCTTTATTTTATTATTATTAGTATAGATCACAAAAACCTTTCTTTTTATTCCATCATAATATAATTCATTTAAAGTACTAATTAGATCTATTTATGCTTATGTTAGAATTAATTTAGCACTCATTTTCCTTGGAGTACTCATCTACTCCATTGTAACTATATTACAATCTGACCCGTATACTTGCAGATATCGCCTTTTCATATATTTTGTGGAGGATTTTTACTCTAGATGTTAGTACGTCTGGAGGTGGTCAGATATTGATGTATGAAAGTTTGATATAAATTTGTAAAATTTTATACATATGTTATATTCTTTTATTCTTGTACTGCTTACTAAGTTTTCACAGGCTTAACACGTTTATTTTTAGTGCATAGGTACAGTTAGATTTGGCATGTGTGATTGGAGTCATTAGCTACTCATCTCATCACATCCTCAAGCTCGAGAAAATATGTATTACGTTTTGGTGTAGAAATGACATGTACATAGGTTTTTGAATATGTTGGGTCATGCTGCAAACTTTGTAATTTTTGTATGATTTAAATAAAATTTTAGTAAATTAATGTTGTATGGTAATGCATATGTGTTTTAGTGTCTTTTACACTGAAAATGGTGTTTTGGACCGAGAAGAAATTGAATTTTGTTATGCAGGGACTAAGGTGTAAAAGTTTAAAAAATATAAATTTTCTTTCCATTTTGACCCATTACATGGGATAGTCACACGGCCGTGTGAGTGCTGAAAATTAGTCAATTTTGGAGCCGCACGGGTTCAAAGACTTTCAAGACCATGTGGTAGACACAACCATGTGCCTTTTTTTTTTTTTTTTACAAAAGTTCATATTTCACTTTAAAGTACTGTTTTAAATACTCAAATGTTTAAGGAGCTTCTTGGGCTCCTCACTAACATTGATAATGGTTAATTAATGAATCGGTAAGTTACAAATGGGTTCAAAATGAGTCTTTACTTGTTAGAGTTTGGTTGGTTAATACTTTGATATTTAATGTAGCATTCCTATATTTGATCCGATATTCGGATTAGGTATAGGGGTGTTACAAGAGATGACAACTTTCCATCTTAATGCATGTAAACAAATCATTTCAAATTACTATGATGAGACAGAAAATGAGAGAGTTATGTATGTTAACTTAAAATTATGTATTTTTCAAAAGTTTCAATTTCTTTCATCTTATTTTTCAACTCCACCAAGTAATAAATGGAAAGAAAATTACTTTTTCTTTCAAAATTTTCATATTTCTTACCAAAAGTAAAGAAAAAAACAATTATATTTTCTATTTTTCCACTCTTTCATTTTTCTCCTCTTTTCAATTCTCTTTCCCTCTACCAAGTAAAGCCTAAATTGGAAAACAATTAACATCAATTACATTCAAAGAAGAGATCAAATTGCTCCTAACTCAATAGTTTATTGACGAAAATAAATAACGCCATCTTCAAATGTTTTTTATTTACTCATTTTCGTAAAGTACATGCTTAAACTTCCTTGCTTAATTTGCGAGTAAATTATTCTTTGACCCTAGACCTCTTTGATATTTATTTTGGTTATTTTAATACATAGTTGTTATAGATTATAGTTTGTAAATAAATAGAAATGTTGTATAAAATTACATTCAAATATTAAATTCGATGTATATTAGTTTTTAGGGTAATTGTATAGCTTTAAATTAAATGTTAAAAGTTCATTTCATTGCGGTTGATCTATTTGTGGACGCTTCCAAGGGAGGAGAAACAAGTGAGCTGCAAAACAGTCTTAAAATGACAAAAAAGAAGGTAAAGGAAACCAGATTTTTGGCTCGGGGATGCGATTATAACAATTATTCCTTATGCTTTCTATTGTAAAATAATAATAATTCAGGGAAAAGGACTCAGAACAAACCATCTTAAAGATAAAATAATATGTACAATGTTGTATGTTCCTTCATTCCTTCACTTCATTGGTAGATACTAAAAGAGTTAGGCCTTTAGTCCAAATCAATGTTGTAATCAAAGGTGAATTATTAGAATAGGTTACATAGACCCAAGACTGTGAGCCAAACCCTATGCAATTATTATTAGGTAAGCCCTTTGCTTTACAGTCATTAAATTTAAATAAATAAATCACACTCATAATTTAGATGGTGTTTTCCATGGAATGGAAACTCCGTTATTTCTTGTGGTTTGGCTTTAGTTGTCCGCCAGTCTCAGTCAGCTTGAGTTTACGGGCGTAATTGAAGCAGTTGATTTTAAAATATTCTATATTGTGGAACATGGGTGTTGTCACTTGGCGGCGTCTTCTTATTGTTGCTAAACCTTGTAGTCTTTTAATATCGATTTCGGTCCTACACTTGCACTGAAATTAATCTTACAAATTTCCCATACTGACATAAGGCTAAGCTCTCACATCTTTATCATATTGCCTGTTTTTCTTTGTCTTTGTCTTCTTCTTTTTCTTCTTCCTTGTTGCTTGCAGGATTTGCCTACTTATGGTACAAGGACCATAGGCATCATCATGGAAAGGAACTTAGAAGAAAGCCTTGTTCTGCGTGAAGAATCTAAGGTTTTTGCCTCTTTTTATTGGCTTTTTTACTCTCAGGTTGCTTTGATATTGGTTCTGATTCAGAAAAAGGAAATCTTATGTAAGGGTTTTAATTTGATTCTTTTTAGGATATGGCAGAAAGTGAATTTGATCCATCAATCTTGCTTTCGATGCCCAATTCACCAAGCCAAAATGGCAGACCAAGCAGCATGGTTATCAAGGCAAGTTCTTTTAATTAATTTGACCTTTTAAGAACATTATTTTGAAAAAGGAAAAAACAGATTTTCTTTTACTTGATATTTGAGTTTTCTTTTAATTGTGCATTGAACTTTTAACAAGCAGAAAGCACAAAGTGTAATCCCTGCTCATTTGGTAGCTGAAGCAATCTCAACACTACAAGGCCTTGACTTGAGATGGTCTGGTCCCATAACACCCACTGAAATGCAATATGTAGAGCAATATGTCTTTGCAAAATATCCTCAATATTGCAATGGACTTGTGGAAGATGGACTAAAGATGATCGATGTCGACAGTCTATCCAACAGTGACGAGTCCTTTGAGACCGTTGCCGACAATAAGCAGAAATCACCGAGGATTGTAGGCAACAGGGAGTCCTTTTCATCTTCATCAACTTCTGTTATGGCAGATATTGACAACACTCAATTGGAGCCTTCAAGGCTTCTTGATATCCTCACTAGGAAAACTTCTTTCCTAGGGAACTTCGTTTCAATACCTGAAATTCAAGCTCAAAACAGAGCTTTGAAACATTGTGGGCTAAGTGAAGATGAGTATTTAGTGCTTTTCATGCCAAATTACAAGGATGCTATGATGTTGATTGGTGAAAGCTACCCCTTCTTTAAAGGGAACTATTATTTGACAATCATTGCTGAAGAATCAGACTACATAAGGGAATTCGCTAGCCAGAGAGAATCAAAGGTTATTTCAGCACCAGAAACATGGTTGGATTTGAGGATTAAAGGATCACAACTCAGCCAAAACTTCAGAAGAAAATGTAAACATAGTCCCAAAGGGCTTTTTGCCTATCCAGCTGATGTAAATGGGACGACTAGGCTTTCAATGCATTGGATCTCGGAGGCACATAGAAACTCATGGCACGTTCTCCTTGATGCGACCACGTTGGTTTTCAGCGAGGGCCAGCGGCTGCCACTCGCACTCCACCGACCGGACTTTGTGTTATGTACAGTTGAAAACACCCACGCTCACCCTTCCAAGATTACCTGCCTGCTTGTTAGGAAAAGATCATTTGATACCACCGCTTCTTCTCCCTAGATTTGCATTTTCTTCAAGCCTTGTTTCAGTTCACATTGCAGTCAAGAATTATCTACGTTTCCAAAAATATATTAACCAATAGACTCGAGTCTCACTCCAATCTGAATTACTACTTAATTACTCAAAATTTTGACAAAATAATGTCATTCGTGGCATTTTGCTGGCGGGGACTTGGAAGCTATCCACATTTACAATATTTTACCATGTTTTGAACGGGAGTTAAAAGGCTACATTCTTTTTAACTTACCATTTAAGGTGCTGCTTAACAAAATATAATATTAGCAAGGGAGTATTGGATTACAAAATATAATATTATTTAGTGTAAATAGCCGATCAACTATAAAAAAAAAAAAATTCATTTTAGGTTAAAATAAAAATTTACAATTTAAGCACCCATGTTACATAATTTGATCAATTTGGTTACTCCCGTTAAAATCACAAATGGCAAGTTGACGTGGCAGTTAAAAAATCGATATAATAACAAATTTAGCCCTCAAGTTTTACATCTTATATCAATTTAGTCATAATTTTAAATAATTAACCTTCAAATTTTACAAATGGTCTCAATTAGATTCGAATTCTAAAAAATCTAAACAAATATATAAAAATACATAAATATTTTAAAATATAATAATAAATTTAAATTTTATATTAATATTAATATTAATATTTATGTTAATAGTAAATAAATTTGTGCTTTTAACGGGAATGACTAAAATGATTGAATTATATAACGTAGGTGCTTAAATTGCAAACTTTTATTTTGGGTGCCTAAAATGATTTTTTTATAGCTAAGTAACTATCTGTATAGTTTTACCTTATTATTTATGATAATAAAATTATCATAATGTAAGATTATTTAACAAATTACCATGTTTGCTATATTACCATGTTTGGTTAATTTGGTTGGAATATAAGATTTTATTGTTTGATTGCCAAAATGCAAGATTACCTAGAAACTTATCATACTAAATTTTCCTCGTTATAGTTTATTTTTGTTAAAATATGTAATAAGTCTCTATACTTTTCGTAAAATTGGAATTTAATCTATCTATTTTTCTTATTTTAAAATTCAGTGTAACTATTACACTACTAAGGTTATTTTGTTAAATTTAGGTTTATGACAATGTCATTTTTTTAGTTACTATTGAGTGAGTATTTTTTTAATTTTAAAATATCACACCAATAAATTTAACAATGTTAACAATTGAACTTGAATTTTGTAATCTAAAAAATAAAAATACATGAATTAAATTTCAAATTTACGAAAAGAAAATTCCATAACATATTTTAACCATTTATTAACAAGTTTAATTACTTCAACCTTAATTTAAAGATATTGATGTTAAGTTCATCAAGTACTTCCGTTAAACTCTCGAACTATATATTCTCATTTTCATTTCAAGATTTAACATAGTATTATTATAATTAATATATTTAGTTTTACATATGTTGCCTCATGAATACATTAATCTCAATTTTTTTCCTTTTATTACTAAATTTTATTTTATTTTGATTAGAAATATTTTACATAATTTTTAAATTTCATTAATATACTATTTATATCAAAGCTGAGATCCAATAATTTTATCTATTTTATTAATGTATTAAGTTATAATATTATCTTATAATAATTTTTGAGAAATATATACAGATATATTTACGTAATATATAAAAAAAATTGTCATAAATGAAGCTGACTCTTGAAATCTTATATTACCTAAGAAATTATATTGAAATTATCCCATATTTCGAAATCTTAACTTTACCGGAAATGTAATATTAGTGGCTCAAGGTAATTTTCGCGAACCAAACTTAAGAATGTTATGCCAAAATGTAATGTTATCTCGAAAATATAAGACGACTTAACACATTACTGGGCATGTTATATTTGTCTATTTTAATCATTTTATTAGAATGTAAAATTTTATTGCTTAGTTAATAGAATGTATGATTACCTCATATTTTACTAAATTATTTTTGTTATAATTTTTTAACAAGTATACTTCCTGATATTGATATGAAAGTTCATAAAGCTCTTCCATTATACTCTAAAACTTTCTATTCTCATTTTTGGTACAAAAACCTAAATCTTAGATTTAATATAGTATTATTATAATCAATATATCAATTTTCCTTTGAGTGCAAACATTACCCCATTATCTAATTACATCAATTTTTATTTCTTTTATTTTTTTTTATTACCACACCTCATTTACTTTTTATTAAAATGTATTTTGGATCAATTTTAATTTTTTTAATATATTATTTATATTAAATATTATAATTGATAATTTGATCCTTTCATATTAAACTCATCAAATTTATAATAAAAAAAATGTAAAAATGTCATAAAGTGAATATTATTCCCAAAATCTTACATTCTTTAAGGAAGAGATGATATTGAGATTACTCTTATTAAGGGAGGTCGACTCTTTCATGAGAAGTCTTCAAAGTGTCGTTTGCTAGACATTCAATCAGTCCCCAAATAATTGAAGTAATTGTCCTCTAGTAGGGGTTTTATCTCACATACTCTATTGAAAGCTAACGTGCCGAGTGTAGCAACTTGGTGAGCCTAGTTTATAAAGCCAAGAACACTTCTATTGATGGGCCTACAAAACTCACGGAAGAGGTGTAAGTATAGGATGTGTAATATAATTATGTAGCTCACCTACACATGGGGGGACTTAAACCACCAACCCGAGGCATATGGGCTTAGTGGGAAATGGAAAATATGTGTTGATTTTGAGTTGGTTGTTGTTTAGTGCTATTGAGGACACTAATGGTTAAATTAACCATGCTTGGTCCACACTCACCGCACCAATTATTGATGATTAGAATGAGCAATAGGAAGAAGTGCAACAAAGGTCACAAGATGGTTAACCTAGTAAGGGCGAAGAGTCATAAGAATGAGAGAATATTAGTGAGCAAGTGTGAGAGAGTGGGAAAGAAAGAGAGTAGATTTGTGTGTTTCCCTCATTTATGGAGTTCAAGGTCTTTTATATAGAAGGCTTGAGGGCATGTGGTGGCCTCCCATGAGTGGACAAGTCCCCTCATTATTTTTCAATGAGGCTAGCCATGGAATGTTGTATGGTGGCGATGTGTCATCATAGGATGTAAGAGATGGGTGATAGATTTCTTGACAATATAACAGACTTTATACTAGAGGCAACTCGAGTGACCCCTAGACTAATGGTGAACAATATGTTGGAGGAGGCATGTTGGTAGACTTGGTCAAGACTAGTGAAGGTGGTTGGTCGGTGAGGATAACTATGAAGGTTCTCTACACAACAACTCCCTATATTCCAAAATTTTAGTAAAATTGTTAAAATAAAAATTATGGACTCAAGGTAATGCTTGCGAACCAAATGTGAGAATGATACGTTGAAACATAAGATTATCTTGGAAATGTAAGATAACTTGAACCAAGCACCCTTAAATAGCAAGAAAAGGTCTTTATTTCTAACTTGATGAACAATTTATTAGGGGTGTGCATACTTCTACAAAAATCTAATTAACGAACTGAATTGAACTAGTTTAGTTAATTTGTTGATGACCATCTATAAACGTGTTATCGTTTATAGTGAAAATATCACACCAAAAATATAAGAAATTAAATCGACGGTGTCTGCAAGTATATAGGTCAAATTATAATATAGTATACGTGTTTACAACGAAACACAAGAAGTATTTCCAAGGATCGTACCCAAGGGAGGATGGAAAAAATCTATAGAAAATCTCTTTACAATAATAAGTCTAAATAGTATTAATTTAATCTTATATTACGACAAATAATAAAAGTGATTAATAAGATAAATTAAATAATTAAAATAAATAAACAAGAAAATAGACAAACGACTAAATTGATAAAACCAATCAGGAAGATTAACTTGTTTCAGGGTTTGTAATCAACTTTGAATTAGGGTTTTAGGGTGGATTAGCTACCAATTAACCAATTATTACCTCCTGGCCTCTAACTGACTAATCGATTGGTTGATACTCACTTATCTCCCAACCTCACTTTGTCAAATAGGATAAACTACGATTTACTTGGTTAAACTTATCTCTCGAACTCGTTTAACTTATGATTACTTCCTAGAGTTGTCAAAGACTAGGGTTTAAGAACGTATAATCTAAACCAACTAATCCTCTAGGACAACCCTAAATCCTTCGTTAATCACGTCTTCACCCATTCGTTAATCTCCCCTAAGGGATTTATCCACGCATGTTCTTCTTAATCTTAATCTCAATTGAATAAAACATGTAAAGAACACAACTGAATTGAAAGAGAAAAGAGATTAGATTAATCATGAATTTGATGTCGATTGAAGAACGAAGTAGTAAATCTCTCAATCAGAATAATAAATATCATCACTTTCAAAGGCAAATAACTGAAATTCTTCAATATTATAAAAGAGCTTTTGGACCGAAATCGATTCGAAGAGGACAGAACTTAGAGTTTATGAAAACTAAAAGAAAACTAAGTTTAATCCTACTGCTAAACTACGAGGTGTTTTGAAGGCATCAAAGAGACTTAGTTACACCAAACCCTTAAGGTCTTATTTATAGGAGTGTTGGCAACCCGAATTAGGTTTTCAGCACTTCTTATGTCTTCGTATAAAGTCGATTGTACGGACGAAAATAACCCGAAAGACTTAGGCAACATGTCGACCTATTTCATGCTATACAAGGTCTATGGTGCGACACGACATGTGATTCACGCCTTGTATGGTTCGTTTCATGCTTTAACAGCTCAGAAAGCTTGTGCATCACTAGTCCCTTCCTCCCCCATCAATTGGGCCTATAAATCATCATCTTACACACTCAATTACAAACATTAGCAATACTTAAGGCCCGTGTCAACCTAATAGGTCATAAAACTCACAAATTTTGTTAAAACACTTATTTTTATTAACTTTTAATACTAACTACTAAATACCAAAAACATAATAATAAATACTAAATTGCCTAGAAAACTAGCTCCTTAAGTGTGGAAATAGACCAAAATTACTACTACATTTGACGGTAAGTCAAATAGCCCCACACTTAAGTCTTTGCTTGTCCTTAAGCAAACTAAACGAAAATAAAATAAAAAGCCTAAAACAAACTAAACTGAAAACAAGAAATAAACAAGTAGAGAAAAAAATACTCGAGCTAGCTTCAAAATTGGATAGAAATATATTTACAAGATAATGTAAATAAACATATGATTCTAGAATGATATATAATTGACTCAAAATTTCTAAAATTAGGCGGGTTAGTTCAATAAATTACAAATTAAATAAATAAAAGAATATTAAGTATAGATTTCCATCAAAACAGATATATAAATATACAAGTATGTTCAAATGAATATAAGTGGTAAAAATATCAATCATTGGCACAATGTCATCCAAGTAAGGTACTACCTAAGTTACAAAAGACTTTTTGGCTTGTAACGTTCTACAGCTTAGGCTGGTTTGGAATTCAAAGAACATGCTCGACAAAATAGCTAAACATGAAAGTAGTTTGACACATTGTATTGTTCTTGATACTCCCCCAAGTGTACATATAGCTCACCACCTTATATCCACTTTTCTCACCTTCTTTATCTCTCCTTCTACTAAGGCATCATATAATATTTATGAGTACAATCATCTGTACTTATATTTTTTTCAAACAAACATGAACGTACTTTTTTTCCAACTCACTTTACTTTTATTTTTTTCATCGAGATTTTCTCTATTGATATTTTCCTTATTTTTCTACAAGCTCAAGAAATCTTATACTCACTATACCGCAAAACTCATTAGCTCACTTATTTTTTTCTTTTCATTTGAAACCACCCTAATGTATCTACCCAATCCTTCAATATCAATACTCGGACGTCTAAACTTGTGCAAGGAATAAGAAATAAAAGATCAAATAAAATATTCATTACGTTTAGGGTTTCATTTACGGTTAATCAGGAAAATGGATTTAGGCTTCAAAATAGGTAGTAGGGAAAAGACTTACGAGATAGCTTTTTGGCTCGAAAAATTGTCTACGAAATAATGCTTGAGGTCATCCCTAGGCAATTCTATAACTGGTTTAAATCGGCCAAGTCTATCAATTTCCACAACTTATAATTCAATTAAACATGCATGTAATTTATACATCTATTTATCATGTGGTATACTCAACATCTTAAATCTATTCCCAGTGTAATGAATTGAACTAATTAGTTTAAAATTAGAAAATTTAGAATAAATTATTATCAAAATAAATTTATAGATTATTTACAAAATCCTATTAGCATGCTCCTAACCAATCACTTGTATTTCTACAAGCTCAAGAACATAGAAAATATGCAAAAATAAATATTTAAAAACTACTAAAAACTAGAAAAATAAAATAACAAAAAAAATTTAAAATTTTTGTAAGCCACCCCCACACTTTATTTGACACATTGTCCCTAATGTGCAATAAAAATATGAAGGAAAGAGGTTACACGATTGATGTGATTCGTGCAACTCAATAGGTGGGATTACTCCTCCTTTTGGTTTTGGCTTGCATTAGTAGTGTCGGAAAAAATTGTGGGGTTCCTACAAAGAAAAATTAAAACACACATATATATAATACTAAATTCTAACTAATTAAAACAAAAACTAAAAATCTTCCTAAATAAAATTAAAGTACAAAGTCAAAATTAAAAATTTTAAAATGTTCAGAATTAGTTAGAATCAGGTTTCGACTCCTTTATCATCAGTGCCTTGCCCCTCTCACGCCCTGCCAACGGTTTAGTAGCTTGTCTTCCTAAAGTTTTAGTCGAGCTGTGATGGCTTGGGTCGCAGATCGCCACGCCCTTTATCGATGAATGGTTTGGTCGAAATACTCATTCATAATCCGATGGCACAACTGGGGTCTCCTCATCTTCATCATTGGCGCCCTCCTCGCCTGACGATGGGAATCACTTAAACATGTCCAATAGTGGTGTTGGTGTTGGCCATGCATTCTGTTCCGCAATTCAAATCAGAATGTCATCCATATCTTGCATCCATCATGTCTGCCACTACAAGATGGGCATATCCATTAGTCTCGTTATCTTTAACGTATAAGCTTTACTCTTTCTCTTTGTTGACCCTTGAGGATCACTCTTATATTTAGTTCATTGTTCTTCTCCTGATTTTGTTTCCATTGGAGCTCAATGAATTGGCCATAAAGGTTGTCTCTAATCACGATCTTCGTAGGTCTTCTGAATGGCTTGATTGGAGATATAGGAACGTTAGCTCGACGACATAGAGCGGTGATCAAATGCGAGAAGTACATATTTTACTTTCGGCTCCATATGCACTTTAGCATTTCCTCGTAAATCTAGTAGCTGATACAAATTGTATCTCTCTATAAAATAGAATAAAGCATAACTGCTTGACAGACAGTAACATAAGAAATGTTATGTGTTGGTGCCAGAGAGGTGCAAATGTAACACCCCATGCTTGACCCGATCGTCGGATCTAGGTATGGATTTTCACTAGTCAAACTGTTGAAATCACTAAACCTTTCTTTTAAAATCAACTTTTTGGTTTGGTGGGGTACCCATTTACCAGAGTTGTTTCCAATAAATTTGAATATATATAATTGAAAACGAAATTAAAATGGTACCATACCATTTTAAAAGATTAAAGATACAAGTAAACAGCCTTTGACAGTAGCTTAGAAAAATATCCAATAGGTCGTATGAAATTTCCTTTTACGTTACTTCTTGAGCTATAGTTTAAGACTCTACTCGATTTAATCTAATAATTCCATAAATCACAATTAATAATAAGCCAACAAGGCTGCCAATAAGCATTCAAGAGTTCAAAATATCATTTTCAAAATACAATGTGATGGATTATAAATGGTTGCATCTAACAATCGTCCTAGTACCCCCAGTAATTACATGTCACATAAAGATTACAAATAGGCCGCTAGTCTGGCTGTTCCCTGGCTACCACCACATTTAACTAACGACCTAAAAGTAAGAAGAAGAAACTAGGTAAGTTTGAGAGAACTTAGTAAGTTCCTAGGAAATGAATCCCACTAAAATACCATTAGACATGCAGTGGTTAGACTCAAACTAACAGACTAACATGCCAAATTCGGCAGATACAAGTCTTTCTCTAATCCGAAGTATCCATTGGTGGATATTATTGCCATCAGACTCAGCCTATCAACAAACACTAATTGCATTTGAATGTTCGCCTATGAAGGACACGAGCACAACTACTTTGTGTGTACGCCACTTGCATGGACTACCCATTTATAAATATTAGGCTTAGTATTTACATTTCATGCTACATACATGTAACGCTCGATTTGTGCAAGTGTACACAATCATTATCAAGTAATAAGTAAGTAAAAGGGTTATCATCTCCATAGGGACTGTGTATATTAATCAATATATTGCAAGATTAAAGTTAACAATTTAGTGATAGAAATACAATATTTTGGGTGATGCTGATTAAGCTATCTAAATGCAAGATGATCCCTAATGTAATTTAATCTAAATGCCAGGTATGAAATGAGATTTATGAAATGAATTTAGCAACAAAGCTACAAAATTCAACAATCAATAACATGAATAGGCTAAGAAAATTACAACTTTCATGTAACACCTCTAACCCGTATACATCGCCGGACTAGGGTTACGGAGCATTATCGGAGTTTACAGATCAAATAGACAGAAAATTCAAACATTTCATATCATTTAATATTCATGTCAAAAACCAACCGAAATTATACAAGTTATCCCTTATACAAGCCCCCAAGGCCCAAAATATGCGTTAGAAACAAGTTGTAACTAAATCAGAAACTCAAAAATTTTTTCAAAGATGCAAGGATCATACGGCCAAGAGACACGCCCGTGTTTTAGGCTGTATGGGCATTCAAAAGAGGGATACACAGCTGTGTCCCAGCCCTTGTCCGTGCCTGTATAACTTACTGACTTGGGTTACATGGCCAAGCCACACGCCCGTGTGCCCTTTTGAAGTAACCTTACATGCCTGTATGCCAGACCGTATGCTATGCGGTGTAACAGCCTAACTTGCAAACCTTTATGAAGCTACAGGGGACACACGGCAGTGTCACCTAACACACGGCTGAGACACACGCCCGTGTCTCTGCCCTATGGATGAAAATAGGCCATTTTACAAGCCACATTTCTCACCCAAAACCTAAACTCAACATTTTGCATATACACAAGTCATAAATAGGCATCCAAAACAAGCCAAAATCAAGCCTTAAACATGTAACATCTTCACATACAGCCAATATGCCCTTAGACACCTCAAATGAAAACTTATAACATATATATCTAAAAATTCAATATGTCTAATTGTTTAACTAACTTATATGCATATTTGTACCAAAACTTACCATGTAGGTCATTAATCAAAACATACCATTTAGTACCATTTATGTACTTGATCTCTAGCATCAAATGGTCATATAAATCACTTGTAACTTGTGCAGTAAAGACACCAATACAAACCATTCAAAACTAACATCATTATACATATGTACTTTCCACAATAAGCACTAAATCACTCCAAATTATAATACATATCCATATGCATATTCAACTACCATTTAATTTTCATCGATCAAACATAAATCAATTCACATATTAACCATACCAAACCACATGTCAAACATGATAAAGCCATTTATATATACATAGAAAAATATACCAAGACAGAAGCCAAAGCATATGGCCACAACCACAACATCACACATAGGCTAACATTAGCCGGAATAACCTAGACATGCCATTATCACTGAAATAAAACAACTGAAAGTACCAAAAGAGCTGATGGATAGTGTGATATAACTCTGACAAGCTTCCAACCCGAACAAGCTTCTGGATCACTATAAAACACGAAAAATAACACAGAGTAAGCATTTAAGCTTAGTAAGTTCATATAACATAGAATTTAACTTACCATTTAATCACAATTTAGATAAGTAAACATAGCATATCACAACTCAATTTGGCCAAAAGCCTAAACCCATATTCACCAACATGTTAGCCATGTAAGCACATATAATATCCAATACACATGAATGAACTCAACCATTATTCAAATTTCATATACATAAGCACATATAATATCCAATACACATGGATGAACTCAACCATTATTCAAATTTCATATACATGTATCATACATTTCATATATCAATATATCATGTAACATTATTTCCGTGTACTTCATGTAAATACCTGTACTAGTTCATATCGAACTCATATATTCTCGTAATAGAACTGTGCCTATTGAACCATTTAGAATATTGTTGGATACTTGGGTAGCACACATAAGGTGTACTGAACTGTAATCCGTCAATTCCTGTACATGTATGCTCATACGAGCTTTGAATTGGTATGCTCTTATGAGCTGTAAACAGTAAGCTCCTCCGAGCTAAATAATGGTAAGCTCATACGATCTAAATATCGGTAAGCTCTCTCGAGTTGAGAATCGGTAACCCTAATGACATGTTATTTGTACCTTACAAATTCTTAAGGTTCAAACGGGACTTGGTAATTGTTGTACGTTGTCGGATACGCAATTGGTATTCATTCATGGCAATTACACAACTCACAAACATATAATTCAATTTAAAACATATAAATGTACAATTTAATTACACGAACTTACCTCGACGAGGGTATGTAGATACGGAGGCGACTAATCTAAGAGTTTCTCTTTGCCTCGATCTAACTCCGTAGAGGTCTAGTAAGATCTATATGGATAAATTTAACCCAATTAATAGATTTCACATTCAATTTAGTCCAACATGTAATTTTGGAAAAATTACCATTTTGCCCCTGTACTTTTAATTCTTTGCAATTTAGTCCCTAGGCTCGTAAAATAAAATTCATTCAATTTTACCCCTACCCAAGCCTAGTCGAACTATATACATGCTTATATCAGCCCACATATTTTAAAAGTTTACAAATTTAACCATGTATTTATCACAATTTTCAATTTAATCCCTATTTGACAATTTCACTAAAAATTCCTTAACAAAAGTTGTTTATCCAACAACCATTCATTTTCTATCATAAAACATCAAACCTCAAGCATGCTCATCAATGAAAAACCCAAATACTTTAACATTTTTACAAATTAGTCCTCGGGCTAGCTAGATTAAGGTTACAACGATTCCCGAAACATAGAAATTATTAAAAATGGGACAAAAATCAGACCTAATTGGACAATGAAAGCTTGGTCGAACATAGGTCTCCAAAAATGGCTTCTTCTATTTGAATTTTTGGGTGGAAAAATAAATTAAAGATGATAAATTTTAATTTGTTTTAGTTATTATATCATTATTAACTAATTTACTTAATTAACCTTTTAATTTCAACCAAATTTTAATAATGCCAAATCAATATCTTCCACTAACTCATTAATGGGATATTTACCAGATAAAGACCTCCACTTTTAAGTTCTATAGCCATTTAATATCTTTAGCTATTATAACTCAACTTTTGCACTTTATGCGGTTTAGTCCTTTTTATCAAATTGAGCATGTAAACTGTAAAATTTCTTAACAAAATTTTTATACGGTAATTCTATCATGCTGTAGACCATAAAATAATAATAAAATAAATTTTTAGACCTCATATTTATGGTCCCAAAACCACTGTTTTGATTTCACTGAAAACGGGCTATTACATTACAACTTAGTTCATTTTCCTCATGTTTAACAGTGTTCGAAAAATATTCCATGGCAACTCGATCTTTCATGAGTTTTAAAACCAAATTAAGTTCTTTTTGAATCTTTTACTTAGTAAAACATGCATTTTAGTGATCATATTGAACTAAGGGTTTCTTAGAATTCATGTGAAGTAAAAGTGACAGTTTAGGTTTGAAACAGTTTAATCACATAAACCTAAAAACTATGCAATATAATAGAGCTCGTTAAAGTTATTATAGACCTTCAATTTAATCAGGTCATGAACTAAATTAAGCATGAACATTTCAATTATTGTGTCCACTAGCCGTCGTTTGGTCAAAATCGCTTAGCTAATTCTAATGCATGCAACCATGCATGAATGAAATACACACTTGAGTTTAATTAAAAACATGATCGATTGAGGAAAAAACACTACAAACATGACTTAAACAAAGTTCATTGAATCAATGTAATCATCCTAGATAAATAGATTTAAGCTACCATTGTTGATGATAAGATAACAAAGCACATTGCAAACATGATTAAAATCAAAATAAAAAAGTAAAGGAAGAATAAACTCTATTGAATCAGTAGTCTCGTGACTTTGATTAAAGATGTTGTAACAGCCCATTTTTTAGTGAAATCGAAACAGTAGTTTCTGGACCACAAATCCGGTACGAAAATAAAGTTTATTTGTATTTTATTATGTAGTCCGTATTATGATAGACAGGTTGTGTGAAAATTTTGATTCGAAAATTTTATCGATTGATTGTTTAATTAGGAGAATGACTAAATCGCATAAAATGCGAAAGTTAAATTATAGTAGCTATAAGGATTAAATAGCTATGGAATTCAAATCTAGAGGTCCTTATATGATAATTAGACCATTAAAGAAGAATGTAGCTTTTTCTTGGTGACTCATCCATGGAAATATAGAAAAAAAGGGCAAGGACTAAATTAAAAATTGCAAAATACTTAATTAATTAAAAATATGATAAAAGAAATCATCTTATTTTATGTCATATTCAACCTAAAACACATGGAAACCCTAGATGAGAGAAAATAAACTTTTAAGGCCTAATTAGGTAAGTTTCCTTGTCCCGTTTTTAGTAGTTTTGATGTTTTTGAAATCGGGATAGCTTAATCTCTCTATTTGAGGGATTAATTTGAAAAGTTATCAAGGTATGAAAAATGGGTCATGGATGTATATGCTGGAAATTATAAATTTATGGTAGAAAATGAAAGACTATTGATAGATAAACAACTTTTACAAAGTGATTTTTGATGAAAACATGATTTAAAGACTAAAATGAAAAGTTGTAAAATTTGATAAAAAATTCTGAAATATTATGAGTACATGTGCTGTAAATTTTGTAATAGGCCTTTGGTTAGGCTTGGAATAGGGATTAATTTGCACAAGTTTCATTTTCCGAGCCTAGAGACGAAATTGAAATTTGTGAAAAAGTTAGGGGCAAAATGGTTTTTTTTTCTAGGACGTAAATTGAGTCCAACTAAATATGAAATATGTTAAATTGATGACTAAAGTTATTTATATAGATCCGGATAATAGAAACTCGAGGCTAGATTGAGGAAAGGAAAAGGTTTCGGATTAGTAGATTTCTAACACGAACAAGTGTCGAGGTAAGTTTGTGTAACTTAATCGAGCATGTAATTATGTTAATTGAATGTTGTGTTTGTATGTAATGTGATTTATATTGATGTACTTTACTTGTATACTATGATGGAAAATTTGATACATGCTTGAAATGGTGATAAAGGTGTTAAGCCTCGATTGAATGTTGAATTCCAATGATTATATGCACTTTCCCGAAACTAATAAGGTCTTGCATTTGTTATGGATGGGATTTAGCTCGGACCAGTAATCCCATTGACCTTGTTATAAAAAGGATTTAGCTCAAACGGGTAATCCCGATATAAGATCTCTCGAGCATACGTTATGATTAGGGTTTAGCCTGGACTGGTAATCCTAATCGAGCTCATCTGAGCTTACATTATATAAAGGATTTAGCTTGGTCTGGTAATCCAGTTATAGAATACGTGGCTCGAGAGAGTGTTTCTTGGTTAAGTGCCCTAATGGGTACCCTTGAATAAGAAAATTGACGGATTATTGAATCGTACACTTCGAGTTTACTACTTGAGCATCCATCGAAATTCAATGATTCAATGGACATATAACTCTTGATATGGCATGAGAATTATGAGATGAAATGATAATGACTTGAAGGAATATTGCATGATGAGCTCATCTCTGTTTACTTGATTGTTATGAAAATTTTGGTGACTATCATGTTTGATTAAATGTGGTTGATTAGGCAATTTAGCCAAATGGATGGAAACATGACATTGTATGCTTAGATTTAATAATCAGGATTGGTAAGTTTAGTTTCCGTTATACGAACTTACTAAGTATGTAATGCTCACTCCATTTTATTTTCCCCCTGTTTTATAGTGCTTGGAAGCTCGCAAGGGTTGGAGATCACTGGAGCATCGTCATACTATCAGCTAGTCATTTTGGGTATAATTAGTAAAAATCATTTGGTATAATGGCATGTATAGGACAACTTGGCCAATAGTGGCTTGAAATGATGTTTTGTAACATAGCCATTGGAATGGCTAGTAATGGTTCATTTTGGTATTTCTAAGTAGGTTATTATGATATATATATACACACATGTGTTTTGTTGAGTATATATGAACCAATAATGTTAATGCTTAAGTTAATCCAAGGTAATTTTACAAACACAAAAGCATGTAATGGTATGCCGTAATGAATCATGGAATTGTCTAAGTTAAATGCTTGGATTGGTTGGTATTGGATGTTTGTTTCAAGTGCAAGTTTTGGGTGAAATTTTGGGTGAGAAATGAAGATAGAAATGGCTTCATTTTGTCCACACGGGTAGACATATGGGCGTATGTCTAGACCGTGTGTGACACACGGCCTGGTAGCATGGGCATGTGGTTAGGCCATGTGTTCCCTACACCTTAATTTTGAGAAACTGAATGCTTAGAATTAAGCACACGGGCAGAGACATGGGCGTGTGTCTCAGCCATTTGTGCCACACAGCCAAGACACGACCTAGAACACAGGCATGTGTCTTGGCAGTGTGAAACATGCACCTAATTTCGAATTGAATTAATTAACCACACGGCCTAGCACACAGGCGTGTGACATGGCCGTATGTGCAAGTTAGAGAGTTACACAGGGTCGAACACGGCCTACAGCATGGGCGTGTCCCTTTAACCACATGGGCATGTGAGCCCTGCACCTTGGAAAAATTTTATAATTTTGCAAAAAATTCTTAGAGGTCCCGATTAAGTCCCGACTAGATTCTAATGCTCGTATTGGACCTCGAGGGTCCAATTAAGGGACATTTTGAATGATCTCGATAAATGAATAGAAAATTATAAGAATTATCTGTTAAATGTTTTGAAAGTTTTGGTAATACTCCGAAACCCTGTTCTGACGACGGATACATATTAGAGGTGTTACATATGTTCTCCTTTTATCCTTGTGTTGCTCCTTTGCTAATGGCTCCTCAAGGTGGTCGACCAAGAGATGTTCTCCTCAAGGTTTTGCTAGCTAAGGGAAATGGGATGTTATGCATGGAAATAAGGAGAGGAATGTAACACCCCTTACCCGTATCCAACATCGGAATAGGGTACGAGGCATTACCGGACTTATACACAAGCAAACATACAAAACCAAGACGTAAATTTCCATCCAAATTTAAAACTTTTCATGTACATTCATGTCATCCCTAAAACGAACCTACGAGGTCCAAAACATGCATTGGAAGCAGTTCGGGACTAAACCGAGAATTTTAGAAAATTTCACAACATTTAGAAAATTTTTCATGTTTTAAGAGCCACAAGCCCGTGTGGCTAGGGACACACCCCTGTGGGCAGGCCGTGTGGTCGCACACACCTGTGTCCCTAACCCGTGTAACACTTTGTTTGTCACCCAAGAATAAATTGAAGTCACACGGCGAAGTCACACACCCATGTGCTAGGCCGTGTGGTCCATTTAATTTTCATAATTTTTTCATAACATAGGTGCAGGCTTTATAGTCCCAAGGCACACGCCCGTGCCTGAGGCTGTGTCATCCACACGGCTGAGACACATGCTCGTGCCTCTGCCTATGTGCTCAATTCTGAGCATTCTGTCTTGCAATAATTAAGGTGCAGGAGACACACGACTGGAACACATACCCATAGGGCAAGCCGTGTGTCAAACACGGCCTAGACATACGCCCGTGTGTCTACCTGTATGGACAAAAATAAGGCTATTTACCAAGCCATTTTGTCACCCTTCCATGCACATACCTACACAACAACATATTACACCAATCTAAACAATTACATTCGACCATTTCAGCAAAAATCAAGACATCCACGCATTATATACATGCTACCATTTACTATATATAAACATCACATACTTATCAACTTAAACCATGCAAAATTCCACATCAATGAAAGACCTCATCATATGCATATATACTTAAACCAATATTAGCCAATTTCAATGGCCATTTACAAAATGAATTATCAAGAATATAGGCCAATACATTAGGCCAATTCAATTATGACACATAACAAAATAACCAAGTCCCTATACATGCCATAACTAAAAATGTCAAATTCATTGGTACCCAAAATAATCAGTTGATAGTGTGAGTGGATCTTCGACAGTCTTCGATCCCTGAGCTAGCTTGGTGACACTATAAGACAAGGGAAAGAAAAGGGGAGTAAGCTATATGGCTTAGTAAGTTCCTATGCAAATAATAGGCATCATAAAGCTACATTTAACATACAATTAACATGGTGATAATTGGCATAAATATTATTAAGATCTTATAATCGTAACTTACTCAATCATAACCTTATCGAGGGTTCATCACATAACGAGCTCATCACATACGAGTTTTTCGTACATAGCTCATCACGTATGAGTTTTTCGTACATACCTGAGTCATCTCGAATTGGATTTACACACAATTCATCTTTGACATACTCATTAAATTACCCGTTGAACCACTTGGGATACTAAAGGATACTCGGGAGTTTCATCCACACGGTACCATACTAATGCCATATCCCAAATATTGTCTTACATGTAATCTCATATCGATGCCATTAGCCTAGTTATGGTCTTACATGAAATCTCACATCAATGCCATATCCTAGATAGGGTCTTACATGAAGTCTCATATTGTTGCCATATCCCAGATATGGTCTTACACATAGTCTTAGTAACCCTAATGCCATGACATTTGTATCCTATCTATTCCTAAGGTTCAACCGGGATTTCACTCTTGTTGTAACTTTGTCGAACACACTCAATGGTCAATCATAATTTATACAATAGTAAAGTATTTAAGACATAATTAAAACAATACATTATTTACATAAGAACTTACCTCGGAACAAAAATAGTAGGAATAGGACCTACTCGTCAAACATCTTGTTTTTTCCCCCGATCTAGGTTTGAACCTCATTTCTCATAATAATCGAGATTGGAAGATGAAAAAACCCTAGCTATGGTTCCCCCTTGAGAATTTCAGCCATGGGAAGAATATGGACAAAAATTGGTTTTAATTTGATTTTAAATTCATTTATTAGCCAAATGACCAAAATGCCCCTAACTTAAAACATAAAATTTCTCTTAATTTATGTCCATTTTTGTCTACTAACTTAAAAAATGGTGCAATTACCATCTAAGGACCTTCAATTTAAAATTTTATAACAATTAGACACCTCTAGAATGTTGAACTCAACTTTTGCACTTTTTACAATTTAGTCCTTTTTGCTAAATTGAGTGCTCGAATGTCAAAATTTTTGAACGAAATTTTCATGAAATCATTCCATAAAATTGTAGACTGTAAAAATGTAATAAAAAAAGTTTTACTACGTCAGATTCGTGGTCTCAAAACTATTGTTCTGACTAGGCCCTAAATCGGGTTGTTACAAGGAAAGAATGAGAGGAAAAATGCTTATGAAATGAGAAATAAGGAAATGAGTAAGGGATGAATGTATGAGGGAATGAGTGGGGGTATTTATACTTGAAGTAGGTGGTATATTTTACTAAAAATAGGGATTAGGATCCCTCCATTTTCTCCTTTTCTTGGTCAGCCACATATAGTGGAAGTACGTGGATAGTGGTTACTTGATTTGAGCATAGAATCATGATAAATTTAGGCATGGGTTAGATGGTTTCAAGGGCAGTCTTTGTGTGCTGATTTCCAATAATTCTCCAAATGTAGGGACCTCCAAATAACTATCCTAAAATTTAATTCTTGGTTGCCCAATATGCTTGTGCTGAATTTGGGCTTGACTCCCCATTGTTGGACAATTTCATGACCCACTGAGCTTGTCATACTTGTATATCATGTATCATCTTATTTACTGGGTCAAAGTAACATCTTGATGACCCATTTATCATGGTTTTGTTGTCCAACATAGGAAATAAATAGCTTATGTTCATGCAACTTCATAATAAGCTCCATATTATATCATCTCCATGGTTCCCTACATAAAAAAATATAACACATTAATAAATAACATGAATAATTTAAATTAAGCACAAAATTAATACAATAAAGCTTATATTTGTAATTTTTTTTATAAATTCATGCTCATCATCGAAATGTAAACAAAATCCACTTAATTAATTAACAAATACTTGGGATTAGTATTATTATTAAGTAAAAAGGTGGTAAAAATAACTAGAAAAACCCTATACAATTTAGAGTTTACACACCCCCAAACTTAATCCATTGCTCATTCTGAGTAATGTTTCATATAAAGCAAAACTTTTACTAATGTAATTTTTTTGCAATAAGTTTAAGCAGCATCAATCTTTGCACAAAATCATGCTCACAAACTCTTTTTATTGATAAGTCGCTCATATGCAAACATCATTTTAAAATTTTATTCTAAGTGTGGAAAAATGCTAACGTAAGTCATAGAGTGCATGTTTTTCAAGATCATACATAACATTCACCATTCGATCAAAGTTTCCTTATCAATCAATCAAAGAAATCACAAGGTCCAATGTAATAGTCCTCAAATGTTGAACTTAGCAATTCCTCTCCACTAATGTAGTCAGCATAATCATCTAATTCAATAGGTCTTTTATAAGGTTGTAATGGGGTTAGGTTTAAGGTAGGGATAAAGAGAAGTGAATTTTTAGGTTCAATAATCTTAACCCTATTTTTGTCTTGGATCAATTTGAGGTACACCCTTCCAGCTAATGGGTTTTACCCCCCAAACTTAATTTTGAAGCATATTCCCATCAATCTTTCTCAATACGTTGAGTATTTTTTTTGCTATTTTTTCTTTACATTTGAATAGAGCTTTGTTTTTAAACATACGAAGAACATGTACATCTTTTTGAATTTTTCATCGATCTTTGCTCACCAAGACAAGTATAGCTAAGATAGGTGCAAAAATAATATAAGATTTAAAAATATGGTAGCATGGCTTATAATATAGGTAAATAGCTTAAGGCACAAATTAAGGTTTCAAAGGTCAAAATTTATATGGTAGGCTTGAAAGGCTCAAACAATCCAAAGAAAATGTGCCTAAATCATGTTTAGATTCTTATGACTCATAGGATTTTGCCTCAAGAAAGTTACTAAGTCAATTTTAAGAACTTAAACCTTCATGCATGTCTGTTTCTAAAGGATTTTGACTTTCATGGAAAACGGCTATATAAGATCTAAGAACATACAAACATTCCGTAACTCAAGATAACATAAAAAAAAACTTGGATAAAGTCATAAATCATGCTCACATTTAAACTAACTTATGACCAAAAAATTTCTTTAAACATAAGTTTATTTTGGCATACATATACGAAAAGATTGAAACATACTTGAAAATTTTAAAAATTTTAAATATTGCCTTATTCCCCCTTTAAAAAGAAGCAATGTCCTCATTGCAAAAACAAAGTAATGAATGAAAACTGAACACCAGTAGGGTTGTAAGAAAGAGAAGTGAGTCATGAGGACTGCTTAAGTACCAAGTCTTTCTCAACAATCCATCCTAGACATGTTTATTCTCGTTACCATAACACTTCATTTTTTTTTCTAATGAAGAGGCATTGAGCTTATTCTATTCATGCTTTCAATATCTTATTTATTATACGAAAGCAAAATACTATGTAATAAAAAAATGCCTAAAAATAAATACTAAGGACAAAAAGTTCCCCCTTTTTATTTGCATCATCCCCCATATCTTTTTCCTTTTCCCTTCTTTGTCGCACTTGATCCCACAGTCTCCTCTTTGCATGTCTTGAATATATAATATAGGAACTCAAGAACAAAAGTGTTAGAGATATTCTTAAAAGTATTTTGTAAGGTATCATCTCTAACTTTTGCATATCTCCAGTAATCTTGTTATTGGTTGTGCATGAATTTCCACATATCTATCATAGCTGAAAATTTTGATTTGTTCATAGCATTTGTGGAACTAGGAATGGTAAACCCAGGATTAAAACTTTGGTCCATTAGTTCAGCAACATTAGGCTCTACCCTCGATTTAGATCTTTTTGGTTCCTCTACAGTTTCTGCTTCTTTTGTCTCATCAACTAAGTCAGCTTCCTGTTCAGATTTGGTTGATGGCCCATCTGATTCTGGTTCGTTTAGCTCATTTGGTTCAACTTCGTTCAAAAACCCAATATTCTCTACTTAAATTTCAAGGTCATGCCTTGTTATGCAACCTTGAACATAATGGTCCTTCAAGTTTGATTTCAATCTTACTTGGGCCCTTTAGCAATGTGAAGTAATCAATGGTGGAATGTAGGCACTTCTTGCCTTTATCCTTGCACAGTCTTTAATCTCCTTAAGAATAATTCTCCCAACATTTATAGACCTTTCTATCATAATTGCATAAAAGAAAAGCATTCATTTCATTGAGATGGTGGAACTATCTGTATTGAATAAAGTAAAATCATACCTTAGCCACTAGATTTAAAAATTCCTTTCAGCAAGAATGACTACCATACTTTTTTATAATCCATTGGGATCCCGAATTTGTAACCACATTAGGAACTTGTTGAAGAAAATCTCAATTGATATTTATTATCATTGTAGAGTATTCATCTTCTTCAACACCAGGTAAATTAAACAAATCATTAATAGACTTAGAAGTAAGAGGTACCTTCTTCTTACAAACAAGATCTTCATTAACATCTGGCATGGTCAAGTTGGCATAGAACTTCCGTAATAAGTCTTCATCAAGCATTGATCGTGCATCACAAAATTACCCTCAATTTAAAACATTAATCGTCTTTTGAAGTGACAATAGCATGATCATCTTGTCATTGCTATCCAAATTAAAACCTTTTTCTGGCATCATGGGTTTATTCTTGAAGATAGAATCAAATCTTTCCCTTGTTTCCTCATCTTGAATCAAAATTGGATTCTCGAAAGAAGTCTTGGAAGATCTAGTTTTTTTGTGAGACATGGTGATTTTTCCTGATAAATAGGCCAAGTTTCGGCAAAGGAAAAAATAAGAAATCGACAAGGTGTGTTGGTGAAAGTTGCAACGGCGATGGAATTGTGGCAGTGACGATGTTGCGACAGTGTCAGGATTGTGACGGTAAAGGCTTTGTTTCGGTGAAGGCTTTGCGGCGGTGGTAAGTGATACTTGCGACAAAGAAAAAAAATTGGGGAGAGGTTCTTGGGAGCTTAAGGCCGAAGGCTAAGAGAAGAAAATTAGGGTGAAAGCTAATTCTTGGGTAGGTGTGTTGGTGAAAGTTGCAACGGCGATGGAATTGTGGCAGTGACGATGTTGCGACAGTGTCGGGATTGTGACGGTAAAGGCTTTGCGGCGGTGGTAAGTGATACTTGCGGCAAAGAAACAAAATTGGGGAGAGGTTCTTGGGAGCTTAAGGCCGAAGGCTAAGAGAAGAAAATTAGGGTGAAAGCTAATTCTTGGGTGTTGTGAATTTTATAAAGGTATGAAAGGGTTTATATAATGATGGATTAGAGCAAATTTGTAGCAAAAATTTAGCCATAAGGCTTGCTTAGGCGGAAAGGTAAGGATGGAAGGGAAAAGTAGAGGTAAAATTAGGATTTTTTGAACTCTAGAGACGACATCTAGTGGATAAATTTATCCTCTTCGTTGTTTTGGGCCTCGAGCCCAAACTGCAATTATTTACTATACTAAAAAATTAAACTAAACTAGAAAAATAAGTTGATCAATATTTAGGCCAAATTGAACCTCTTATTAAACGTAAATAAAAATTTGCAAAATAAAAATAAAAATTAAACTTAAACTTAAAATTTTCTTTTGGCTTAGAATTGTTCATCTTGGAAAATTACATTAAATTAATATCCCAAGAAAGGTTGGAGGGGCACAAATGGTCACACTAAGTTCCAATCTCCTTAGACAGATTTAATGTATTAATTAAAGGTCTTTTAAATTGAACGAGGTTTCATTTTGCTCAACCCATCATCCCAATAATGTTTGAGACGTTGACCATTAACTTTAAACGTACCTCCATTGTTGTTGCATAGTTCTATAGCTCCATATGGATAAACTCTGTGGATGATATAGGGTCCTTTCCATCGGAATTTGAGTTTTCCTGAAAATAACCTTAGCCTTGAATTAAAAAACAACACTTTCTATCTTTCTCTAAATTCACGAGGTTGTATACGATTTTCATGCTATCTTTTAGTCTTTTCTTTACACATCTTGGCATTCTTGTATAAAAATAACCTTAACTCCTCTAACTCATCAAGCTATAACATCCTTCTCTCACCGGTTTGCTTAAGATCCAAATTTAATTACTACAAAGCTCAGTGAGCTTTATTCTCCAACTCAAGCGGCAAATGACACACCTTTCCAAAGACTAGCCATTAAGGATTCATTCTTAACGGTGTCTTAAAAGTAGTTTGATAGGCCCATAGAGCATTATCGAGCCTTCAAGACCAATCCTTTCTATTAGCTCACACCACCTTCTCAAGGATTCCTCTGATCTCACAGTTTACCCGTTCAACTTGCCCATTTGATAGTTGATGATAGGCAATAGCAATTTTGTGTTTCACATTGTACTTGTCAGGCAACCACTTAAGCCATTTGTTTACAAAGTGCGATCCTTCATCACTAATTATAGCTCTCGAAGTCCCAAACCGTGTAAACATATGCTTATGTAGGTATAACACCCCTCACCCGTATCCAACATTGGGACAGGGCTCGAGGCATTACCGGGTTTAAACTTTCACGACATACAATTCTGGTTTTCCAAATTTTGCCCAAAATTTAAAACTTTACACACACATGCGTACTGTCCCTTATACAGGCCTCAAGGCCTAAAACATACGTCGGAAAGGTTCGGGACAAAACCAAAAACATTTGATAAATTCTGGACGACTTAATGATTGTCTTTTCTAGGAGAGTCACATGCCCATGGTGATGAGGCCATGTGGTAACACACGCCCGTGTGTCTTAGGACACGCCCGTGCCCTCAGCCCGTGTGGCTATCTGGTTATAACATCAATATTCATCTAGAGATACATGGCCAAGACACACACCCGTGTGTTTAGCCCGTGTTCTATACTGACTTAAATTTTTAGGTGCAGGGGACGTACAACCATACAGCACACCCATGGGAGCAAGCCGTGTGTCACGCACGGCCTAGACACACGCCCGTGTGTCTACCCGTGTGGATCTTGTTAGGCTATTTTCCAAGCCTTTGATCACCCTCTATCAACCAAACATACTTATAGGTTACTTTAATACAAGTTGAGGCCAAATTATAAACTTATACAAAACTTTGATTAACCCTATTGCATGTAAACCTAGTGTCATTGGTTTTATACATGATAGGTTAATCCCCATCTTGCATTTAGGGATTTCCATGCCTCCTTAACATATTTGAGATTGGCTCGTTGTTACAACTTATTGCCAATTAAAAACCAAGCCATCGCATAATAACATAAACATGCATAGATTTGTAGGTCATAGCCTACTTCAAAATGAGCCAATTCCCATGGCCATATATAAAAATATATGTATTTTTTTACATGCCTTCATCTTGGCAAATCAAATGACATATATAACCAAATACTCAAAAGTTCTATACATGTCATTGAACAAAACATAAGTATCTATATACCAAAGCTGAGCTAGTTGATAGTGTGTTGATTCCCCAACCGTCTTCCAACCTTTACTAGTCCTCGAGCTCTGTAAGACAGGGAAAAGAGAGGGGTAAGCATTTACATGCTTAGTAAGCCCGAATAACTGGAAAGTAAACTTACCGGTTAATTAGCATAAAGCTGTATTATGCATTAGAATCAACAAGCATGGGAATGATATTCCTAACACATGCACTCAATTAACAAGTTAGTCACGATAATAAGGTACCATGTAATTTGTCTTAAATAAGCTCATCATTCGTCATTTCATCTACATTCACCATTTTAATCCTGTTGAGTTTCTAGGACTTTCCGATGGATTATCCATTTACCGTCAATTCGTAAGAATGATCATTTCAGGTGTGAACTCCTGCGAACCTCACGTTTTACGGTGAGATTACCAGTCTAGGCTAAATCCCCCGTAACATAAACTCATAAGGTGATGTCAGGATTACCAGTCCAAGATAAATCCCTTATAGCGACAACACCCTTACTGAGTTTGGAATTGAATTGCCAGTCTAGGCTAAATTCAGACCCTAATCGGATTACCCATCCGGGCTAAATCCTTAATGCACATATATTCTTTGGGAGGCTTGATCACTCAAGGAACACCCGTCCAGGCTAGATCCTTTCTATATTTGAGATCAACAGATTACCTGTCCGGGCTAAATCTTTTCTGCAACACATGCAGGATCTCAAGTCACATATAAATCATGGTTTATCCATCGAATTTCCCTTTCTAACCTCAATCGGGACATTTATCAACATGTCATTATTAAGGATGTATTTCATGGATTTTCATGCCATCATCAAATGCAATTATCATACATTCATAAATCATGCAATTAGGCATATTATGAGTTCACTTTAAGTTATCTGAACTTACCTAATACTAGTCTCGGTATTGTGTTTCGGTTATTTCGAAACCTTTCATTTTCCTCGATCGACCTCCAAAATTTGTTCCTCGGGATCTAGAACAATAAAGTTAAATCATTAATAACTCACATTGTACCTTTTCGAGCTTAAATTTCACCCCCGGTCCAAATGATCGTTTTGTCCCTAACTTTTTACATTTTACGATTTAGTCCCTAAGGCTCGTATAATGAAACACATGCAATTTCTACCTTACCCAAGCCTAGTCGAATATTTTTCCCTCCTATGGCAGCCTATATTTTTCCATTATTTCTACCACACATTTTACACCTTTTACAAAAAGGTCCTTATAAGGGTTTTTCATGAAAATCACCTTGGAAAAGATGTTTAACACACATCCAACTTTCATATTCCTCCATAAATCATCAAAATACAAGTAAATCATGCATGGGTAAATTTCTAAACATGAACCCTAGCATGAAATATGGGTAGAAATAGAGAGAGTAAGCTACGGGGATTTCAAAAATACAAAGAACATTAAAAACGGGGCTTAGGAGCACTTACTATTGAGCTTGAAAAGCTTGGAAACCCTAGCTATGGAGAACCCTAGAATTTTGGCAGCAACAAGAAGGAAAATGAGCTGATTTTGGCTTATTTTTCCTATTTTATTTCATTAAAATGCCAAATGACCAAAATGCCATTAAGCCCTTTCTTTTAGGTTTCATCCATACAAGCCCATTTTTGTTCAAAAACTTAGAAATTGGGAAAATTTCTCTCCAAGACCTTCTAATTTATAATCTAAAATAATTTCATACAAATTTCTTCTAGAATCCAAGTTTTACAATTTATTCAATTTGGTCCCTATTTTACAATTGGACACCTTACTCAAAGAGTTTCTTCATGAAACTTTAACACATGTATATTCTCATATTCTAAACCTCATAATAATCATAAAATAAATATTTTGATGCCAGATTTGTGGTCCCAAAACCACTATTTCGACTAGGCCTTATTTCGGAACGTTACAGTAGGAATCGCATGACTACCTTAGCATCATTCATTGGGTATGCCTCGGCTTGAACCCACTTGGATACGTAGTCGACGACCACGAGGATATACCTGTTGCCATATAAAGAAGGAAAGGGCCTAGAAAGTTGATGTCCCATATGGAAAATAATTCTACCTCTAAAATTTTTATCAAGGGCATCTCGTTCCTCCTTGATATGTTTTTGATCCTCTAGAATCTATCATGATTTTTCACATACGCATACACATCCTTAAACACTGTAGGCCAAAAGAATCCTACTTGTAAATCTTTGTTGTAGTGTGGGAACCACCAAAGTGTCCCCCACTTGGAGATGAATGGCAGTGGTATAAGATCTCATTAATTTTACTTCTAGCTACACACTTCCTGATTATGTTATCTGCATATTGTTTATACAATAACAGATCCTCCCAGAAATAATATCGACTATCGTGAAGGAATTATTTTCTTTATTGGTATGTCATTTCTCGAGGAATAATTTCACATGCTAAATAATTCGTATAATCTAAAAACCAAGGTATTTCATGAATTCAACTTACCTCAAAGATATGCCTATCTGGAAAATTTTTATTAATTGGAATAAGTGAACAAGTTAGCTTGTTTTGTTCCAATCTTGGCAGATGATCAACTACTTCATTTTCAATACTTTTTTTTATCTTGGATCTCAAGGTCAAATTCTTGGAGTAAAAGTATTCATCGAATTAGCCTCGGTTTTGCATCTTTCTTTGTGAGTAAGTATTTAATGACCACATGATCAATAAAATTTGTAACTTTGGTACCTATAAGATATGAACGGAACTTCTCAAAAGCAAAAACTATAGAAAAAAGTTCTTTTTTAGTTACCATGTAATTAAGCTAGGCTCCTATCAAGGTTCTACTTACATAGTAGATAGGGTGAAATATTTTGTTTTTTCTTTAACCCATCATAGCTACAGCAGCAAAATCGCTTGCGGCACACATAAACTCAAAACGTGAGTTCCAATAGTGTGTAACAATTATTGGGGCTGAGATTAACCAACTTTTCAACTCTTTAAAAGCTTCCAAGTATGCTTTGTCAAGCTCAAAAATAATATATTTCTCTAATAGCAAACACAAAGGCTTAGAAATTTTGGTAAAGTCTTTTATAAACCTTCGGTAAAATCTGACATGGCCTAAGAAACTTCGAAATCCTTTCACACTAGTTGGAGGTGGTAATTTTTCAATCACTTCCACCATTTTTTTATCAACTTCAATTCTTCTTTTGGAAATTTTATGCCCTAAGACAATTCCTTGCTTAACCATAAAATGACATTTCTCCCAGTTAAGAACAAGATTTGTCTCATCGCATCTTTTAATTACCTTAGCAAAATTACTCAAACAAACATCGCAAGTATTACCAAAAATAGAATAATCATCCATGAAAACCTTAACAAAATTTTCAACCATATCAATAAATATTTCCATCATGCATCGCTAAAATGTGGTAGGTAAATGAACCATGCGGGCAAGTAAAAGCTTATTTGTGCTGGTCTTTTGGGCCTACAATTATTTGGTTATATCCCGAATATCCATCTAAGAAAAAATAAATTTTTTTACCTACCAATCGATCAACATTTGATCTAAAAAAGGCAGTGGAAAATGGTCTTTCCGAGTTGCTTTATTCAATTTTATGTAGTCAATTTTCGCGTGTGAATATGATATACAAATTGTGAAAGTATACACGTCGAATCAAGTAATAAAGTGATAAGTGAGATCGTCTTCATAAGGATCAGATTAGGTATAGAAATGGTCAATTTATGATAATGATTAATGTTATGGCAAAGTCGAGTTAAGTACACGGTTGTAAATTAAAATAATAAAGATGAGATTTATACTGACTAATATTGGAAAATGCTAAGGCAAAGCAAGAGTAAAAATGCAATGATAATTACTAGAATATTTACATGAATAAAACACAAGTGAATAAATAAATAACTAAGACTACTATGACAAAGATGTTGTGTGTAACACCCTTAACCCGTATCCGACCACGGAACAAGGTTACGAAGCATTACCATAAAAATGTAACCTAAAACAATCATTTCCAAACATTACAATAATCATAGAATAATCTAATCATACATATACACATTTTCCCTTAATCAAGCCCTCAAGGCCTTAGAATCACTTTAGAAACGATCTAGGACTAGATCGAGAACATTTGAAAATTTAAAGAAAAATTTAGAAAAATTCAAACTGCAGGAGTCACACGGCCGTGTGACTCACACAGCTGAGACACATGCCTATGTCTCAAGCCGTGTAACATTCAAAATAGGGACACACAACCGTGTTTCAGCCTATGTCTATGCCCGTGTAACTCTTTGACTTGGGTCACCCGGCCAAGCCACACGCTCGTGTGCCAGACCGTGTAACTTTCGAAATGGCCTGACACATCCATGTGCCAGGCCGTGTAACTACCTGACTTGTAATCTTTAAAACCTACAAGGGACACATGACTGTGTGTCACACACGACTGAGACACGCGTCTGTGTCTTAGGCTGTGTGGACAAGAAATTGGCCAAAATCAAGCCATTCCTTTCACCCATTCAAGCATGTTTCTACAAGTAATATGCACATATAATCAAGTTACCAAACATACCAAAACATGCATAATAAGACCAATTCAATAGGCTATTTATCCATCCAACCAATATGCCATATAGGCACCTCAATCACAATCAAGCACATATACCTAATCTTATACATATTTGGCCATATTCATCAATACATGTCTAGATTAATCCCATAGCAAATTCTACCATAATTCACCACATTGAAACTACACCATCACATGTAAAATTGGTCATTCAAAACATGCATCATCTTAACTATAATAACACCAACCATCAATGCATCAAAATACCATAAGTACTTCAACCATAATAACATTTATACATGCCAAAAACAACTAAATCATTAAACACAAGTTCACCTATACATGACATTATAACCTTGACCAAAACATCAAAATCTACTGATATAATCGTTGGATAGTGTGATAGGCCTCCGACGAGCTTTCAAACCGATCGGGCTTCCAATAATTTTTAAAACATAAGAAAGAAAACTACTTAAGCATATAATGTTTAGTAAGTTCGTAAATCATGAACATTGCTTACCATTTCAACGCAAAACCTTATAAATTAAACATGAATCAATCCAACATAAGCTTGGCACAAGCCTAAGCATCATCAACAACACAAGTTAGTGCTTTAATACATAACTTAACAAAATCATCACATGGTAAGATTGAGTTGATGAACATGGTACAATTGAATTCACATCTTTCATAAGTGTAGTTATACATACTTTGATCATTATAAATTCATACCTTTCCATAATTTCATAATATAGTCGATTGGAACACTTACCGGTCTTTCCCTTTACATGACCGTTAAACCACTTAGAATAATATTGGGTACGCAGGAAGCTCACACAAAGTGTGCTAAACATATGGTTGAAACCATTTCTTTCCTTTTTCCTTTACATCATTGCTCACTTGAGTTATAAATGGGTCTACTCACATAAGCTGATGGTCGGAATGTAGCTACATAATGCCACTCACACAAGCTGTCGAGTATCCACAACAAAAGTCAGAACTTAGCCATTGGTAGGACATTCAGGACCAACACCTAAAACATGGTAACCCTAATCACATGTCATTTGTATCATATATATTCCTAAGGTTCAGACGGGGCTCGATAGTCATCATACGTCGTTGGATTTCCATCATTTCATAACATGATATATATCAAAATACATAAATATCAAAATAACATTACAATGTTATTTAACATATGAACTTACCTCAATTTTAAGGATGTCGAAATAAGATAACTAATTCGAGGCTTGAGCTTTTCCTCGACCTAGATCTGTACAAGGTTTATCTTGATCTAAATAAGCAAATTCAATCTATTTAATACACATATTATTCAGTTTAGTCCAAAGTTTATACTTTTTACAAATGTACACTTTTGCTCCACATATTTTAACTTCTTTACAATTTAGTCACTAAGCTCGTAAATGGAAATTTATGCAATTTCATCCACATAACATGCTAGATGATTTACCTAAGGACTCATATCAACCCAAACAGATTATCATTTCATAAATTTATCATGGTATTATACTATTTTTACAAATAAGTCCCTAATTGATAAATTCATCAAAAATCACTTTACAAAAGTTGTTTATTTAACAAAAAAAGACTCATAATCTTTCATCAAAATTCATAAATCATGCAAGAAAACTCATGGAAAAACCCTAAACCTTTAAAAATTTTTAAATTAGTCACTGGGCTAGCTAGATTAAACTATAACGACTTTAAAAACATAGAAATATTTAAAAACGAGACAAAAACCACTTACATGCAAGCAATGAGAAGTAGCCGAATTTTCAGAGCCCTAAAATGGTGTTTTTTTTCTTTTATTTTTGATGGTGTTTCTTATCTAAGAAGATGATACGTTCTTTTACATTATTTTTACTTCATTTATTCATTAATTTACTTTATTAACCTTTAACTTAAACTACTTAAAACATCAATTTCAAGTCCATCTTTGTCCACTAAATATAATAATGGTCTAATTACCATTTATGTCCTTTAAATTTAAATTTCCATAGCTATTTGATACTTTAAGCTATAGAACAATACTTTTGCACCTTTTACGATTGAGTCCTTTTCACGAAATTAAGCATGCAAATGTTAAAATTTCTTAACAAAATCTTTATACGACACTACTAACATACCGTAGACCTTAAAATAATAAAATAAATATTTTTACATCGGATTTGTGGTCTCAAAACCACTGTTCCAATTTCACTAAAAACGAATTGTTACAACTATCCCCCTAAAGGAATTTTCGTCCTAAAAAATCTTACCAGAAAAGAGGTTTGGGTATTGTACTTTCATAGCTTCTTTCAGCTCTCAGGTAGCTTCTTCAGTACCGTGTCATTGCCAAAGAACTTTCACTAAAGCTATGCTTATATTTCTCAATTCTTTAACCTCTTGAGCTAGAATTCTGATCGATTCTTCACTGTACGTCATATCTAGCTGAATATCAACATCAACAGGTGAAATTACATGTGATAGATCTGATCGATACCGTCGTAACATCGACACATGAAAATCATTATGAATCTTTTTTAATTTTGACAGCAACGCTAATCTATAAGCTACTGGCCCAATTCTTTCAATAATCTCATACGGCCCAATAAACTGTGAACTTAGTTTTCCTTTACAACTGAATCGAAGAACTTTCTTTCAGGGTGATACTTTCAAAAACACTTTATTGCTGACTTGAAATTCAATGTCTTTTCTTTTCAAATCCGCATAAGATTTATGTCGATCTAAAGCTGCTTTCAAACTGTCTCGTATCACTTTAACATTTCTTTTGTTTCTCATATAAAATCAACCCTGTGAAGCTTCTTCTCACTTTCAACCATATAAAGCTTCATAAAGTTTCATCTTTATGCTCGATTGATAACTGTTATTGGATGCGAATTCCACTAAATGTGGGAAACTCTCCCAGTTACCTTTGAACTCTAGAACATAGCATTAAAGCATATCCTCGAGTATCTGAATCACTCACTCAGACTGACCATCGGTTTGTGGATGAAAGGCGGTGCTGAAATGGAAACGAGTACCTAGAGCCTCTTGTAACTTGCTCCAGAATCAAGATGTAAACTGTGAATCCCTATCAGAAATAATAAAAATTGGCACCCCATGCAATCAGACAATCTCAGCAACATATAACTCTGCTAATCTCTGGAGTGAATAATATGTACTCAATGGAATGAAATGAACAGATTTCGTCAAACAGTCAACAACAACCTAAACCACATCTTTCTTTCTCAAAGATAGAGGTAGCCCGATACGAAATCCATCGTGACACATTCCCATTTCCACTCTAGAATCATCACTAGCTATAGCAAACCATAAGGTACTTGATGTTCAACTTTAACCTGCTGACAAACTAAACATCTCGATATGAACTCTGAGATCTCACATTTCATACTTGGCTACATGTACATTTGTTTCAAATCACCATACATTTTATTGCTACTAGGATGAATAGACAAGCTACTACTGTGAGCTTCCTATAAAATCTTTCGAACGAGATTAGAATTTCTCAGGACGCAAATCTTCTCTTTAAAATACAAACTATCATCGGACGCAATCTGAAAGTCTGAATTAGGAGTCATCTCAATCCATTTTTGTTTAGCTATCAACCTCACATTTCTGAGCTTCGTTAATTTGCTGTAAAAACATCGATCTAGCTTCAACTCAGCTAAAATAGAACCATCATCAATCAATGTCACCCACGTGTTCAAAGCTCGTAAAGCAAACAGAGTCTTTTTACTCAAAGCATCGGTAACAACATTAGCCTTTCCCGAATGATAATCAATGATCAAATCGTAGTCTTTTAATAACTCGAGTCATCTATGCTATCTCAAATTCAAATCATTCTGTGACATTAAGTACTTCAGACTTTTATATTTCGTGAAGATATGACATTTTTCTCCGTACAAATGGTGTCGCCAAATCTTCAAAGCAAATACAATCGCTATAAGCTTTAAGTCATGTGTTGGATAATTCTTTCTGTGTAGTTTCAACTGTTTAGAGGCATACATTATCACCTTGCCCTCTTAGATCAAAACACAGCCTAAATCATTTAACGATGCATCACTACAAATTACAAATTCTTTACCCGACTCTAGCTGAACTAACACTAGTGCCTCTATTAACAATGCTTTCAACTAGTTAAAGTTTTGCTGACATTTCTTAGACCACTCAAACTTAACATATTTTTGCAATAGTCTCATCAACGGTGTAGCAATCATCGATATTCCCTTGACGAACCTTCTATAATATCAAGTTAAACCCAGAAAACTTATAACTTTAGATACATTTCTCGGAGGCTTCCAATTTACAACGGCTTCCTTATCTGTCAACTCTTGCAACTGTACTTTCAACTCTTTCAAATCTGTAAGTGCCATTCTATAAGGAGCTATCGATATTGAAGATGTTCCGGCACTAACTCAATAACAAATTCAACCTCTCTGATTTGTTGTAATCTGAGTAACTCTTTTGGAAACACATCTGAATATTCACATGCCACTTGAACCGATTCTAGTTTCAACTTAGAAACTCTAGAATCAAATATATAAGCAAGATACACTTCACAGCCTTTTCTAACATATTTCTGTGTTGAGATAGCCGAAATAATATTAGACATACTATCCAAACTATCTAATTCAATCTGAAGCTTTTCATCATTTTGACATTTTCATATAGTAAGCTTTCGTCTATAGTTCACTACAGCGTCATGTAGTGTCAACCAATCCATCCCCAAAATCATGTCAACCTTATTAAAGGGTAGTAGCATCAAATCAGCCAAAAAATTGTAACCCTGGATCATCAAAGGACAGTTTTTACAGACTTTATCAACTAACACATACTAACCTAGGGGGTTTGTTACTCTAGCCACAAATTCAATAGACTCGAAAGGCAATTTCGTACTGGACACTAGATTTGTGGATACATATGAATGTGTTGTTGCCAAACCAATCCGCAATGCAGCAGCACAGTGTCATGTAGTGGCTGAAAGAGATCACCTTTAGTCTCCTCTTTCTATCTCTACTCACCCGCTACCCTCTATTATTGCCTCCGGATCTCCACAGCTAGGGCTTCCTCCTTTGGCTTTTATAAGCATTTCATCCTTAGGTAACTCCAACAGTCCACAATAATTCTCTTATTTAGGCCAATTTTTCTAGTATAAGTAGAGTTGGGCTGAGAATGGTATGCGCTGAATGTTGACTCGGTAATTGTCACAGCATACAAGATGGAAAACTGTCCAAACTTTAGCCCTAACAAAATTTCACTCCTTTATTTCTTTGTCCACAACCTGGACCTTCCGAATCACCAAACACAACCCTTCCACATGCAAATTAAAGTATCTAACATGTAAATATCGTCCAAGCTCCTAATGTAAATTATAAATACTAGGAAAATGTCCTAAAATCCCACTAAATGTACCCAATTAGAAGGAAATAGCTAAGTCTAAAGGAATGAAATATAACTCTTTTAGAGAGTTATGACACCCCCAAACCTGAGTTATTGCTTATCCTGAAGAAAAATATACATGAATACAGGTATGCAGCAGTATTGCCAATGCATGTACCAATCTTGTACTGTCAATCTATTCGAAGAACAATATATACAACAGTTCTCAGCCTTTTTCTCTCGTTAAAAACCTGTTCAAGTTTCAAAGGTTTGATTTAACAAAGGTAGTGCAGAAAATTGCTCCCTAAAAACAAGATTTTCTAAGTTTCATGCATGTTCTTGCCATAGCAAATATCTCCTAGCTTACTCAGTACATTTTTTCCTAAACTCAAGTCACTCTTGCTCTAAACATACTTTTATAAACCATCACTCTTGCTCTAAACATACTTTTATAAACCATTTACATTCATTTGTTTTGTTTTTTAAAATCAAATATAATTATTATATTAGGGGATTTAGCATGTCACAAAATTTTTTGACTTGATAATCATAATAGAGCATACACTAAATTACCTACTACTCAATAATGTGACAATTTAAATAGAAATCACTCTTGAAGCTAATGTTTTTGGCTTAGAAGAGGGATAAAGCAAACAACTACCTCTTTAGTTACTCAGCCAATTACTATAGCAGAGTGCCCCTAATTTATTTACTTTCTATTACACACTCTTACTTAAACTCACATTTCTAGTCAATAACACAATAGAACAAACAAAGTGGTGCTGACTTACTCAATAATTCAAAGCATTGGAGTGCCTATTGTCCTTTATTTATTAATGCCAAGGAAAAATGACTGAATTTGGTTTCAAAAGTCCATTAGAAAATACTCACTATAACCCAAAAAAACTGAGAATAGAACATCTCATTTTTAGAAATTAATTTTCAAGCAACCAATCCTAAGCTAAATTCACCTAATCCACTATCACATGTTCTAGGTGTATTAAAGAATCTAAGCTTATCATCGAACATCATAAGTACAGAGCGTACTCCTCATAGGCAAATAGTACATAATAGTTACATTGTTGTGGCAAAGTAGATTCAACTAGGCTAAAATGATTATACTAAAATAATCATACATACTAAATATAAAATGCAACCTAAATGCACAACACACCCCCAAACCTAAGGGGTGCATTGTCCTAATGCATGACCAAATATATAAGATAACAACCAAAAGAGAATTTTTTACAATAACTGCCATAGCAAAACCAATGGGTATAAATAGACTTTCAACGGGCTTTAAACCTGAAATGGCCTCGATTTTGGCTAAAAAACACAGGTTAGCGCGACACGACACCTTAACATCAGGTAATTTTGGCTTCGAAGTGCTTGTGTCACACCATGGCTTACGCATGGCATGACACGACGTTGCTCTTAGGCCTTTGGGATGTGTTGAAGTTCTCCTATCATCCATTTTTGTCCCCACTTAGCTTTTTCATTGTCTTATTGTGTCTAGAAACATGTTTGCTCCTAATTTTAAAATACGGTTAAAAATCTAAATCTTAAAATATAACTGACAATAAAAGTAACATAAAATAAAATTTAAAATCAAACAAAATTTAAAAGTAAAGTCCTTTTTTTGGAGTTGGGATGATCCGTATAGCCCATAAAGAAGAACTTCCATCTGGTCCTCAACACTTTGATCCTTCTTTTGTTCCATTATCAATAAATCTAAACCAGTTGGTGTGATTGTCATGATATCTCCTTATCTTCAATCGATATGACATCCACATCATGAGCCACTTGGTGCTGAATCTAAGACAATCCCAAATTATTTTTTAAGGCATTTTTGTCTCGAGCTTCCTCCCCTCCATGTCACGAGAAGCTTTGGTTGCCCGAGCTTTATCTTCATTGTCGAACGAGAATGAGATAAACTCATTGATTTCTTCAACTGGCACCTCCCCGGTTATAGCTAGAAAATGTATCACTCATTTACACTTTCATTCAGAATTAGTTGTAACTCCTCTACATCTAATTCTACTGTTATATCTATGTTAATTAGAATCGGAGACATCTTCGGTTATATTCAAATCATTCTCATCTCCAATTCCAAACTCTTGTTGACCTTAAAGATTTAATTTCGAATGGTTTTCGGTAATTCATTGGTCCTTCGACTTGGAATTGGGGACATCATGTATGACCTCTTCCAATGGAGTACTTGCTTGGGATTTTGCCGAAAATTTTCCTCAACTGATCCAACTGTTGTTGGGTCTACTTTGATTTAGCTTAGAATTCTTGCTCGTGGCTTTCTTGTTTGGACGTATAGTCATACGAATCACAAGGAGTTCCAACTTGATACTTGGATGCCCCTAAAGGTTACTCATGTATCTTTTTTATTGTTTCGTTTCTTCGCTAAAGTAATTCTGTCATAAGTTATATTTGGTTCTCTATGATCTCCTATTGATCATATACTCCTTCCTCATATACTTCGTCTTCATCTCAGAGGTTCATCGAATCCCCATCCCTCTCATACATATACTTGCTTGGTTTAGATGGGAGTTTGTTCGAACACTCAGGCTGCTCATCTTTGTAATCACGGCTCCATTGGTTTGTTAAAGCTCCATACATCAACTCGATTTGGACAAGTCGTACACCGAACTATAAAAATCAACATTCAGGATTAAAATTAATCAACAAGTAAAAAAATTTAAAATAAAATATTTAATTAGCTAAAAAAATTTAAAAATAAAAATAATTAATTACGTGTAAAAAACTTTAGAACACTATCTAGCTCGTTCATCTTTCGATTAATATTATTTTACAGTAATCAATCTAATAAAAATTTCACTGTCGTAATCCCTGACAATGGCGCCAACAACTTGATCGCCTGTAAACGTGTTATCATTTATAGTAAAAATATCGCACCAAAAACATAAAAAATTAAATCTCCCCTAATGGATTTAGCTACTCATGTTATTCATAACCTTAATCTCAATTGAATAAAACATGTAAAGAACATAATTGAATCAAAAGAGAAAAGAGATTAGAATATTCATGAATTTCATGATGATTGAAGAACGGAGTAGTAAATCTCTTGATCGGAATATTGAATATCATCACTTCCAAAGGTAAATAACTGAAGTACTTCAATATTATAAAAGAACTATTAGATCAGAATCAATTCCAAGAGGAAAGAACAAAGAGTTTATGAAAACCAAAAGAAAACTAAGTTTAATCCTACTCCTAAACTATGAGAGTTTTTTGATGGCGTCAAAGACGACTTAGTTACATCCAACCACTAAGGTCTTATTTATAGGAGTGCTGGCAACTTAAATTAGCCCTTTGGCACGTCTTAGGTTTTAGTATAAAGTCGATTGTGCAGACGAAAATAACCCGAAAGACTTAGGCACCTATTTCGGGCCATACAAGGTGTATGGCATGACATGATATGTGATTCACACCTTGTATGGTTAATTTCATGCTTTAATGGCGCGAAAAGGTTGTGCATCACCCGTGCCTTGCTCCCACATCAATTGGGCCTATAAATCATCATCTTACACACTCAATTACACATATTAGCACTACTTAAGGCCTATTTCAGCCTAATAGGTCACATCACTCGCAAATTGTGTTAAAAGGATTTATTTTTATTAACGTTTAATACTAACTACTAAATATTGAAAATGTAACATCCCATTTTCAGTGAAATCAAAAAAGTGATTTCGAGACAACAAATCTAAAGTTGAAAATTTTGTTTTATTATTATTTTATTTCCTACAACATGATAGTAGTACCATATAAAAATTTTGTTAAGAAATTTTATCGTTTACCTACTTAATTTGATAAAAAGGATTAAATCGTAAAAGGTACAAAAGTAGAGTTCTAATAGCTAAAGGTATTAAATAACTATAGAACTAAAACGCAAGATGAATTAAATGGTAAATAGACCATTATTAAAGATAGTGGACCTTTATGGACATTTTATATGTGTTTTAAATGATTAATTAGTAAGGTGAAACTTGTAATTTAATAAATAACTTAAAATCAAATATAGGAAAAGATGGTATCATCTTCTAGTTTTTTTTCTTCCACCAAATTATTAAGGGGAAAACACCATTTTTGAAGCATGGAAGGTTCGACTAGGTTACATTATGCATATCAAGATAAACCTTAACTAGATTTAAATCGAGGGAAGGCGAAAATCGCAAATTAGCCGACTGTACTCCTACACGTTAGTTGTCGAAGTAAGTTCATAGTAGTAAATTGCATAATTAAATTTCTTTGTGTATTTGTACTCCATAGTTTAGTAGAAAACTATTGTACTTCGGTACCCCTAATCGCACTTATGTGCCCCCGTTGTATTTCGATACCCTTCATCGCACTTACGTGCCCCTGTTGTACTTTGGTACCCCTAATCGCACTTACGTGCCCCTGTTATACTTCGGTACCCTTAAACGCGTCTACATGCCCTTGTTGTATTGCAGTACTCCTATTAGCACTTTCGCGCCATGGTTATGTTTCGATAACATTAATTAAGTAAAATAAGAGTTCATTCATTTAATGTTAAGTTAAATAAATTTTTATGTACTCATTAAGCTTTATAAGCTTATACGTGTTTGTGTGCCATTTTGTAGATTACTTTTGCTAACTGGGGAAGAATCGAAACTTCGGCTCACACTATCCATCTTCGTTAGTAGCTTTTGAACTCTTTTGGGATTGTGGCATGTATATGTGGCTATAAGTAAATATGTATATGTGTCTAGCAAATTTTGGTATAAAATGAACTATTAAGTTTTGTGTTTGGACCTTTTGCTTCTCAGTTGTATATATGCATCTTTTAAATGATGTGGATGCAATCACTTTTGAATGATTTAAAGATGATGAATTTAAGTTGTTATGTTAGCATTTATGTTTGAATAGGTGTTTGAATAAATAAAGATGAAAGACTAGTTTAAAAATGATTGTTATAAAGGTTATGTGGTGGTGATTCAATGCCTCTTTGGTGTTTGGTTGTTAGGTAATTTAAGTGGCACGAAGCTAAAAGTAATGTTCAAGCTTCGAATCTAGAGGCAAGTTATAGTACTCCTATTCCTGAATCGGTTGGTGATGAAATGAAACATATGTTTATGGGAACTATGAACCAATGGTTCAACAAGTTTAAAAAAGCAAATATGTCTACTCTGCCTCCTCCACCCACTGTTGTACACCCTCCAGCACCCTTGAATACTACCACCACTGTACTGGTGTTGGTTACTTAGGTATCCGTAGATAAGGTTCAAAAATATGGATGGAAGAGTTTAGAGGTACGATAAATGATGATTCGTCAAAAGCCAAGTACTGTCTATTAAATACAAAGAGGGTTTTTGCAGAATTACTGTACACCCCTGAAGATTGTCTGAGATGCACGGTGTCTTTGTTGAAAGATGAGGCCTATTTGCAGTGGGATACTTTGAGTAAGATGGTATCAGATGCTCGAATTAATTAGGACTTCTTCCAGAGTGAACCCAAGAAAAGTATGTTAGCTGATTGTTTATCGATTGGAAAAAGAAAGAATTTCTCAAATTAAAGCAAGGAAATCAGGCTGTAGTTAAATATGAATGAGAATTTATACAATTAAGCAAGTATACTCATAACATAGTATTGACTAAGGAGAAAATGTGTATCAGATTTGAAGATGGGTTGAACGATGAAATCCGGTTGGCTGTGACAGCACTAAAGTTACGCAAATTCGTAGAACTTTCCGAGCGAGCACTGAAGGTTGAATAAATTTGTAAAAGTAAATGAAAATTAGATTCAAAATTTAGAGACTATATTAAGAGAGGGTCATTCAAGCTTGCTCAGTCATCTCCCTCAAAGAAACTTAGAAATGACACAAGTCAGTCAGCTACTCCTTCAGAATTTGTTAATCGAGAGAAACCGACACAAATCAATTTCCAAATAGTTAATGCTCCAGGGGCAAGTGTTGGAAGTGTAAGAAATGTGGAGAGAACCATCTCGATGTGTGATGAGTGTAATAAAAGACATTTTGGTGAGTTCTAGTCAAAATTGGGAGCTTGTTTTCGTTATAGAGCTACCGACCAGTTTCTCCATAATTGTCCCAAGAAGCAAAGCGATTTCGGGAATCAATCAAGTAAGCTCGAAGTAACCTCTCATAGGCATGGAAGATCTAGAAATGCTAGAAATACTACTCTCGTTAGAGGAAAGAATAGTTAGATGAATGAACAGTCAGAAGCAAGAACACCGACTAGAGTGTATGCAACCCGAGCTCGAGAGGAAGCTACAGCTTCAGATGTTATTGCGAGTACTATTTCTCTGTTTGCTATTAATGTATATGTATTGATTGATCCTGGATCAACTCATTCATTGCTATTAATGTATATGTATTGATTGATCCTGGATCAACTCATTCATACATATGCACTACATTAGTAGATAAAAATAAAATAACTGCTGAATTCATTGAATATACTATTAAAGTTACAAATAATTTGGGTCGGTATGTTCTAGTTAATCAATTATGTAAGTCTTGCCCACTGAAAATTAGGGGCTACGACTTTCCCGCTAGTTTAATGCTATTACCTTTTGATGAATTTGATGTAATTCTAGGAATGGACTGTTTAACACAGCATGATGCTATTGTGAATTGTAGAAGAAAATATATCGTGCTAAAATTTCAGGATGGTAGGTGGGTCTGAATTGAATCAGACAGATTGGATGGTACATCTAGTTTAATCTCTGTTACAATAGCACGGAAATATATTAAAAAAGGTTGTGAAGCATATCTCGCTTATATAGTTAACTCTAGAATTTCAAAAACGAAACTAGCATCGGTTTTAGTGGTGTGTGAATTCTCAGATGTATTTCCAAAAGAATTGTCTGGGCTACCCCCAACTCGGGAGGTTGAGTTTGGAGTTAAATTGATGCCGGGAACATCCTAGATATCTATAACATCATATAGAATGGCACCTATAGAATTGAAAGAGTTGAGTGCACAATTGCAGAGGTGATAGATAGAGGCTTTGCTCAACCTAGCTATTCTCCTTGGGGTGCTCCTGTTCTATTTGTCAGGAAAAAAGATGGATCCATGCGGTTATGTATTGATTACCGACAACTCAACAAAGTGATGATAAAGAGCAAATGTCTATTACAATGTATTGATGATTTGTTTGACTAGTTGAAAGGTGCAATAGTACTTTTGAATATTAATGTTCATTCTGGCTACTATCAGTTGTGAGTTAAAGATTCAGATGTGCCAGAAACTGCATTCAGAGCCAGGTATGGATACTATGAATTTTTAGTGATACCATTTGGTTTAACCAATGCGCCTGCAGTATTTATGGATATGATGAACATAATTTTCAGACCATATCTAGATCGATTTGTTGTGGCTTTCATCAATGATATTTTGGTTTAATCACAGGATGAATCCGAGTAGGCTGAACATATACGAATTGTTTTGCAAACTTTACGCAAAAAACAATTATTCGCTAAGTTTAGCAAATGTGATTTTTTTCTTCGAGAAGTTTGTTTTCTTGGATTTGTTGTGTCAGCAGATGGCATCAGAGTAGATCTGAGTAAAATTGTAACAATTGTTGATTAGAAGCCTGTGAGAATTTTATCTGAGATTAGAAGTTCCTTGGGACTAGCTGGATATTACAGAATATTTTTCAAAGGATTCTCGATTATATCTGCACCGATGACGCGACCATTACAGAAAGATGTGAAATATGAATGGTTCGAGAAGTGTCAGCAAAGTTTTGACCGATTCAAAGCACTGTTGACTAAAGCACCCGTTCTAGTTCAGCTTGAATCGGGTAAAGAATTTGCGATTTTCAATGATGCACCTTTAAATGGTTTAAGCTATGTTTTGATGTAGGAAGGCAAAGTAATAGCTTATGCTTCTTGACAATTAAATTCGCACAAAAAGAATTATCCGACACATGACTTAGAGTTGGCAGCTATTGTGTTTGTGTTGAAAATTTGGCGACACCATTTTTTCGGTGAAAAATGTCATATATTTACCGATCATAAGAGTTTGAAGTATCTAATGTCGCAAAAAAATTTGAATTTAAGATAGCACATATGGCTTGAGCTATTAAAAGACTACATTTGATTATTGATTATCATCCGGAAAAAGCAAATGTAGTGGTTGATGCTCTAAGTAGAAAATCTTTGTTCACTTTGCGAGCGTTGAATATGCCATTGTCATTGTTTGTTGATGGTTCGATTTTAGCTAAGTTAAAATTTAAACTGTTGTTCTTACAATAGATTTGTGAGGCTCAGAAATGCAATGATGTTTTGGTAGCTAAATGGAAATCATGTGAGTTGACTCTGAATTCAGATTTTTAGATAGGGTCCGATGATTGTTGTAACACCCCTAACCCGTATCCGTCGTCGGAGTAGGGTTACGAGGTATTACTGATCATTACACATCACTTAATATACCTACCTCATACATTCATACTCAAATACTATTTAACACAATCATCTTGTCCCTTTATAAGGCCTACAAAGTCTTAAACATGTTTTAGAAGTGGTTCGGGACTAAACCGATAACATATGAAAATTTTGGAAACCTAGAAAAATTTCAACATTTCAAGGGTGACACGCCCGTGTGAACAGGGCGTGGCTAGTTGACACACCCGTGTCTTAGGCTGTGTAGAAACAGGGCATACATACTGACTTGCATTACATGGCCGTAGACACGCCCGTGTAGCAGGCAGTGTGAAAACTAGAGAGTATACTAACTTATGCAACACGACCAAGTCACACACCCGTGTGCTAGGTCGTATGCCAATTAGGGGACATACTGACTTGTACCACACAACCAATCACACGCCCGTGTGTGAGACCGTGTGGAGCATACTGACTTTATTTTAATATCAACACTAGGGGACACACGGTCGTGTAACATGGTCGTGTATCACACATGGCTGAGACACACGCCCATGTGAATAGGGCATGTGTCTCACACGGCTAGTTGACATGCCTGTGGCTTAGGCCGTGTAGAAATAGGGCATACATACTAAATTGCATTACACGGTCGAAGACACGCCCGTGTGCTAGGCTGTGTGAAAACTGGAGAGTATACTGACTTTGGCAACACGGCCAAGTCACACGCCTGTGTGCTAGGCCGTATGCCAATTAAGGGACATACTGACGTACCACAAAGCCAATCACATGCCCATGTGTGAGACCGTGTAGAGCATACTGACTTCATTTTAATATCAACACTAGGGGACACACGACCGTGTAACATGGCCGTGTGTCACACACGGTTGAGACACACGCCCGTGTGAACAGGGCGTGTGTCTCACACAGTTAGTTGACACGCCCGTGGCTTAGGCTGTGGAGAAACAGGGCATGCATATTAACTTGCATTACATGGCCGAAGACACGCCCGTGTGCTAGGCTGTGTGAAAACTGGAGAGTATACTGACTTATGCAACACGGTAAAGTCACACGCCCATGTGCTAGGCCGTATGCCAATTTGGAGACATACTAACTTGTACCACATAGCTAATCACACGCTCGTGTGTGAGACCGTGTGGAGCATACTAAATTCATTTTAATATCAACACTAGGGGACACACGGCCGTGTAACATGGCCGTGTGTCACACACGGTTGAGACACACACCCGTGTGAACTGGGCGTGTGTCTCACCCGGCTAGTTGACATGCCCATGTCTTAGGCCGTGTAGAAATAGGGCATACATACTAACTTACATTACATGGCCGAAGACACGTCTGTGTGCCAGGCTGTGTAAAAACTAGAGAGTATACTGACTTATGAAACACGGCCAAGTCATACGCCCATGTGCTAGGCCGTATGCCAATTAGGGGACATACTGACTTGTACCACACGGCCAATTACACACCCGTGTGTGAGACCGTGTGGTGCATACTAACTTCATTTTAATATCAACACAGGGGAGACACGACCGTGTAACATAACCGTGTGTCACACACAGCTGAGACACACGCCTGTGTCCCTACCTGTGTAGACAAAAATAGGGTGTTTGGAAAGCCATTATGCCACCCTATTTTCACATGTAAACACAAGCATAAATTGTAACATGTTTACAACCCAATAAGCAACCATTCCATAACATTTCATGCACATATGATACCCATTCCATATAGTATTCAATGCTTAGCTAATATCATACATTTTTCCATTCATAAGCTTACCATAACAAAACACATTTGTATATTTCCATTCCATCAACTACTTGCTAAAACTTACCAAAACATAATATTAAGTTTAGCCAAATCACATGGCTTAACCTATACACAAAATGTACCAAAACCATAATCTCAAGTAACCATATCTATCATCTTTATAACTAGCCTATACATGCCAAATTTTCATATATCCACAAGTTCAAAAGTACCAATCGGAAAATGGATAGTGTGATGCGTAACTCTGACTTGTCTGAAACAAGTGAGCTATCGAACCTCTATAAAACATGGAAAAAGAAACAGAGTAAGCTTTATAGCTTAGCAACCCCGTATAATTCAGAATTAAACTTACCATTTATTCATAATCAAGGCAAATAATCAAGGTGTATTCAATTCAATTACCAAATGCCTGAACACTAGAATTCATCACAAGTTAGTCACCTAAATACATGATATCATTTATTAATTCAATGTAAATACTCAATACATTGTACCATATCAAATTCACACACATCATGTACATCATTTGTAACATTTACTTTTATTCGTATAAACAGTACTTTACCATATCACAGAATTTATACCTGTTGAACCTATTAGAATTTTGAGGGACACTCGAGTGATGTACAATACATATAAATCAGTAATCCATCAATTCCTTATCGTTTTCCGCTCTTTCGAGGTATGAACAGTAAGCTCCTCCTGAGCTGATGGACAGTAAGCTCTATTGAGCTGAAACGGTAAGCTTTAATAAGCTAAAACAGTAAGCTCATACGAGCTGAGAATAGTAAGCTCTTACAAGCTGATATATCGGTAAGCTCATACAAGTTGTAGTGTGTCCACAACACATGCAGGATCTCAACCAAAATGGTAACCCTAATGACATATCACTCATATCCTACGAATTCATACGGTTTAAACGGGCTTGGTAACCATCAGTCTATATCAATAAGGCATTCGTATTTCAAGTATATTAATTATATACATTCATTTCCAACAATTACAAGTATTTAAAAGTTTGATTCTAATTATACGACTTACCTCGTATCGTTCGAATAACAACTATCAGCTATTCGTCCACTTTTCTTTTTCCCCGATCTAATTTCGATCTCGACTTATCTTGATATATATAATATCAAATTCAGTACATTCAGTATTCAATCTATTCAATTTAGCCAATAATTCATATTTTGGCAAATTTACACATTTGCCCCTAAACTTTCACATATTTATAATTTAGTCCTTATCACGTAAAATTGCAAATTCATGCAATTTAGTACAACCCAAGCTTATCCAAATTTTAATGGAGTCCCTAAAAGGCCATATCTTTTATTTATTCACATATTTAACCACCATATTTCACATTTTCACAATTTAATCCCTTTTTGACATTTTTGTCAAAAAATCACTTTACAAAACTAATTTAATTATCAACAATCATTCAAAATCCATCATTAACTATCAAATTACTCAAGCATTCAACAATGGAAACATGATAAATCTTTAGCAATTTCAAAATCTAAGGTACGGGCTAGCTAGAATACAAAGCAACGATTACAAAAACATAGAAATCATAAAAAACCGAGCTACAACCATACCTTAATTTACTCATGCAATTGATAAAACTTATTCTCCTTATTTAATGGTATATTCGGCCATGGGTGTTGAAAAATAAGAAGGATGATAGCTTATTCACCTTTTAATTCTTTTATATTTTCTATTATTAATCAACTTATTATATTAACCTTAATAATAACCTTTAAACATTAACTAACCTTGTCCAAAAATGTCCACGCAATTATCAAATGGTTTAATTACTATTTAAGGCTACCAATTTAAAAACCAAAGCTATCTTACACTTTTAACTAATAGAACATGCATTTTACATTTTATACGATTTAGTCTTTTTTACCGAATTAAGTATTCAAACAGTAAAATTTCTTTACAAAACTTTCACGTAATTAATCTATCATGCTGTAAACCTTATTAAAATAACAAAATAAATGTTTTGACCTAAGATTTGTGGTCCCAAAACCACTATTCCGATTTGACTTAAAAACGAGCTGTTACAATTGCTTACTTTTTAGAGGTAGAGTTTGTGTACCGAGGTTTTTGGAGTTAATTTGGAAGATTTTGTATGAAGCTCATTGTGGTAGATTGTCCATTCATCCTAGAATCACTAAAATGTACAATGATTTGGATCGAATGTATAGGTGGCCAGGAATGAAGTGAGAGATTTTAGATTTCGTATCGAGATGTTTAGTATGTTAGCAAGTTAAAGTTGAACACCAGGTGCCTTCTGGTTTATGGCAGCCAATGATGATACTGGAATGGAAATGGGAGCGAGTTACTATAGACTTCATATCTGGTTTACCCCTATCTTCGAGAAAGAAAGATGCCATTTGGATTGTTGATCGTCTGATGAAGTCAACACATTTTATCCCGATACGTATAGATTCCTCCCTTGAGAGACTAGTTGGGTTATACATTGTTGAGGTTGTGAGATTGCACAGGGTGCTAGTTTCTATTATTTCCAATAGAGATCCGCGGTTTACATCGCTATTCTGGAAAAATTTATAGGAATCTCTAGGTATGTGGTTGCATTTTAGCACTACATTTCATTCTCAAACCGATGGCCAATCTGAGCAAGTAATACAGATTCTCGAGGATATGTTTTGATGTTGTGTAATAGAATTTAAAGATAACTGGGAGAAATATTTATCGTTGGTTGAATTCGCGTACAACAACATCTTTAAATCAAGCATAAAGATGGCATCGTATGAAGCTTTGTATGATCGTAAGTGCCGAACTCCATTATACTGGACTGAGCTCAGTGAGAAAAAGATACACGATGTTGATTTAATTCGTGAGACTGAAGAAAAAGTAAAAATGATCCGAGATAGTTTGAAATTAGCTTAAGATCGTCAGAAATCGTAAGTGAATTTTAAACGTAAAGACATAGAATTTCAACTCGGTGACAGAGTATTCTTGAAAGTATTACCTTCGAAGAAAGTTCTTTGGTTCAGTTGCAAAGGAAAGCTAAGTCCGCAATTTATCGGGCCATATGAAATTACTGAAAGAATCGGACCTATTGCGTATCGATTAGTTTTACTGTCAGAATTAGAAAGGATTCATAATGTCTTCAACATGTCTATATTATGATGGTACCAATCTGACCCTTCACATGTTATCTCTCCGACGGATGTCGAGATTCAACCTGATATGTCGTATTGCAAGGAACCGATCAAAATTCTGGCACGAAAGGTTAAAGAATTGAGAAACAAGAACATAGCTTCAATAAAAGTTCTCTAGCAACGACATGGAATAGAAGAAACCACCTAGGAACCCAAAAAAGCTATGAGAAAGCAATATCCAAACCTCTTTTCTGGTAAGATTTTTGGGGACAAAAATCTCTTTTAGGGGGAGAGTTGTGACAACCCGTTTTTAGTAAAATCGAAATAGTGGTTTCGAGACCACAAATTTGAAGTCAAAAATTTTATTTTATTATTATTTTATTTCCTACAGCATGATAGTAGTATCATATAAAAATTTTGTTATAAAATTTTATTGTTTACATGCTTAATTTGATAAAAAAAAAAGACTAAATTGTAAAAGGTGCAAAAGTAGAGTTCTAATAGCTAAAGGTATTAAATAGCTATAGAATTAAAAAGTAAGATGACTTAGATGATAAATATACCATTATAAAAGAGAGTGGACTTTTATGGACATTTTATATGTATTTTAAATGATTAATTAGTAAGGTTAAACTTGTAATTTAATAAATAACTTAAAATAAAATATAGGAAAAGATGGTATCATCTTCTAGTTTTGTTCTTCCACCGAATTATTAAGGGAAAACACCATTTTTGGAGCTTGGAAGGTTCAGCTAGGTTACCTTGTGCATATCAAGATAAACCTCAACTAGATTTAAATCGAGGGAAGGCGAAAGTCGCGGATTAGTCGATCATACTCCTACACGTTAGTTGTCAAAGTAAGTTCATAGTCGTAAATTGATTAATTAAATTTCTTTATGTATTTGTACACCATAATTTAGTAAAAAACTGTTGTACTTCGGTACCCTTGATCGCACTTACGTGCCCCTGTTGTATTTCGATACCCCTAATCGCACTTACGTGCCCCTGTTGTACTTTAGTACCCCTGAACGTACCTACATGCCCCTGTTGTATTTCAGTACTCTTGATAGCACTTTCGTGCCATGGTTATGTTTTAGTAATTAATTAAGTAAAATAAAAGTTCATTCATTTAATGTTAAGTTAAATAAATTGCTATGTACTTACTAAGCTTTATAAGCTTATACATGTTTGTGTGCCATTTTGTAGATTGCTTTTGCTGACTGGGGATGGATTGAAACTTCGACTCACACTATCCATCTTCGTTAGTAGCTTTTGAACTCTTTTGGGATTGTCGCATGTATATGTGGCTATAAGTATATATGTATATGTGTCTAGTTAATTTTGGTATAAAAATGAACTACTAAGTTATGTGTTTGGACCTTTTGTATCTAATTTGTATATATGCATCTTTTGACTTGATAAAATGATGTGGTTGCAATCACTTGTGAATGGTTTAATGATGATGAATTTAAGTTGTTATGCTAGCATTTATGTTTGAATAGGTGTTTGAATAAATAAAGATGAAAGACTAGTTTAAAAATGTATGTTATAAAGGTTATGTGATGTGTTTGAAATGCGGTGATTTAGTACCTTTTTGGTGTTTGGTTGTTAGGTAATTTAAATGGCATATGATGAGGTAAACTTAAGTTTAAGGTTAATGAGTACTATGGTAAATTTAAATATATAGTTGTACATGTTTTGATATTGTAATTGAGGTACCTTTGGGCATATTGGTTAGATGTGTATATGACATATTGGGATTGCTTATTTTTCTTGGTTTTAAGGCAATTTGAATGCTTGTATATATGTGCAATTTTGGATGTAGGTACGATACCAAAATGGGTGAGAAAAATAGCTTGTAAAATGGCTTATTTTCATCCATTCAAGTAGAGACACAGGTGTGTGTCTCAACCGTGTGTGACACACGGCCAAGTGACACGGTCGTGTGTCCCTTGTAGCTTTAAAAGGGTTGCAAGTCAGGCTATTACATGGCTTAGCACACAGCCTGGCACACGGGTGTGTAAGGTTACTTCGAAGGGTACACGGCCTGGCACATGGAAGTGTGGCTTGACATGTGACTCAAGTCAGTGAGTTACACGGGCACAGACATGGGATGGGAAATGGCTGTGTGTCCCTACTCTGAATGCCCACACAGCCGTGTGACCCTTGCAGTGTTGAAAATTTTCAATGTATTCTGTATAATTCTCTAAGTTTCTGATTTAGTCCCAACTTGTTTCTAACACGTATTTAGGGCCTCGATGGCTTGTCTAAGGGACAATATGCATGTTTTAAATTGGTTTTAAAGTGTTTATTGATATTATTTGAAAATTTTAAAATTTATGATCGTTTAATTTGAAAACTCCGGTAATGCTCCATAACCTTATTCTGGCGATGGATATGGTTTAGGGGGGTTACAAAAAACATAATAATAAATACTAAATTTCCTAGAAAACAAACTCCTTAAGTGCAAAAATAAACTGAAATTACTATTACATTTAATGGTAGGTCAGTTGGCCACCAAAATTAATTCGATCAAGGATCGATTAAAAGTTTTATGAAAATTCAATTATCAATTAATTTAATTTAAAAGTGGTCAATTAACTAATTAATCTAATTTAATAATAAAAATTATATATTATATATAAGCTGAATATATATTAATCAAATGCACTCAAAAAAATATTATGAATTTAATTAAAGTTAAAATGTAACAATTAAAAAGTATATTATGTTTTAAGTTTAGTGTTTTCATTGTGTTATTTTTTTTTTGTCATGTTTAAAACTTCTTTGAACTAAAAATAAGGAAAAAGAACACTATTATTATAGTCTTGTCATGTTTTAAACTTATTTCAACCAAAAGGAAAAAAAAATATGTTACAAATTTAGGTTAATTTGAAAATTGATTAAATTAACCTAAATTAATTCGGCTTGATTAATTATTTCCAAAAAACATCATATGGTTAACAGTCAAGAGTTTTAAAACTTAGGTTGATATGGCTAACAATAGTTTAGTTTGGTTATTAATCAAATCAATTGTTTGAACACACCTACAATTTATCCATTTTAGTTAGCTTTTTCTTTATTTTTTTTTTTTGATTTGTATCTAGTTATACATCCCTTCTGTAACACCTCTTACCCGTATCCAAAACTGGGACAAGATACGAGGCATCACCGTACATAAACATGGCATCTCCAGAAAATACGGATCATAAAATTTTACTTCAAATTAAAACCAATCAAACAACATCATAATGTCCCTATTATGGACCTACAAGGTCCAAAACATGCATTAAATCGATCCGGGACTAAACCGAGAGCTTAAGAAGATTCTAAGAAAATTTCTAGGTTTAAGCCTCACACGCCTGTGTGGAGGCAATGCACACGCTTGTGTGCTTTGGGACACGTCCGTGTCCCATACCCGTAAGGAATTTCTAGAATTTATTTTTCACTTCGAACCTACAGGGGTTTTCACACGGCCAAGCACACGCCCTTGTCTCTGGCCCGTGTCCCTCACACGTCTGTGTCATTGCCAGTGTCTCTGGCCCGTGTCCCTCACACGCTCGTGTCACCGCCTGTGTCCAAAAACTCAGACATTCTGTTTATGACGTCATCATTCATTTTGAGGCACACGGCCAAGGCACACGCCCATGTGCTAGGCTGTGTCCTCCACACGGTTGAGACACATAGCCATGTCTCTGCCCGTGTGTTTACTACCATGCAAACTGACCTAAAATTTTAGGTGCGAGGGACACACGGCCAGGCAACACGCCCATGGGGCTGACCATGTGTCACACATGGCCTAGACACATGCCCGTGTGTCTACCCGTGTGGACCTTTTTAGGGCTATTTTCCAAGCCTTTGGTCACCCTCTAACATCCATACACACTTATAAACTTCAAGGATATATAACATGATCTTATTATACTCTTAAACAACCTTGGCATAACTCGTTGCATGTTAGCCTCATCTCATCAGCTTAGCACATGCTAAATTATCCTTTTCGTACGAGGGATTAACATAGCACATTTTACCTTTAGGCCATATTATAACCAGATACCATTACATGCTATGTCCACTCTCAAATTATTAGGTCTCATTTCAAGCATCCATCCATGTTAAACCTCATCATCATATCTCATGAAATATTTAAAACATAAACATGCATCATTAGTAGGTTTACAACCTACATCAATATGAGCCATATCTCATGGCCATATACAAAAGAATAGGTATACCATTTAAGCCCTTACATTGGTTAGCCAAATGACGCATACAACAAAATAACCAAAACCATATACATGCCATTAAACAAAATAAAAGTTTCTATATACCAAAGTTGAACAAGTTGATAGTATGATGACTTTCTCCAACTGTCTTCCAACCTTCACGAGTCCGCGAACTCTGTAAGACAGGGAAAATGGAAGGGGTAAGCATTTATATGCTTAGTAAGTCCGGATAACTGGAAAGTAAACTTACCGGTTAATTAACATAGACCCCTATTAGTCATACATCCCAACAAGTATAGGATAGTTTCCTATCACATGCACTCAAATCATCAAGTTAGTCTCATGTCAAAATATTATAACATTAATCTAGATGAGCTCATCAATTCAAGAATTTCCATTCTCATTTCTCATTTTAATCCTGTTGAATTTCTTAAGAATCTCAATGGATAACCCATTTACCATCAAGTCATACAAGTGATCATCAAAAGTACGCGCTCCCGCGAACCTTACATCTTACAGCAGGATTACCAGTTCAGGCTAAATCCTTAGTAGTATAAACTCATTGAGTGATGTCGAGATTACCAGTCCAGGCTAAATCCCTTGTAACGATAAACACTCTTAATGAGCTCGGATCTGAATTACCAGTCTAAGCTAAATTCAGACCCTAAACGGATTACCCGTCCAGCTAAATCCATAATGCACCCATATTCTTCGGGAGGTTAGATCACTTTAGGAACACCTGTCTAGGCTAGATCCTTTCTATATCGAGATCAACAGATTACCCGTCTGGGCTAAATCCTTTTCTGCAACACATGCAGGATCTCGTATCATGTAAGAATAGTGTATCCATCAGATAACCCTTTTTATTCAACTGAGACATTTTTCATCTTTTCATTTACACTAACACATTTCATAGATTATCATGCAATGAATATCTAGATTTTCATACAATCGAGAATGTGCATATTTAAGTATATTAAGAGTTTACTTCGGGTTATACGAACTTACCGTGTAGTCATTGCAGATTTGTATTTCGGTTATTCCGAAACCTTTCATTTTCCATGGTCGACCTCCAAAATTGGTTCCTCGGGGTCTATATCAGTAAAAATAAATTATTAACATCTCGCATTATTCAATTCCGACCTAAAACCCATCCTAGAGAAAAATGACCATTTTTCCCCTAACGTTTCACAAAATGACCAATCAGATATGGGTAGAAATAGAATGAGTATGCTTCAAGGATCTCAAAAACATAAAGAACATAAAAAACGGGGCTAGGATTGACTTGCTATCAAGCTTGAAATGTTGAAAACCCTAGCTATGGAGAACATGAAAAATTCGGCAGCTATGGAGATGAAAATGGCTATTTTTTGCTTGATTTTCCCTTTTTATTTCATTAATTAACCAAATGACCAAAGTGCCCTTCCTTGCTAACCTTTCCAAATTTTCCATGCATGCCTATTTTTGTCAGAAAACTTAGAAATTGAGAAAATTACTCTTTAAGGATCTCTAATTAATATTCCAAAGCAATTTCATATAAATTGATTCTAGAATCCAAGTTTTGCAATTTATTCAATTTGGTCCCTAATTTCCAACTAGACACTTTACACATAGAATTTCTTCATGAAACTTTAACAAATGCTTATTTTCATATCCTAGACCTCATAATGATCATGAAATAATTATTTTAATGCCAGACCTGTGGTCCCGAAACCACTATTCCGACTAGGTCCTATTTCAAGATGTTACACCAATACATATCATTTCAATTAGTACCAAGTAATATAAGTTTCATTTTAGTTAAAATTTCAATGTCTTTAGATCGTTTTATTATGTATTGTTTAATTTTAGCCAATACTAATCATACACACATATCACTCTTCGTCAAGAGTCATTAAAAATTGATCCCAAAAATGGGCTAAAGAGAGTTGCCTATTTGAAATTGATTGAGAATTTATCTAAGGTTATTCAAGACATGATCTTAGCTCTGATGAGCCCGCTTCAAAGGTCATAAATACCTAATCTTGAAACTGGAGTTGAGTGACTTGATCTTGAAGCTAGAATGATCTCATTTCTGTCTATACAACTAACTTGGAAAAAGTTTGGCCCGATGGTTTTTGAGACTTGATTTTCGATGATTGACTTCTCTTCAGAGGTCGTCAAAACTTAATCTTGGAGCTAAAATTAATCTCCTATAAATGAAAAACTAAAATTAGAGAGCGATTATTTTGAGAACTCTTGAGAATTGGCATAGAGTTCTAAATAAAAATTTGATTCCTTTAGTGACTTCTTTGGATTTTGGAGAGATCTTTGGCTTTCAAAATCTTCTCCTTGAGCTTTTGAGTCTTATGAACTTCTTAACTTGTATTGAATGGTTTAAAGGTGACCCATTTCTAAAGCGCTAAGTATAGACTTTGTCTACAGTATAATTTCTACCGATGAGGAAACCATAAGGATTATCTCTTTTATTAATTATTTGTCTTATAATTAATTTAAATTAAATAAAGATAAAATTATTTTATTATTATCTCTTAATTAATTTATTTTAGTTAAATGTAATAGGAATTTTATTATTTATCTATTAATTAAATTAATTAGGGATAAAATAATTTTTAAAGAATAAGACGTCTTTGTAGCAGCCCAAATTTGACCGAGCTAAAATTGGATAAATAAATAGTCCATTACAGTCCAGTTTACAAAGGCCCAAATACCAAAACCCAGTACCCGGTTACAACTCAATTAGTTTAAACTTTTGGCCCAAAACCCAGCACCCGGTTACAACCCAATTAGCCTAAACCTTTGGCCCAAAATTTACCCAACCTAAATGAGGCCCAATGCCTAAACAGAATCTGGAAACCCTAGGGTTTCCAAAAGCTTCGCGCCGTAATCACCCCATCAGTCACGCCTCTTCAACTTCGGTCGTTCCATCTGCCCCCATCAACGCCGTGATTCCCGGCCTCGAATCTGGCCGTGGTTGAAGCCGAAGGAAAGCAGATCAGCGTCAGCACCGTCACCATCAGGGCCTGATCATCTTGATTCGCTGATTTCTGCACGAGACATCTGCAAAATAAAAAAAAAAACACAACAGAAAATAGAGGCAAAATATGGAAAGAAATCAAAGGATTTCTTTCCCAGATTGTAAATCACTTACAAAGGGTTATAAAAACCCGTCTTTTTCTGATTTGTAACACACGATTTTCCAGAGAGAAATATATAAAGTCAATAAAAAAGAACATAGTCTTATTCAAGCTTTCAATACCAGTAGCCAATTGAATACAAAGGCGAATACTTTTAATATATATTATAAATAGTAAAAAGGAAAAGAGATTACCTGACTTTCACTGAAAAGGGAGAAGGTTTTGACCCTCCAACCACCATGCGTGGTGGCGCGTGAGTGCGTAAAAAACCTCTGAACGGAGGTTCAACAGCACCGGAGTCAGCCCTCGAATCCTCTTTCAGAGGATTTCGTTTATTTTTTTTAAAAAAATCGGATGTTAAAATGATTTTTGGGCTAAGATTTGGCTTATATGGCCCCTGTAAAACGACGTCGTTTGGCTTAATTCAATAAGCATTTAAACAAATGTCGTTTCAAATCAAGATCTCACGCGTTGACCCGATTACCCGGGGAGGATCCGCGCGTTTTTGGAGAATGGGCAAATTGCCCAATTGATCCTTCTGTTTTTTTAAATTTTTTTAATTGCATTTTATTTTTATTTTAATTTGGCCTTAAATTTAGCCTTAATCTTTTATATTTGTTTTAATTTAATCCACACAGCCTTTAAAATTCATTCTGAAAATGGTGCCGTTTTGGGGATTAAAGTTTAATTACCCAATGAGTCCCTCTGTTCCAGCTTGTATTTTAATTAAGTCGAAATATTTTTATTATTTTACAATTAACCCCGGAATTTTCAATTAAATTAAATTTTTATTTTTTTATTAAATAGTATATTTTTTATATCCAATATATTATATTTTTTAAAAAAAAAGATTTGTTTATCATATATTTTCATATTTGCATTTTACTATATGTAATATGTATTTTCATTATATATATTATTTATTTTACTATATTTTACTATATTTCATATATTTTTTTTAATTTTTATCATATATTTTATATATATTATTTATATCTATATTACATGTTTTAGTACATATTATTTTTATATATTATATATTATATACTATATTATTCATATTATTACATATTTATTTATAAAGTTAGTAAATATTATGTATTTTCTATATATATCAATTATTTTACTATATTTTTATATAAAATGCCTATTAGATTATTATTTTATGCATTCTTCTTATATTATATTATATATTTTATTACTATATGATTTATATTATTACATATTTTTATTTGTAAATTATATTTTACTATATTTCCTTACTACCTTTATTTTATCCTAAAGTATACATTATTTATTAATTATATACATTTTTTAAAGAATAAACAACATCTAGTATACTATTTTTCTTATATACTAAGTTATTATACCTTATAATATAATTTGTATATATATATATATTTAAAAAAAAAAGGGTTTTTTTTACTGTTCTTACATCGTTTAATATATTTCTAAATAGCTAACTTTTATATTTCATACATTTAATTTGCTTATTATTTTAAAATTCTCTTTTATTTTGATATAGTTTAATAGATTAAATTTTGTATAATATTTCTTTTTGTATATTTGCATTAGGGTAATTATTTATGGTGGTTGGTATAAAATATTATCGTGTGTATACTGCAATTTATACTTGTTGTATTTATTATGCATTGTAAGATACTTTGCATGGAATAATGTTGCATGAACACTATGATGCTGTATGTGTAAAATGATATTGTATGTTGTGTAAAGTATGCTATCATTGTCACCTTTACTATATTTGCATGGAATAATAAAGCATATATATATTGTATTTAATTTCTTAATATATGAAACATATCATTACTTTTAAAACCAAAGGTCATAAAAAAGGAACTTTTAGAAAATGAACGAGGCAATGTTGTAGATGTTTAGAAATTTGAGAAATAGTGCCCTAACATGCTGGGTTGCAATTTCCCGTTTATCTAAATATTTAAAATATCCTTTTTAAGCAGGTTTTATAAATCATGAGATGATTTTAGCTATGAAAAATTTAAAGGAATCGTGTCCAATTATGCTGAATGTGATATTTATTATTTTCTCAAAGCGAATGAATCTCGATTCTCTTAATTTATTACAATAAAGAAACCTTTTTTAAAGAGTTCTCAAAATTTTGATATTAAGACAAAAATTATTCAATTTGGTACCAATTTTGGGCGTTATGAGGGTGCTAATCCTTCCTCGTACATAACCAACTCCCGAACCTATTTTCTCATAATTTCGTAGGCCAAAATGTTTTATATAGTGATCCAATCGCACTTTAAAAGATTGGTGGCGACTCCCGTTTTCGTTTTTCAAAAGTCGATCCCTGTTTTTCAAAACCCCCTTTAAAAATAGGTTTCGACAGCTTGGCGACTCCACTAGGGACCACTAAGAGAGTCAAGCCAAGAAATTGAGTATTTTTGTCTTAATGTCAGAAGTTTGGAACACTTAAATCTTTCTACATGTGTTTGTCGCATATGTTTGTTACTTTATTGCTTTACATTGCATTTGCACGACCGTTGTGGTCATACCTTTATGTGGGAATGAGAAGCTACGCTTTCGTAAGGTTTTCACCTTCGTATGAGCTAGTGGATTGCTTCCGGGATACTCTACCTATGTCTTCGTGAGATTTTCATCTCCGTATGGCCATAGGGAAAAGTGTCCCCCTGAACTGAACTCGGTCAATATGAGCCTATAGTGGGTGAAGACTGAGGAATCTGCTGGTTCAGGTACCTTGGCTTTAGAACTAAAACTCATATAGTGAACTTTTAAGTGCTTATCCTAGGGATAATAGTGATAACCTTTAGAAAATTACCCTTATAAGGATTTATTTATCGCTTTCCTATATATATATGATACTGACTTAATGTTTTATTTTGTTGTCATTGCATGACATTCCGCATTTAAAGGTGTCGATTCAAGGCTCGATTTCTAGATTAGAAAGTTTTATAATGAGGAACGAATACATTAATAAAGTGGAGGACAATGCTTCTGTTTGTACCTGGTCAGAGAAAACCCAGTTAGAGAAAGGAGATAGTGTCACCGAGGGGTACACGTCAGAGTTACGAGACTTTACTCGTGTCAATTCGACGCAGAATGAGTTGCAGGAGCTGAGAAACATTTGGGCCCAGTGGGACGATAATGCTAAGCAGCTTTTCTATCAGAGTTATGGAGACCTCCCCTATTTGCTGGATGTCAAGGTAGATAAACACTTGTTTCGAGCTATGGTACAGTTCTGGAACCCTGCTTATAGTTGCTTTACGTTTGGTGATGTTGATCTTGTACCTACTTTAGAGGAGTATACGACTTTACTGCGTTGTTCAAGGATTCATGGTTACAAGGCTTATGTTAGACCTGCTAGCCTTCCAACTTTTGCGAAAAAATTGGTAACAATTACTGGGATGAGTGAGCAGTGGGCTATGGCTCGTGTACAGCAAAAAGGTGATAGTAAATGCATCCCGTGGGCCGTTTTGAAGGATTTGATATTGACGCATCCAGATATGAAGAAGAGGGTCGACGTCCTGGCTTTGAGCATTTATGGCATGGTGATTTTCCCGAAGGCGTTGGGGCACATAGACGAGTCAGTCGTAGATTTATTTGATCAACTTGGTAAACAGAACACGCCTGTGCCTGCGATCCTAGCTGAAACGATAAGGTCCTTGAGTGCATGTCGAAGAGCTGGTGAAGGAAGATTCATTGGATGTGTACAGTTGCTGTTAGTTTGGTTTCATAGTCACTTTTGGAAGCTAGATAGGGTTCCTTGCCGAGTTTTATTTGAGGGTTATTCTCCCTTAAAGGAAGCAGTGGACATGCCTAGGAGAGATGACATTTCGGAGGAAAGATGGTTAGATATTCTTCAGAATCTTCGAGAGGAAGATGTTATGTGGAAGGCTCCTTGGTTGGTTCCTAGTGAAGTCTTTTACCGATGTGGCAGTTTTGATTGGGTCCCTTTGCCAGGAATTTGGGGAGTTGTTGGATATACACCGTTGCTTGTTTTAAGGCAATAACGAGCGAGGCAATTCATACCGGCTACGTAGGGTCTAGCTCAGAGTGATTTCTCTTACAAAGGAGATCACTATAAGAAGAGGATGCGAGAGATTTCTGAGGCTTGGAAGAAGCCTTTTTGTATGAAGATCTTGACTGAAGGTTCGACGTCAACCCTCGAGTATAAGGGTTGGTTTAGTAAGAGATTCAACGATAATATCCCTAGGCCGATTTTAGGAGAGGCTCGATCATTAGAGGAGAGCTTGCGAGTGATCCCATCGGAGTTGGAGGTTATGAAGCAAGAGTTCGAGAGGAGAAATTCAGAGCTAGAAAAGAGGATTGAGAAGCTCGAAGAGGAGAAGATGTGCTTAAGTCTCGATGTTGACGTTCAAAAGATGGAAGTTGAGAAGATGAAAAAGGAAAAGAGAAAGGTCGAGGAAGATCGAGATGATTTAAAGACGCATTATAAGAAGGCCCAGATAACTTTGAAAAGGGTCGGATTAGGGAGGTCTTCAGAGCAGTGGCAGCAGGAGATTCAAGAGGAGCGAGCCAAGGCTGAGTATTGGGAGAAGAAGTTTCAAGAGATGCAGTCATGTAATCAGGCCGTAGAAAAGGAAAATCAAGGGTTAAAAGTTAAGGTGACAGAGATTGGACGACCCCTTCATCATTACCGAAGTCGTGACTCTGCAATCGAGTTAAAGACAAGCTTGGACAGGATTAAGAAAATGAAGTACAACATTGGAGAGTTAAAAGTAGCATTACAGGGCTGTGAGTTACGGATTGAGCAGCTCGAGACAAGAGAAGAACAATGGAAGGGAGAACTTTATCATCTTTAGAGTCAAGTGGGAGATAGAGATCATATCATGGGAGAGGCCTTAGTTCAGATTCGAGAGGTCGCTGAATACTTACAGGAGTTGGCAACACAAGCTAAAACACTGAGTATGATGTATGAGTCATCGTCAGACAAATGACGAGAGTTGGCATTGTTATTAGATAGGGTTAAGACTCTAGGCCTACAGGCAAAAGTGTTTTTGTAATCCGTTTTATGAAAAGAATTTTTTCCTTAAATATGTTTTCTAAATTGAAACTGAGTCAGAATCGACATTTTTTTTTGCATTCATGCATTTGCATTTCATTACATCATATGCATTCAAGTTTATAGAAAGACCCTAATTAAGTTAAAATTATAAGGAAGAAAGAGAGTAAGAAAAAGAAATCTGAAAGCAACACATCCCTACGGTACACGCGCTAAATCGAAGAATATGGACCAAAGATTTGAGCAGCTACAGAAGGACATGCAGGACCAATTGCAAGAACAATTGGCCAAGATGCAGACTGACATGAGAGAGCATATGCTAGAGGCTCAGAGGAATATGATGGCCGAAATGGCTCAACTACTGAGGGCCACTGATAAGGGAAAGGCTCCCATGGCAATTGCTAGAGAAGAGAATGAGGGTCCTCCTCCTGGTTTCACTCCACCTCACATACAAACTAAACCTGAGGCATATCCTCGTGGGCCTTCTGTCACAATAAGGCCTCAACAAAGTCAAGTTGATGCTAGGATTCCTATAAATTTCCCAACTGGCTCGAGATTCAATTTAGGCGATAACCCTACCAATCCTCTCATTCCCGATTTGGATATAGCTAAAAAGGAAGATTTGAGAGCCGAAGCTACAAAACAGTTAGAAGAACGTTGCCGATGGTTGGAGGAGAAATTTAAGGTCTTAGAAAGTACTGAAGGGCATCAGGGAGTCGATGCCAAAGATCTAAGTTTGGTCCCAGACTTGGTGCTTCCTCACAAATTCAAAATGCCGGAGTTCAAAAAATACAACGGGACTACTTGCCCAGTGGCTCACGTTACGATGTTCTGTAGAAGAATGACCGGGTACGTAATCAATGATCAGCTGTTGCTCCATTGTTTCCAGGATAGTTTAGTAGGAGCGGCAGCCAGGTGGTACAATCAGTTGAGCCGGGCTAGAATAAGTTCATGGAGGGACCTCGCACAAGCCTTCATGCAAAGAAGACAATCATGTGGACTGACGTGACCACGATAGGATCACTCTGCAAAACATGGAAAAGAAGCCTAATGAAAATTTTAGGCAATACGCACAGAGATAGAGAGAGGTGGCAATGCAAGTTCAACCACCACTGTTGGAGAAAGAAACCACCATGTTGGTCATTAACACTTTGAAGGCTCCATTCATTACTCACATGATTGGAAGCACTACCAAAAGTTTTGCAGACATAGTCATGGCAGGTGAAATGATCGAAAATGCCATAAAAGGTGGCAAAATCAAAGGGGAAGCTACCAAGAGGCCCGTTCTCAAGAAAAAAGAGAATGAAGTGAATAATATGAGTACATATAACAAAGGGTACTCAAAAGCCATTACTAAAAGCCAACCTGGAGTAACCACTGTAGGGCAACAGGGTTCGACAAGGCAGGAATCGGGCACAAGGCAAAACTCTGAAAAGTTTCAATTTACGCCAATCCCAATGTCGTATAAGAAACTATATCAAAGTTTATTTAACGCACACGTGGTCTCCCCGTTTTATATAGAACCGTTGCAGCCCCCATACCCCAAATGGTATGATTCAAACGCTCAATGTGATTACCATGCGGGAGTACCGGGGTATTCAATAGAAAATTGCACTGCTTTCAAGAAGATAGTTGAAAGACTTATCAAGATGTGGATTGTAAAGTTTGATGATACCCCTGGTACAGAGAGCCCATTACCAAACCTTGGTGACAAAGGGGTAAATGCAATTGATTGAAGGATTGCGAGAAGGATCAATGGGGGATATTGCAGAAATAAGAACCCCATTGAAGATGAAATGAAGAGGATTGATGATCGAGCAAAGAAATCTGTTGGGCATTAGCTTTTACATATTAGGGAGTGTTTTCAATAATGAACTGTGGAAGTAATCATTGTATTTTTAGGACTAATCTGAGTAATACTTAAAACATGCTTGTTGCCTTAAGCCTAGAGGCAATAAGAATCCTTTTTTGAAATAGGCTTGTGTCCGAAATTTTTATTTCAATAAAATGCATCTTTTGAATACGATATTCTTTTATTCTTACCATGTATAAATTCTTTTGTCCTCTAGACTTTCTTTTAGACATTTTTTATGTTCATACCTATAACAATCATTCTTTGAATCATTTATTCTTTGGAATATTCCTTTGAATCCACAATGGGTCCCCAGATATCAACGATATGAGCAATGCTGCTGTTGACTCAGAATTTCCTTTTTGAGTGAGATGTGTGTTTTGGGGGATCTCAGAACTTTGAATATAACAGAGATTATAACCTATCTTCTGATTTGTTAAGAATGGTTGAATAAAGATGAAAATGGATCCTATTTTACAAAGGGTCAGTGGATATTATTGAAGTCTAGCTCATCACAAAAATAAAATAAGACATTTTCGAGAATTCAAGGGTCTTTTTGCACGATCATATCAAGGACATGTTTGGGCTATCGAGACGCGAGTATGTCAAAAGCTTAAAAGAGAGCCATAGGACGTATGTAGGAGTTTACAATGGTAAGGCTAAATATGAGGTTTGAGCATTGCTGGTTCACCATGGAAAGGGATCGCATCAGCTATGCTATAAAAGACGAATTACAGGAGACAAGGGTTACGTGACTCCTTCATATATGGGGCATGCATGTTATGAGGCCAGTTGACATCAAGTCATCAAGAGGGTGAATGTTGCTTCTTATGCCAATATTGCAAAGTCAACAGTCACCAAATTTCAAAAAAAAAAAAAGAGAAAAAAGGGGAAAAAAAGAAAAAGAAAAAAAAAGAAAAGAAATTTTTCAAGAATGCCAAAATGATCATGTTCAATAAATTCACAATCAGAAAACAACAAAATTTACAAATCTGTTCAAAGATCAAATGGCATATTACAATACAAAGAAAGGATGCTAAAAAGAAAAAGCACAAAAAGAAAGAAAATAACAAAAATTATGGAAGGTGACCTAGACTTGCAAGGATTGGCATGAGAAGCTATCACTTACCCTCTATGCTTACAATGACTAGGACTTTCGCTGGGGCAAAACTTTTCCATTTAGTTTATAGAATAGAAGTGGTTCTGCCCATTGAGATTCCTTTTCTCCAAACTTTGATTTAGTCAGGAGTCAGATGAAGTTGAAAGAAAGGGCTTGAAAGTATGCACAATCGAACGAGCAGCGGGTGATTCATGATGGACTTGATATTGAGGAAGATCCTTTCTATTCAAAAGGATTTCAAATGAAGGAGAATGCCAAAATGAGGAAGGACCTTATGTAGGGTTTTCCCCGGAGGCGCATTGAGTTTGATTGAGATAAATACCTGCAAACTCGAATTCAGATATCCAAAAGAGGAGAGGCCAAGGTGAAAACCCGCAAAGGGCGCTTTGTGACCTTCAAAGAAAAATGAAAAAATAAAAAAGGAAAGAGAAAAAGAAAAAGAAAAAGGAAAAAGAAAATGAAGAGGCCAAGGCGAAAACCCGCAAAGGGTGCTTTGATACCAAAGGGGTTTTGAGTTGAAAACCCAAAAAGGGTGGCTCAAATTTCGATCAAAGTGGGGCAAATGGTAGTCTCGCTATACCTAAATTGACAAAGAAGAAGTATGTTACGACTTGGGGCATCGACAAAGTACTCCGGATCCCCTAAACACATATTGAACTCAAAAGGCCCTCAAGAGGTTGGTACAAAGAAAGCTCAGTCACATATTTGGGGTACCTAATTTTCATCTTACCCATTTTTGAAGTTGCTAACTTTAATTACCTTATTCTTTCCAAGATACGCCCTAATTAGTTTCTTGGCTATCTTTGATTAATTATTTCGAGCTATGCTCCTAATTAATTTCTTTCTCGTCCATTATTGTAACCTTTTTCAAGCATTTTATATTGAAGTATCAATTAATGGACTGATAATATTTTCACAAAAGAAGTTTTATATATTACTCTGGAAGTTTCTAGATAATACAAGAAACTGAAACGGGACATTTGTTTAAAGAATTCCTGTGTGTAGAAGTCAGAGGTACTTAAAGAAATTAAGATTACTTCTGTTGTCTCAAATGGTGGGACAAATTAAGCAAAGTATTGACCCTAAGAGAGGGTTATTTCACAAATATCTCCAGTGGGTCGTAACATTCGGGGAATGGTACAATGGACCAAATTGATGGGAGAAATACAAGACACACAAATAGAGTATGATTGATACGTCGAGAACAACGAAGTGGAAATCTCGATAGATGAATGAGTGATAACATATGAAATAGGAATCATTCTTATGACATTTATTGCATCATAGTATGTTTAATTAGGAAAGCATTTGACTCATTTCAATCATGGCATCCTAATCATTAAAGCATAAGCATTCTACAGGGGACAATATAGATCGAAAATTTCAGCATGGCGTCCCTGAGTTTGCAAGGAGCAGGCTGAAGATTTCAGCATGGCATCCTTGAGTTTGCAAGGAGCAGGTTGAAGAAAGCAGATCTTGACTTCCTGAGTTTGCAGTGAAGCAGATCGAAAATTTCAGCATGGCGTCCCTGAGTTTGCAGGGAGTAGGCTGAAGATTTCAGCATGGCATCCTTGAGTTTGCAAGGAACAGGCTGAAGAAAGCAGATCTTGACTTCCTGAGTTTGCAGTGAAGCAGATCGAAAATTTCAGCATGGCATCCCTAAGCTTGCAGGGAGCAGGTTGAATATTTCAGCATGGCGTCCTTGAGTTTGCAAGGAGCAGGTTGAAGAAAGCAGATCTTGACTTCCTAAGTTTGCAGTGAAGCAGATCGAAAATTTCAGCATGGCGTCCCTGAGCTTGCAAGGAGCAGGTTGAAGATTTCAGCATGGCGTCCTTGAGTTTGCAAGGAGCAGGTTGAAGAAAGCAGATCTTGACTTCCTGAGTTTGCAGTGAAGGAGGTTGAAGATTTCAGCATGGCATCCTTGAGTTTGCAAGGAGCAGGTTGAAGAAAGCAGATCTTGACTTCCTGAGTTTGCAGTGAAGCAGATCGAAAATTTCAGCATGGCGTCCCTGAGTTTGCAGGGAGCAGGTTGAAGATTTCAGCATGGCGTCCTTGAGTTTGCAGGGAGCAGGTTGAAGAAAGCAGATCTTGACTTCCTGAGTTCGCAGTGAAGCAGGTTGAAGATTTCAGCATGGTATCCTTGAGTTTGCAAGGAGCAGGTTGAAGAAAGCAGATCTTGACTTCCTGAGTTTGCAGTGAAGCAGATCGAAAATTTCAGCATGGTGTCCCTGAGTTTGCAGGGAGCAGGTTAAAGATTTCAGCATGGCGTCCTTGAGTTTGCAAAGAGCAGGTTGAAGAAAGCAGGTCTTATTTCTCTGTATTCGGCGGGGAGCAGATCGAAGATATAGCAGATTTGGCTTTCGCGTGCTTACGATGAAGCAAATCTAAGATGATTTGGCATCTCTGTATTGTCAGAGAACAAATTGAAGTTTGGCGTCTCCATATTCGACGGAGAGCAGACACATAGCAGATCTAACCTTCAGATGATTAGACTGAAGCAGATCTAAGATGGTTTGGTATCCTTGTGCTTACAAGGGGCAAATCGAAGACATAGCTGATTTGGTTTTCGCGTGCTTACGTTGAAGCAAATCTAAGATGATTTGGCATCTCTGTATTGTCAGGGAACAAATCGAAGAAGCAGATTTGGCGTCTCTGTGTTCGGCGGAGAGCAAATCAAAGATATCAACATGACAGTCATGAGTTCGCAAATGAGCAGATTAAGAACCATGATCTGATAAGTCCGGACAAATTTGGTCTTTATATGAGTCTTTGTTCGATTCCTGTTACACAGCAATGAGCAAAGAGGGGCAGCTGTAGTAGCCCAAATTTGACTGGGCTAAAATTGGATAAATAAATAGTCCATTACAGTCCAGTTTACGAAGGCCCAAATACCAAAACCCAGTACCCGGTTACAACTCAATTAGCTTAAACTTTTGGCCCAAAACCCAGCACCCGATTACAACCCAATTAGCCTAAACCTTTGGCCCAAAATTTACCCAACCTAAACGAGGCCCAATGCCTAAACAGAATCTGGAAACCCTATGGTTTCCGTAAGCTTCAGCGCGTAATCATCACCCCATCGATCCACGCCTCTTCAACTTCGGTCTTTCCATCTGCCCCCATCAACGCCGTGATTCCCGGCCTCGAATCTGGCCGTAGTTGAAGCCGAAGAAAAGCAGATCAGCGCCAGCACCGTCGCCATCAGGGCCTGATCATCTTGATTCGCTGATTTCCGCGTGAGACATCTGCAAAATAAAAAAAAAACATAACAGAAAATAGAGGCAAAATATGGAAAGAAATCAAAGGATTTCTTTCCCAGATTGTAAATCACTTACAAAGGGTTATAAAAACCCGTCTTTTTCTGATTTGTAACACACGATTTTCCAGAGAGAAATATATACAGTCAATAAAAAAGAACAGAGTCTTATTCAAGCTTCAATACCAGTAGCCAATCGAATACAAAGGTGAATACTTTTAATATATATTATAAATAGTAAAAAAGAAAAGAGATTACCTGACTTTCACTAAAAAGGGAGAAGGTTTTGACCCTCCGACCACCGTGCGTGGTGGCGGCGTGGCGCGCCAAAAACCTCTCTCGAACGGAGGTTCAACAAAGACCGAGTCGACCTCGAATCCTCTTTCAGAGGATTTCGTTTATTTTTTTTTAAATCGGTTGTTAAAATGATTTTTGGGCTAAGATTTGGCTTATATGGCCCCTGTAAAACGACGTCGTTTGGCTTAATTCAATAAGCATTTAAACGGCGTCGTTTCAAACTGAAGATCCGCGCGTTGACCCGATTACCCGGAGAGGATCCGCGCGTTTTTGGAGAATGGGCAAATTGCCCAATTGATCCTTTTGTTTTTTTAAATTTTTTTAATTGCATTTTATTTTTATTTTAATTTGTCCTTAATCTTTTATATTTGTTTTAATTTAATCCAAACAGCCTTTAAAATTCATTCTGGAAACGGTGCCGTTTTGGGGATTAGGGTTTAATTACCCAATGAGTCCCTCTGTTCCAGCTTGTATTTTAATTAAGTCCAAATGTTTTTATTATTTTACAATTAACCCCAAAATTTTCAATTAAATTCAATTTTTATTTTTTATTAAATAGTATATTTTTTTATATCCAATATATTATATTTTTTTTTTAAAAAAAGATTTGTTTATCATATATTTTCATATTTGCATTTTACTATATGTTATATGTATTTTCATTATATATATATATTATTTATTTTACTATATTTTACTATATTTCATATATTTTTTAATTTTTATCATATATTTTATATATATTATTTATATATATATTACATGTTTTAGTACATATTATTTTTATATATTATATATTATATACTATATTATTCATATTATTACATATTTATTTATAAAGTTAGTAAATATTATGTATTTTCTATATATATATCAATTATTTTACTATATTTTTATATAAAATGCCTATTAGATTATTATTTTATACATTCTTCTTATATTATATTATATATTTTATTATATATTTTATTACTATATGATTTATATTATTACATATTTTTATTTGTAAATTATATTTTACTATATTTCCTTACTACCTTTATTTTATCCTAAAGTATACATTATTTATTAATTATATACATTTTTAAAAGAATAAACAACATCTAGTATACTATTTTTCTTATATACTAAGTTATTATACCTTATAATATAATTTGTATATATATATATATATATATATTTTTAAAAAAGGGTTTTTTTACTGTTCTTACATCGTTTAATATATTTCTAAATAGCTAACTTTTATATTTCATACATTTAATTTGCTTATTATTTTAAAATTCTCTTTTATTTTGATATAGTTTAATAGATTAAATTTTGTATAATATTTCTTTTTGTATATTTACATTAGGGTAATTATTTATGGTGGTTGGTATAAAATATTATCGTGTGTATACTGCAACTTATACTTGTTGTATTTATTATGCATTGTAAGATACTTTGCATGGAATAATGTTGCATGAACATTATGATGGTATATGTGTAAAATGATATTGTATGTTGTGTAAATTATGCTATCGCTGTCACCTTTACTATATTTGCATGGAATAATAAAGCATATATATATTGTATTTAATTTCTTAATATATGAAACATATCATTACTTTTAAAACCAAAGGTCATAAAAAAGGAACTTTTAGAAAATGAACGAGGCAATGTTGTGGATGTTTAGAAATTTGAGAAATGGTACCCTAACATGCTGGGTTGCAATTTCCCGTTTATCTAAATATTTAAAATATCCTTTTTAAGCAGGTTTTATAAATCATGAGATGATTTTAGCTATGAAAAATTTAAAGGAATTGTGTCCAATTATGTTGGATGTGATATTTATTATTTTCTCAAAGCAAATGAATCTCGATTCTCTTAATTTATTACAATAAAGAAACCTTTTTTAAAGAGTTCTCAAAATTTTGATATTAAGACAAAAATTATTCAATTTGGTACCAATTTTGGGCGTTATGAGGGTGCTAATCCTTCCTCGTACGTAACCGACTCCCGAACCTATTTTCTCATAATTTCGTAGGCCAAAATGTTTTATATAGTGATCCAATCGCACTTTAAAAGATTGGTGGCGACTCCCGTTTTTGTTTTTCAAAAGTCGATCCCCGTTTTTCAAAACCCCGTTTAAAAATAGGTTTCGACAGTCTTTATAAGAGAGTTTTAAAAAGATTTAATTTCTTAATTTATATCTTAATTATTTTAATTTAATTAGAAATGTAATAATGGCATATGATCAATTTTGATTGGTCCAAAGTTTACTCTTACAAATCTCTCCCTTAAGACTTCGTCATTGCATAGTCTTTGTTGAATGTAGAAAGTGGGCAAGTCTTGAAACTTGATTTGCATTTGCACATTTGCATTGTGTCGACAAGATTTGTGAACTTCAATGGCCACCATGAATTTTTTTTTTCATTTGAATTGCAAATAGTAATGAAACTAGGCTACCTATATACCTTAGTATTTTGAAAGATCAAGTCATTCGTAGTTTTTTTTTTTTCCTTTTGAATGTATTATTTAGTCTCGTGCTTAGTAGTGATATAACAATTTAAGCTTGTGTTTAGGAGCATCACTTTTGGGGATAAAAAATTTAAGTTTATATTTAAAAGTATCAATTGTCAAATAAATAATTTAAACATGTTCTTAGTAGCATTATTTTTTGGGTAAATAGTTTAAACTCATGCCAAAGACTGTCATTTTTATAGTGGCAATTTGAACTCATTTTTAAGAGCAAAATCATTTTTTTATGAGCAACTTACACTTATCTTTATGAGTAATATAAAAATTTGGGCTCGTGCATAAGGGCAACACTTTTTATTCTCATTTTTGACACATGATTGGACTTCAATCATGAGCATTTTGAGACTTCAAAAAAAAAAATTGTCTCCACTCCCTTGGAAATCCACCATATTGCTTATGGTTAGAGTTATTGTGATAAGATGAAAAGAACTGAATTTTATTATTTTGTCCAAAATATTGGATTGAGAGACCATGGTAATTAATGTCAAGTTCGATTATGCTTCTTCTTTTTCAAACTTGATTTTTCCTTTTTATTAAATTTGGATGATTTTTCTTTCAAAATAAAGCACTACTTCTCAAGTTGTTGACTGATCAAGCAATGATATCTGCTATAATTAAGATCATTTGCTCTATTAGCTTCTTAAAGTTACTTTATTTTGGCAACCAAATCATCTTAGCCTTTAGAAGCTCTTAAGTATGCTCAAAATATTAACACTATGAAATGAGTACTCTTTTTGTAACATCCCGATTTAGGGTCTAGTCGGAACAGTGGTTTCGAGACCACAAATCTGACGTAGAAAATTTTTTTATTATATTTTTATGGTCTATGATTTCACGAAAAGATTTCGTGAAAATTTCGTTTAAAAATTTTGAGGTTTGGGCACTCGATTTAGTCAAAAGGGCTAAATCGTAAAAAGTACAAAAGTTGAGTTCTACATGCCAGAGGTGTCCAATTGTTTTGAAATTTTAAATTGGAGGTCCTTATAGGGTAATTAGCCTATTGGTTAAGTTGGTGGACAAAAATGGACATGGTTAGGCATGTTTCCAAAGTTTTTCATTAAGGGTATTTTGGTCATTTAGTTATTAAAATGAATTAAAAACAAAATTAAAAGCCAATTTTTGCCCATCTTCAACCTCTTTGCCCAAACTTGCATGGAGAAACCATGGCTAGGGTTTTTCAAGCTTTCAAGCTTGATTGTAAGTTCGTTCTAGCACCATTTTTAATGATTTTTACGTTTTTGCAATCTCCGTAACAAGATCTATCTATTTCTACCATTTATTTGAGCTAGGGTTGATGTTTAAAAATTTACACATGTGTTACATGTGTTTATTTTGATGTTTAAGAGAGGAATATGAATGTTTGTTGTATGTTAAACGACTTTTACTAAGTAGTTTTCGGTGAAAACGCTAAAAAGGACTAATTTGTAAAAGTTATAAAATTTGTCATAAAAGTGTGATTTAGTGAAAATTGTGGGCTGCTATAGTTATGAAAATGATTCGACTAGGCTTAAGCTGCAAAGAAATTGAATAAAAATCATTTTACGAGCCTAGGGGCAAAAGTGTAAATATGACAATGTTTAAGGGCAAAACATAATTTTGTCATAGTATATTTTTTGATCACATTGACTAATGTGACTAATAAATAGACTAAATGTGATATTATAGATCAAATAAAATGAGGTTCAAACCTAGAATGGGAAAAAAACGAGAAATTGACGGTTAAGTCCCTTTTGCCATTTTGGTGTCGAGGTAAGTTCATGTGTAAATAATGCAACCTTATGTTATATATTTAATATTTCGATATTGTATGAAATGTATACATTTGTTTTAATGAAATTGATTAATGACAATTTTGACGAAGTTTCGAGAAATGGGAAATCTCGATTTAACCTTAATGGTAGAATACAAATATCATGATATTATGGCTACTGAGATTCCGTATAAGACTATATCTGGGATACGGCATCGGTATGTGATTTCATATAAAACCATGTCAGGGACATGGCGTCGATATGATATTTTATGTAAGACCATATCCATGATATGGCATTGATACGGTACTATGGGTATGAGAACCCCGAGCATCCTTAGCATTCCAATGTGGTTCAACGGGTAAATCAAATATGAGTATGAGAATTAAATTATTACGGGTAAACAGGCATGTACGTAAGCCTCTAATTGTAAATTCATGATTATTGTGGAAATAATTGTTTATTACCCATTGTGATTGATAGTGCACATACTTGTGATGTTGGATATATGATAAATATAAATGATGATTACATGTCAGACTGTTGGGCCGAATTGAGATGTGATCTAATATGCTTATATGCTTGAATTGTATTCTCAACGGGTATGTTAAGATTGAGAAAGTATGTGACCATCTTTCTAGTGGTACAGGTATGTACATAGAACTCATGTGAAGTGAGATTGGTACACGATGAGTTCTTGGTGAGAATGTACATGAACAAGTTATACTTGTGAAACATTGATAACCTTGTGACAAATGATCTATATTTATGATGAATGGGTGCATGATAAGATTTGATAATGATCATGTGATAGGCTTAGGAGCCTAATTGATTTGTAATATTTTATGATTCATTTATTTAAATTGTGTTTCATTGGATATGAGGAAAAGAAAGATGGGTATAATTTCTGAATAAAGACATTATGAGAACATAGTAAGATACGAGCTTAGACAAGTGAAAAGTGGTTGAACTATATGTTGAAATTATGATTACTTACAAATAATGTGCATGTGATTAAGAGGATGGAAATAACTTGTTAGTTAATGTGATATGTTATAATGGGAAGACTATAGTGGCTAGGCTAATGCCAAGGCATGTAAATGGTGTTTATAAGTTAAAGGAGTAAGCACTATGAATGAATAAGTAGAAATCTTAAAATCTAATGCCAATTGAAATTATAGTACTCTTATGGATGGATAAAGTAAATGAATGTTAATAGTTGTTTATTATTTGCATATGAAATTGCTAAGCTATATTATATAGCTTACCCCCTTCCTTTCCCATGTCTTATAATTTAGCTAGCTCGGGTTGGAGACCGCCGAGGATGCCATCATACTATCAAGCTATCATCATGGGTAAAAATGAATACAAACCTCTTAAGTTTATGGCATGTATAGGGACTTAGTCAATTGTGAATGTGTCATTACGATTTAGCCAAAGGTATTGGCTTGTAATGGTTAAGGGTTTGATGTAATGTGAAGCCATGTAAATTGGCTTATATTGATATTTGATTCATTTTGTATAAGGCCATGAGATGTGGCTCATATTGATTATTGGGTTGTAAGCTTATTTATTTAAGTATACATGTGGCCATGCAATGGTAATGTTGTAACATCCCGAACTAGGGCCTAGTCAGAACATTGGTTTCGGGACCACAAATCCGACGTTGAAATATTTATTTTATGATTCTTATGAGGCCTAGGGTATGAAAATCTGCATGTGTTAAAGTTTCATGAAGAAATTCTATGAGTAAGGACCAAATTGAATAAATTGCAAAACTTGGGTTCTAGAAGCAATTTGTATGGAATTGCTTTAGATTATTAATTAGAAGGTCTTAAAGAGCAATTTGCCCAATTTCTAAGTTTTTAGACAAAAATGGGCATGTATGGATAAAATTTGAAATAAAGGGCTTAAGGACATTTCGGTCATTTGGCTAATTAATGAAATAAAATTGGAAAAATAAGCCAAAAATCAGCCATTCTTCTCCCTCATGCAGCCGAATTTTTCAAGCCACCATAGCTAGGGTTTTCAACATTTTCAAGCTCAGTAGTAAGTGCTCTCAAGCCCCGTTTTTAATATTCTTCGTATTTTTGAAATCCCGGTAACTTACTCTCTCTATTTCTACCCATATTTCATGCTAAGGTTCATGTTTAAAAAACTAACCATGAATGAGATGCTTGCATTTTGATTTTTTTATGGAGGAATATGAAATTTTAAAGGATGGTAAACAACTTTTACTAAGTGATTTTTCATGGAAATGGCCTTAGGGACCATTTTGTAAAAGTTGTAAAAATTGGTAGAAAGATGAGAAATAATGGAAAAATGTGGGCTTCCATAAGAGGAAAAAAACAATTGGCTAGGCTTGGGTAACCAAGAAATTGCATGCATTTCATTATACGAGCTTAGGGATTAAATCATAAATAATGTGAAAGGATAGGGGCAAAACGGTCATTTTGTCCGGGGGTGAAATTTAGAATCGAAAAGAAAAATGTAAGGTATTAATAATTCATTTTTATTGTTATAGACCCCGAGGAACAAATTTCGGAGGTCCATCGAGGAAAACGAAAGGTTTAGGAATAACCGAAACGCGAAACCGAAACGAGTACCAGGTAAGTTCGAATAACTTAAAGTAAACTCTTAATATGCCTAATTGCATGTATTATGAATGTATGATAATTAGTTATAATGATGGTATGAAAATCCATGAAATGTGTTAATAATAATGACATGATAATAAATGTCCCGGTTGAAGTCAAAAAGGGAAATTCAATGGATAAACCATGGCTTACATGACTTAAGATCATGCATGTGTTGTAGAAAAGAATTTAGCCCGGACGGGTAATCCATTGATCTCAAATATAGAAAGGATCTAGTCTGGACGGGTGTTCCTTGAGTGATCGAGCCTTCCAAAGAATATGTGTGCATTAAGGATTTAGCTCAGACTGGTAATCCGATTAGGATCTGAATTTAGTCTGGACTGGTAATTCACATTCGAGCTCATTGAGAGTGCTTGTCGTTATAAGGAATTTAGCCTGGACTGGTAATCCCGACATCACTCTATGAGTTTACATTACGGGGGATTTAGCCTGGACTGGTAATCCCGCTGTAAGATGTGAGGTTCGCGGGAGCACACACACAAGATGGTCGCTCTTATGACTTGACGATAAATGGATAATCCATTGAGATTTCTAAGAAACTCAAAGGGATCAACATGAGATATAAAAATGAAAATGTTGAATGATGAGCTCATCTAAGACAAATTTCATAATATATTGTTGTGAGGCTAACCTATTGATTGAGTGCATATGATAGGGAAACCATTTCATGCTTGTTGGTTATATTGCCTAATATGGTTGTATGCTAATTAATCGGTAAGTTTACTTTCCAGTATTCAGGCTTACTAAGCATGTAAATGCCTACCCCTCTCTTTACCCTGCCTTATAGAGCTCAAGGACTCGTAGAAATTAGAAGACAATTGGAGAGTCAACACGCTATCATCTTGTCCAGCTTTGGTGTATAAATACTTTTATTTTGTTCAATGGCATGTATAGGGCTTTTGTTATTTTATTATATGTGTCATTTGATTTTCCAATATGAGGGCTTATAAAGGTATACATATTCACTTGTATATGGCCATGGGTATTGGCTCATTTTGATGTAGGTTATGACCTATAAATTTGTGCATGTTTATGCTCAATTGTTCTAGCGAAAATGAAATATGGTATATCACATTTAGATACATGTAATGTGACCAAATCACATGGGATGGCTAGGCTACAATTGGCAATGAGTTATAATAATGAGTCAATCTTAAAAGTGTTATAAGACAAAGAAATCATTAATACAAAGGGGATAACCTAGCATGTGTAAAACCGATGAGATAAGGTTTACATGCAATGAGGTTTATCAAGTTCATTTAAAAGTATAATTAGGTCATGTTAAATATTATTAAAACCTATAAGTGTGTATGGATGTTAGAGGGAAACCAAAGGCCCAAAAAAATAGCCTAATAAGGTCCACACGAGTAGACACACGGGCATGTGTCTAGGCTGTGTGTGACACAAGGATAGCCCTATGGGCGTGTGGTACGGCCGTGTGTCCCCTAAACCTAAAATTTTTAAGTCAAAATGCATGGTAGTAAACACACAGGTAGAGACACGACCGTGTGTCTCAACCGTGTGGTGGACACGGCCTAGCACACGGACGTGTATCCTGGCTGTGTGCCCCTAATTGCATGTTGACGTCATAAATAGAATGTTCGAGTTTTTGGACACGGACGACCACATGGGCGTGTCTAGGCCGTGTGAAGGACACGGGCCAGGGACACGGGCATGTGCTCAGCCGTGTGAAAACCCTTATAGGTTCAAAGTAGAAAATAAATTCAATTAATTCCACACGGGTAGGGGACACGGGCATGTCCCAAGGCACACGGGCGTGTGCATTGTCTCCTCACGGGCGTGTAAGACATTAACTAAAAAAATTTTCTTAAATTTTCCTTAAGGCCTCAGTTTTGTTCTGGACCATTCTCAATGTTTGTTTAGGGACTCATAGGCCCACAATAGGGACACTAAGATGTGGTTTGATTGGTTTTAATTTGAAATGAAATTTCATAGTCCGTATTTTTTTAAAATGTCCAAGTACATGTATGGTAATGCCTCGTACCCTGTTTCAGCATCGAATACGGGTAAGAGGTGTTACATTTAATGGTATCAGAGCTACGATTTAGTCGGTTCTAAGACTACTGTAGAGAGTATTGAGTTTCGCTATACATGCCATTATACGAACATTGATAGTGTGACATCTCCTAACTATTTCATTATCTTTGAATATTGTAAATGTCTTCCAATCAAGCACAAAATGAGTTCGATGGTGCCAAGAGCCATGCTCCAGCTTCCGTACAACGAGTTGTTTCTAGTAGTAGAAAAAGGCCTATGTCTAAAGGCCAGAATGAGGCTAGAGCCGCCTTCTTTGATATGATGGATGAGTGGTTTGGGGATTATTTGAGAAATCGTCCCAACATACCACGACCTCCCCCACCTCCTAACTGACCTGATGAGGAAGTGTCACGAGGTATGGCACCTGTAAGAATTGGTAAATCCCCTATAGACAAGCTTAGAAAGTATAGGGCTGAGAAATTTAGAGTTAAGATCGATGATGATGCTGAGCGAGCCAAGTTCTGGCTCGAGAATACTATACAAGTATTGGACGAGTTATCGTGTACACCTGAGGAGTGTTTAAAGTGTGTTGTATCTCTTTTAAAGGATACTGCATACCACTGGTGGAAAACTGTATCTTCAGTGGTGCCAAAGGAAAACATCACTTGGGAATTTTTCCAAGTAGAGTTTAAGAAGAAATAAATTAGTCAGAGGTTCCTAGACTCAAAGCGAAAGGAGTTCCTGGAACTCAACTAAGGAAATAAGACTGTATTGAAATACGAAAGGGAATTTGTGAGGCTAAGTCAGTATGCAATTGAATGGGATCAAACAGAGTCAGAAATGTGTAAACGCTTTGTGGGAGGCCTGAATGAGGAAATCAAGATGTTGATTGGGATCCTTGATATACGACAGTTTGCTGCATTAGTAGATCGGGCCAAGAAGACCGAAGAGCTCAATAATGAAAGGAAACAAGCTAAGAGAGAAGCTTGAGTTTCGAGTAAGAGATCCAGCGGTAGGGCACTCTAATTTTCTATAAAGAAGTCAAGGGGCGAACATAAACGCTCCACTTCATCGGTAGAATATTTAGGTAGAGCGAGAAGCTCCAAACGGCATAACCAGAAGCCTTCTTCCCTGATGGTGACTAGTGTGGGGAGTGTAGATGACCAGAAGCTGAAGTGTAAGAGTTGTAACAAATTTCACTTCAGAGAGTGTCGAATAAAGAGCAGTACGTGCTATTGATGTGGTTCTCTTGACCACTTCCTCAGAAATTGCCCAGAGCAAACTGATAAAGAGGTGGAATTAGCCCTGAAGTCGAGTGCTCCTATTCCACGAGGTAGACCTCCGAGATATCCTGTAAGTGCTAGTAGCACTCGAGTTACGGCCAAGGACACTGTAAAATCAGAGGCTCGAGCCCCGACAAGAACGTATGCAATACGCTCAAGAGGAAGCCTCTACTCCTGACGTCATCACGGGTACCTTTTCTCTTTTTAATACTTGTGTTATTGCCTTAACTGATCCGGGATCGATGCATTTATACATTTGTATGAGATTGGTGTCTAGTATGAATATATCCATTGAACCTACCGAATTTATTATCAGAGTGTCGAACCCATTAGGCAAGTCAGTCCTGGTTGATAAATTCTATAAGAATTGTCCTTTGACGATTCAGGGTCATTGTTTTCCGGCTAACCTTATGTTATTGCCATTTGATGAGTTTGATGTAATACTTTGTATGGATTAGTTAGCCCTGCATGATGTAATTGTAAACTATGGTAGCAAGTATATTGTATTGAAGTGCCCAGATGGTGAGATTCTACGGGTTGATTCAAGAGAATTGGGTACACCGCCAGTTGTAATTACATCAATGGTTGCTCAAAGATATGTGAGAAAAGGGTACAAAGCCTACCTTGCCTTCGTACTGAACACTAAGGAAACGGAGTTGAAGATTGAGTCTGTGTCAATGGTATGCGAATATTCAGACGTGTTCCGAAGGAATTACTCGGATTACCTCCTGATAGAGGGATAGAGTTTGGTATTGAACTGGTGCTAGGAATAGCTCCTATTTCTATTACTCTGTACAGGATGGCACCAACCGAACTGAAAGAGTTAAAAGTACAGTTGCAAGAGCTGACAGATAAAGGTTTTACAAGGCTGAGCTTTTCACCTTGGGGTGCTCCCGTATTATTCGTAAAGAAGAAAGATGGTTCGATGAGGTTATGTATAGATTATCGGCAACTGAACAAGGTAACTATCAAGAATAAGTATCCTTTTCCAAGGATCGATGATTTGTTCGACCAGCTGAGGGGAGCCACTGTATTCCCTAAGATAGACCTGAGATTTGGCTACTATCAGTTGTGAGTTAAGGAATCAAACATACCTAAGATAACTTTTAGAACGAGGTATGGCCATTATGAATTTCTTGTCATGCCGTTTGGGTTGACGAATGCACCGGCCGTATTTATGGACCTAATGAATAGGATATTTAGGCCATACTTGGACAAGTTCGTCGTTGTGTTCATTGATGACATTTTGATTTATTCCAAGGATGAGACAGGACATGCGAAGCATCTAAGGACTGTGTTGCAAACCTTACAGGAAAAACAATTGTATGCTAAGTTTAGCAAGAGTGAGTTTTGGCTCCATGAAGTAGGGTTTTTAGGTCATGTTGTTTCAGGTGAGGGTATCTGAGTTAATCCAAGTAAGATCTCTACCATCGTTGAACGGAAACCACCTAAAAATGTAATCGAGGTTAGAAGCTTTTTGGGTTTAGCCGGTTACTACCGAAGATTTGTAAAAGGATTCTCCATGATAGCGACTCCAATGACAAGGTTGCTATAGAAAGACGTTAAATTCAAATGGTCAAAAAAGTGTCAGCAGAGTTTCGAGAAGTTGAAGACACTGTTGACGGAAGCTCTAGTTCTAGTATTACCCGAGTCAGGAAAAGAGTTTGTGGTCTACAGTGATGCATCCTAAAATGGACTGGGTTGTGTACTTATGCAAGATGGTAAGGTGATAGCCTATGCTTCACGGCAGTTGAAACCACACGAGAAGAATTACCCGACGTATGACTTAAAGCTTGCCGCCATTGTTTTTGCCTTAAAAATTTGGAGGCATTATTTATATGGTGAGACTTGTCATATATTCACAGACCACAAGAGTTTGAAGTATTTGATGACTCAAAAAGAATTGAATCTGAGACAGCGGAGGCGGTAGAATTAATTAAAAACTACGAACTGATCATCGATTACCACTCGGGAAAGGTGAATATGGTCGCCGACGCTCTAAGCAGAAAATCTTTGTTTGTATTAAGGGCCATGAATGCTCGATTGGCGTAGTTTGATGATGGTTCGGTCTTGGCAGAGTTAAGGGCTAGGCTGACATTTTTTCAGGAAATTTATGATGCTCAGACTAATGATAGTGCCTGCAAGCAAAAAGAACTCAATGTGAGTCGGGCATCAAATCAGATTTTCAGATCTGTTTGGATGGATGTTTGATGTACAGAGATAGAGTTTGCGTACCAAGGAACGGTGAAATTATTCGGAGAATTTTGCAAGAGGCACATGGAAGCCGTTTGTCTATTCATCCTTGAAGTACCAAGATGTATAATGATTTGAAGAAAATGTACTGGTGGGACGGCATGAAGAGATGTCTCTCTGAATTTGTATCAAAATGTCTGATATGCCAGCAAGTCAAAGCTGAACATCAAGTACCTTCGGGTTTATTACAGCCTGTGATGGTCCCCGAATGGAAGTGGGACAGAATTACTATGGACTTCATGACAGGATTACCATTGACCCCGAAAAAGAAAGATGATATATGGGTTGTGATGGATAAGTTGACGAAGTCAACTCATTTTATCCCGATAAGGACAGATTATTCACTTGATAAGTTGGTCGACTTGTATATATCTGAGATTGTGAGATTACACGGGGTACCACTATCTATTATTTCGGACAAAGACCTGAGATTCACTTCGAGATTCTAAAAGAAGTTACAAGAAGCATTGGGTACTAAGTTGAGCTTTAGTACAGCTTTTCACCCGCAGACTGATGGTCAGTCTGAGCGGATGATTCAAATTCTTGAGGATATGTTGCGATGTTGCATCCTCGAATTTCAGGGCAGTTGGGAAAAATACCTACCATTAGTAGAGTTCACCTACAACAATAGTTTTCAGAGGAGTTGGAAGATGGCACCTTATGAAGCCTTATATGGAAAAAAAGTGTCGAACTCCATTGTATTGGACAAAACTCAAAGAGAGTCAGATTCACGGAGTTGATCTGATCAAAGAAACTGAAGAAAAGGTTAAAATGATACGTGACTGCTTAAAAGTGGCATCAGATAGGCAAAAGTCATATGCTGATCTGAAAAGAAAAGAGATCAAATTTCAAGTTGGAGATAGAGTATTCTTGAAAGTATCTCCATGGAAAAAGGTATTGAGATTTGGCCAGAAAGGCAAATTGAGTTCGCGATTTATCGGACCATACGAGATCATTGAAAGAGTTAGACTATTAACCTATCGCTTGGCATTGCCACCAGAACTAGAAAACATTCATGATATGTTCCATGTATCTATGTTAAGGCGATATCGATTAAACCCCTCTCATGTGAATTTACCGACAGAGATTGAAATTAGACCGGACATGACTTATGGTGAAGAACTGGTCAAGATTTTGGCTCATGAGGTTAAACAATTGAGAAATAAAGATGTAGCCTTGGTAAAAGTTTTATGGCATCGACATGGTATGGAAAAGGCTACATGGGAGTCAGAAGAAACCATGAGAAGCCAATATCCAAACCTGTTTACTGGTAAGACTTTCGAAGACGAAAGTCCCTAAAGGGGGAAAAATGTAACATCCCGAAATAGGGCCTAGTCGGAACAGTGGTTTCGGGACCACAAATACGATGTTGAAATATTTATTTTATGATTATTATGAGGCCTAGAATATGAAATTATGCATGTGTTAAAGTTTCATGAAGAAATTCTATGAGTAAGGTGTCCAATTGGAAAATAATGACCAAATTGAATAAATTGCAAAACTTGGGTTCTAAAAGAAATTTTTATGAAATTGCTTTAGATTATTAATTAGAAGGTCTTAAAGAGCAATTTGCCCAATTTCTAAGTTTTTGGAGAAAAATGGGCATGTATGGATAAAATTTGAAAGAAAGGGCTTAAGGACATTTTGGTCATTTGGCTAATTAATGAAATAAAATTGGAAAAATAAGCCAAAAATCAGCCATTCTTCTCCCTCATGCAGCCAAATTTTTTAAGCCTCCACAGCTAAGGTTTTCAACATTTTCAAGCTCAATAGTAAATGCTCCCAAGCCCCGTTTTTAATGTTCTTCATATTTTTGAAATCCCTATAACTTACTCTCTCTAATTCTACCCATATTTCATGCTAATGTTCATGTTTAGAAAACTACCCATGAATGAGATGCTTGTATTTTGATGTTTTATGGAGGAATATGAAAGTTTAAAGGATGGTAAACAACTTTTACTAAGTGATTTTTCATGGAAATAACCTTAGGTTCCATTTTGTAAAAGTTGTAAAAATGGGTAGAAAGATGAGAAATAATGGAAAAGGTGAGCTGCCATAAGAGGGAAAAAACATTTGGCTAAGCTCGGGTAACTAAGAAAATTGAAAGAAATGGCTTAAGGAAATTTTGGTCATTTGGCTAATTAATGAAATAAAATGGGAAAAATAAGCCAAAATCAGCCATTTTTCTCCCTCATGCAGTCGAATTTCTTAAGCCTCCATAGCTAGGGTTTTAAACATTTTCAAGCTCAATAGTAAGTGCTCTCAAGCCCCATTTTTAATGTTCTTCGTATTTTTAAAATCCCTGTAACTTACTCTCTCTATTTCTACCCATATTTCATGCTAAGGTTCATGTTTAGAAAACTACCCATGAATGAGATGCTTGTATTTTGATGTTTTATGGAGGAATATGAAAGTTTAAAGGATGGTAAACAACTTTTACTAAGTGATTTTTCATGGAAATGGCCTTAGGGACCATTTTGTAAAAGTTGTAAAAATGGGTAGAAAGATGAAAAATAATGGAAAAATGTGGGCTGCCATAAGAGGGAAAAAAATTTGGCTAGGCTCGGGTAACCAAGAAATTGCATGCATTTCATTATACGAGCTTAGGGATTAAATCGTAAATAATGTGAAAAGTTAACGGCAAAACGGTCATTTTGTCTGGGGGGAAATTTAGACTCGAAAATAAAAATGTGAGGTATTAATAATCCATTTTTATTGTTATAGACCCCGAGGAACAAATTCCAGAGGTTGATCGAGGAAAATGAAAGGTTTCGGAATAACCGAAATGCGAAACAGAAACGAGTACCAGATAAGTTCGAATAACTTAAAGTAAACTCTTAATATGCCTAATTGCATGTATTATGAATGTATGATAATTATTTATAATGATGGTATGAAAATCCATGAAATTTGTTCATAATAATGACATGATAATAAATGTCCCGGTTGAAGTCAAAAAGGGAAATTCGATGGATAAACCATGCTTACATGACTTAAGATCTTGCATGTGTTGCAGAAAAGGATTTAGCCCAAACGGGTAATCTGTTGATCTCAAATATAGAAAGGATCTAGCCCGGATGGGTATTCCTTGAGTGATCGACCCTCCCGAAGAATATGTGGGCATTAAGGATTTAGCCCGGACGGGTAATCCGATTAGGATCTGAATTTAGCCTGGACTGGTAATTCAGATCTGAGCTCATTGAGAATGCTTGTCGTTACAAGGGATTTAGCCGGGACTAGTAATCCCGACATCACTCCATGAGTTTACATTACTTAGGATTTAGCTTGGACTGGTAATCCCGCTGTAAAATGTAAGGTTCGCGGGAGTACGTACACGAGATGATCGCTCTTATGACTTGACGATAAATGGATAATCCATCGATATTTTCGAGAAAGTCATTGGGATTAACATGAGATATAAAAATGAAAATATTGAATGATGAGCTCATCTAAGACAAATTTCATAATATATTGTTATGAGACTAACCTATTAATTGAGTGCATGTGATAGGGAAACCATTTCATGCTTGTTGGTTATATTGCCTAATATGGTTGTATGCTACTTAATTGGTGAGTTTACTTTCCAGTATTCGGGCTTACTAAGCATGTAAATGCTTACCCCTCTCTTTTCCCTATCTTACAAAGCTCAAGGACTCGTAGAAATTAGAAGATGATTGGAGAGTCAACACACTATCATCTTGTCCAGCTTTGGTATATAGATACTTTTATTTTGTTCAATGGCATGTATAGGGATTTTGTTATTTTGTTATATGTGTCATTTGGTTTGCCAATATGAGGGCTTGTAAAGGTATACATATTCACTTGTAGATGGTTATGGGTATTGGCTCATTTTGATGTAGGTTATGACCTATAAATTTGTGCATGTTTATGTTCAATTGTTCTAGTGAGGATTAAATATGGTATATCACATTTAGATACATGTCAAGTGACCAAATCACATGGGATGACTAGGCTACAATTGGCAATGAGTTATAATAATGAGCCAATCTTAAAAGTGTTATAAGACATAGAAATCCTTAATACAAAGGGGATAACCTAGCATGTGTAAAACCGATGAGATGAGGTTTACATGCAATGAGGTTTATCAAGGTCATTTAAAAGTATAATTAGGCCATGTTAAATATTATTAAAACCTATAAGTGTGTATGGATGTTAGAGGGAAACCAAAGGCCTAAAAAAAATAGCCTAATAAGGTCCACACGGGTAGACACACGGGCATGTATCTAGGCCGCGTGTGACACACGGATAGCCCTATGGGCGTGTGGTATGGCTGTGTGTCCCCTGCACCTAAAAATTTTAAGTCAGAATGCATGGTAGTAAACACACAGGAAGAGACATGGCCGTATGTCTCAACCGTGTGGTGGACACAGCCTAGCACATGGGAGTGTGTCTTGGCCGTGTGCCCCTAAATGCATGCTGACGTCATAAACATGATGCTCGAGTTTTTGGACTCGGGCGACCACACGGGCGTTTCTGGGCCGTGTGAAGGACATGGGCCAGGGACACGGGTGTGTGCTCGGCCGTGTGAAAACCCCTATAGGTTCGAAGTAGAAAATAAATTCAATTAATTCCACATAGGTAGGGGACACGGGCATGTCCCAAGGCACACGGGCGCGTGCATTGTCTCCACACAGGCGTGTAAGACATTAACTAAAAAAATTTTCTTAAATTTTCTTTAGGACGTCGGTTTTGTCCTGGACCATTCTCAATGTATGTTTAGGGTCTCGTAGGCCCATAATAGGGACACTAAGATGTGGTTTGATTGGTTTTAATTTGAAACAAAATTTCATAATCCGTATTTTTCAAAAATGTCTGAGTACATGTATGGTAAAGCCTCGTACCCTGTTTCGGTGTTGGATTCGGGTAAGGGGTGTTACAAATGTGGTTGGTGGTTGTGTGAATGTGATGAGATGTGTTGTGGTTATGAATGCTTCATGATTTAATTGGGATTTGTTTAGTATGATGATAAACATGGCTTAAATGAGAATTGGTAAGTTAGGCTTGACAAAGTATGAAGTCTTACGCATGTATAAGTAAAGATGAAATGATCACGGTCATGTCTTGTTTGTTTATGTTTAAGTTCTCACTTAAGCCATGCTAAATGCCTTTGAAGTCATGTATGTGTATGTGCAAATAAGGGTGGCAACTAGCTTGGAAAATAGCCTCAAAGTTGTCCATAAGGGTAGGCACACGGGCTTGTGTCTAGACCGTGTATGACACATAGTCTGCCCCCATGGACGTTTGATCCGGCCGTGTTTAATGCCCCGTACCCAAGACCGTCGCTGGAGTCGAATACGAGGTGTTAATAGACTTAATTCATTGCTTAAACAACTCAAACAATTTAATTTTAGAAATTCCAGACAAGCTGGCTAACTGCGTCACAGTCGCTTAAAAATTCATATCTCGAGTTCTGAAACTCAAAATCCAATTCCATCAATTTTCCCTGAAAATAAACTCATATATATATTTACTAATTTTTTTCTAAAATTTTTGGCTGGGCCAATTAGTACAGTTTATTAGTTAAAGTCTCCCCTATTTCAGGGTTTGACTGCTCTGACCTCTTTGTATTACGAATCAGATATCTCTCTGTACAAAATTTCAATGACTATGAAGTTTGTATTTCTTAAAACTAGACTCAATAACAAATCTGTACATATAAATTATGACTTCTAATTATTTTTATACAATTTGTGGTGAATTTCTAAAGTCAGAATAGGGGATCCAGAAATCGCTCTGGCCCTGTTTCACAAAAATTTAAACATCTCATAAAATATAACTCATATACCTTTTTCATTTCTTCCATATGGAAATATACTCATAATTCTTCAATTCCATATTTTATTCATCATCTAATTATATCTCTACTATTTTTAATTATTTTTCAAATTCACATCACTACTGCTGTCTGAATCTATTTTATGGTAAATTTTATCTATTTCATGGTTTCCATGGATTAACTAGCAATTTGACATACATAACACCAAATATGATCATAATTAGCCATTCCAATGGCTAATCATTACCAAGCATTTTTATACTACTCAATAACTATATCATAAGACCATATATACAAAATGATTATAATGCTATACATGCCATACTCAAAACATACAAGCCATTATTCCAAGATGGTATACAGATAGTGTGAGCGCGCCTCCGATCGTTCCCGATTTCCGAGCTGGCTTGTTAACACTACAAGGAATGAAAAGGAGGGAGTAAGCATAAATGCTTAGTAAGTTCACATGCAAATAGCAAGTAACATAACCATATAAGCAAACATAAAACATCATTTGCATAATCATCACCAAGACATTCATATCATATTTTCATTTATCATCTTACCATATTGTTGTTATATCGATTTTTCAACCCGAGGGTTAAGTACATACCTGTTCAAAGTATCCATTTCACAACACTTACCAATACGTTCCTTTCATCTTAAGTATTCCTCCATTTGAGTAGAACTTTACCCGTTGAACACATCGGAATATAATTCAGATACATGGAAAGTTTGCACATAAGTGCCACATATGTAGCCAAGCTACTATGTAACCCGCCCATAAGCGAACTCGGACTCAACTCAACGAGCTCAGGCATTCGCATCCATAAGTGAACTCGGACTCAACTCAACGAGCTCGGATGCCTAGTTACATTTCACGAACTCGGACTCAACTCAACGAGTTTGGACTTTCGCATCCATAAGTGAACTCGGACTCAACTCAAAGAGTTCGGATGCCCAAATATCCCAGTGACATGTCACTTGTATCCTAATCCATTCCTAAGGTTCAACGGACCTTTTTCCCAATCATGTGTCTCAACCATCTTCTACGGAATACCGATACCGATACTCTCTGTAGTATTTCACATTTTCCAAGTATATCACATAATTTGACATATTATCAAACAATTATCACGAGTATAATATTTCATAATAATTATCATATCATTTAAATAACATAAAAACATTTAAAATAATAACTATGTTACCAACATTTACATATGAACTTACCTAGTATGCGAAAATGGCTACTTTTACCATTTCGTCCACAACTTGGTATTTTCCCCATTTTAGCCCGAATTTCAGTTTTTCTTGCTCTATCATTTAAAATATAGTCTAATTAGGACTCACGTTATTCAAATTGACCCAAAATCATATTTTGGAAAAATTACAATTTTGCCCCTAAACTTTTGCATATTTACACTTTTGCCCCAAAGCTCGTAAATTAAACTTCAGCCTATTTTCTTATGTTTTATGACATGCTGATCATTTTTCCCTTCTATGGCAACATCAAATTCTCACTCTAACATGTACTTATGACTATTAGGTATTTTTACCGATTAAGCCCTTTTACTCGTTTTCACTTAAAACCGAGTAGCACAAGTTGTCTAACATAATTTAAAACCTCATATTCTATCATAAAACACCAAAATACACAAATTTAACCTATGGGTATTTTTCCAAATATGAACCCTAGGTTGAATTATTGCTAGCATAAGCTTAATCGAGCTACTGGACTCCAAAAACGTAAAGAACTTGAAAAACGGGGCTAGAATGGACTTACAATCGAGCTTGGAAGCTTGAAAAACCATAGCCATGGTTTCTCCTTGATATATTCGGCCATGTTGAAGAAGATGAGCAAAATTGGCTTTTAATTTTGTATTTTAATTCATTTTACCCCTGAATGACCAAAATGCCCTTACTACTAAACTTTCCAAAAATTCCATCCATGTCCAATTTTTGTCCATAGACTTAGAAATTGGTAAAATTTCTATTTAAGACCTCCTAATTAATATTTCAAAACAATTTCATACTAGAAACTTCTAGAATGCAAGTTTTGCAAATTATTCGATTTAGTCCCTAACTTCAAATTAAGCATTTTATGCATAGAATTTCTTCACAAAATTTTCACACAATTATGCAATCATATCATAAACATCAAAATAATTATAAAATAATTATTTTTATCTCGAATTTTGTGGTCACAAAACCACTATTCCGACTAGGCCCAAAATCAGGATATTACAACACTCCCCCCTTTAGGGATTTTCGTCTCCGAAAATCTTACCAGAAAAGTGGTCTTCACTTTTAATCTCATATTCGGTGCCAAAGAACTTTCACTTAGGCTGTACCTCCAATACATCTCTTTAATTTCTCATATGATCTGAAAGCTTACAGTCTCAACTCTCAACTGTTCTTAAATTTTCAACCCTTCTCAGTTTCCCATGATATCATGACATAAAACCCGGATCTTAACTTGATGAATGGAGACCGGAATTCCAAGAAATCCAACAATCAAAAAGACCTGAATTTCCATGAATCTGATGAGTAGGAATTCATTCAATACAGATATGATTTATAGGTCTCGCCAAACATTTAACAATAGGATACATCACATTTTCCTCTTTCTGCCATGGAAATAATTCTGATATGGCCTCAAGAATAATCCTTCTCATTTCCATCCCAATATCAACACTGACAAGGATAATTTTGATAGATCCCAATGCTCGATTTTAACCCCTTTAACAACTCTGATTTTATGTAACATCGAATGCTCTAAACTATCACATTACCTCACTGTCTTGAAACACATCACAATTAATACAACAGTACATTACTGAAAGTCAGGAAGTCTTTACTCAATGTAGACTAGTCTAGTTTAGACGCTTCGGCTACCAATATTCTCATCTATCTGAACTTTGTCAACATGTAATAAACTTTTCAGCTTTCACAAAATGAAAACCTTATCATTCGTAGTGACTTTAACTAATATCAAACTTTTTCTAATAAATATACATTTCTCGTTCAGACTATTTACTCTTTTATCCGTACAAAATAAAATTCTATTATCAGACTTGGGAAAAATAATCTTGAAATAATTGTCACATGAAATCTTTCAAATAGATAATTCACCATACCGACTAAAACTCGCGCTTTTATCACTTATGCCTTTACGATGTCAAATCCTTACACGTAAATTAGAAAAAACCCAATACTAAAATCACCACATTACCAAGATCAAATTAGAAGTATAGTCATATTTGACATGATTATCACGAGTGAAGAACGACTTCAAACACGAGTCATAATTGACAAATTATGGAATAAAGATAACAAGAAAACCGAATAAAGAAATCCAAAATAGAGAAATCCGAATAAAGAAATCCGTAATAAAGAAACCCAAGATACGATACTATGTCAAAGAATCGAAAACCAAGCCGAGAATCGAAAACCAAACTCATAGAGAAAATACGGAATACCCCGATAATTCTTCAAAGAAAGAAAGTCCAAAAGAAAACATCATTTAATCCCACTGGAATCAAATATAACAAGAACAATATATCTTCCCATACATATATATCGATGAAGCATCAAGTAGAAGAAATGAATCATAATATCATATGTGTATTCTCTCATCAATTTTTATCGACACAAAATGAAATAGAATACCCGATGAAATAGAGCAATATAAATTATAAACCAATCAGACTACCAATGCTTTCATCCAACACCAGGATTAAAAGACATTCCCATATAACAAGAATTTCTTCAGAAAGTCAATAGCCATAGAAATATTTCTGAGAACGGGTAAACACATAGAACATCTCAAAAGAGATCACTAAATCTGGTCCACCATAACTATCACACTCGAGATAGTTCACATTTCAAATATCATTTCCCCAACTAGTTCTCACACACAAATTTCATATTAAACCATTCACTAAAGAAGGTCAGGTTCTGAATAAATTTCGATTTATACTTTTCTCGACCTTGCACTGAGTAATTCGGTTTACCAAGGAGAATTCCTTTTCTAACTGGGACAAAGGCATAATTCCAATAATCTTTACGTCAATCCAATACTTTATCGGCTCGACTTTACTTATCAGCTCATTTTCAATCTCTCGATCATACTTATAATTATTCTATCATCAACTCTTTGGGTTCTCAACCGAAACTTATTCAATACAAATCTCATGAAATTCCATTATAAGTACCATTTCGGTAAGGGGAGGGGTTGTAGGACCTCCGACTCGACTTTCTTATACATACACATATGACACAACTTCCATCATCATAACAACATCATCAAAATCATGCCATTCATTCATGTTGGCTTACACCAATTTTCCTATTGTCCCATTTAGACAATATACTTATGCATACATTCTATGTTTTCTAGATAGCTTTACTTATCCATTCATTTAATTAAATTAAGTCATGCTCATGACATCATATAAGGCCAAACAAACATAGATATTTGCACCACAATCATAACTTTCATTTCGTGCATCATCATGTACATATCATTACAATCATATAATTCACCCAACAATTTAACACAGATAAGTTCATTTCATTATAATCCTTTATCTCATAGAAATTATATATCATTAGCATTTATCAACATTCAACGTCCAAATCAAAACAAGGACATTTTCATTCATATCATAATATTATGACTTTTATTCATACCTCTACTACTTTCTATTTATTCCGTTCATCTTATCAAGTAAGCCATATACACTACATCATATGAGCATTAAGCAAATATGAATATTTATCACATATGTATCATAAACCTTTATTCATACTTTTCTGAACCGATACTTATCATAATCATAATTTTACTCAAATACCTTCACATAACATTGAACATGGTTGGCGCAGCTCGGTTGGAAAGTACCCTGTCTAAATAAGATGGTACTTATACGCGTCGGAACACATCACACTATCACAGATCAGTGGCATGTATAGCTAAACTTTTACACATGCTAGGTTAGTCTGAGAACCGACTAAACCTGCTATGATACCACCAAATGTAATGCCCCGTACCCGAGACCGTTGCTGGAGTCGAATACGAGGTGTTAACAGACTTAATTCATTGCTTAAACAACTCAAACAATTTAATTTTAGAAATTCCAGACAAGCTGGCTAACTGCGTCACAATCGCTTAAAAATTCATATCTCGAGTTCTGAAACTCAAAATCCAATTCCATCAATTTTCCCTGAAAATAAACTCATATATATATTTACTAATTTTTTTCTAGAATTTTTGGCTAGGCCAATTAGTACATTTTATTAGTTAAAGTCTCCCCTGTTTCAGGGTTCGACTGCTCTGACCTCTGTGTATTACGAATCAGATATCTCTCTGTACAGAATTTCAATGACTATGAAGTTTGTTTTTCTTAAAACTATACTCAATAAGAAATCTGTACATATAAATTATAACTTCTAGTTATTTTTATACAATTTATAGTGAATTTCTAAAGTCAGAATAGGGGATCCAGAAATCGCTCTGGTCCTGTTTCACAAAAATTTAAACATCTCATAAAATATAACTCATATACCTGTTTCGTTTCTTACATATAAAAATATACTCATAATTCTTCAATTCCATATTTTATTCATCATCTAATTATATCTCTACTATTTTTAATGATTTTTCAAATTCACATCACTACTGTTGTCTAAATCTATTTTATGGTAAATTTTATCTATTTCATGGTTTCCATGGATTAACTAGCAATTTGACATACATAACACCAAATATGATCATAATTAGCCATTCCAATGGCTAATCATTACCAAGCATTTTTATACTACTCAATAACTATATCATAAGACCATATATACAAAATGATTATAATGCTATACATGCCATACTCAAAACATACAAGCCATTATTCCGAGATGGTATACAGATAGTGTGAGCGCGCCTCCGACCGTTCCCGATTTCTGAGCTGGCTTGTTAACACTACAAGGAATGAAAAGGAGGGAGTAAGCATAAATGCTTAGTAAGTTCACATGCAAATAGCAAGTAACATAACCATATAAGCAAACATAAAACATCATTTGCATAATCATCACCAAGACATTCATATCATATTTTCATTTATCATCTTACCATATTGTTGTTATATCGATTTTTCAACCCGAGGGTTAAGTACATACCTGTTCAAAGTATCCATTTCACAACACTTACCAATACATCCCTTTCATCTTAAGTATTCCTCCATTTGAGTAGAACTTTACCCGTTGAACACATCGGAATATAATTCGGATACATGGAAAGTTTGCACATAAGTGCCACATATGTAGCCAAGCTACTATGTAACCTGTAACACCCCTAACCCGTATCCGTTGCCAGAACAAGGTTTCGGAGCATTACTCCCATTTGCAGATTACTTAAAAAAAATTAAATGCTTACCGATTCAATGCATCATGTAAATAAATATATTACCATTCAATCAACAGATTAGTACTTGTATAAGCATCAAACAGTAATATTGTTAGTGTACTTGCACATATCTCATATAAATTCAACATTGATATAACTATTTTCTCGACATATCGTACTTGAGTTCAATAATAGTCTCAACTTACATAATTTTCTTGTATCAACGTATCAAAGATAATCATATATGTACATGTCATGAAACATATCATGCTCTTACCATTTCTTCATAAGCATATATGATTCATTTCATTATATTAATATTTCATACTCTATCATTTCCATATATTTTATGTATATTTATTCCGATAATAGCTTATACCAAACCTAACATAATTTATATTCCACGTACTCATACTTATTTCGTTTATCTATCTTCATAATTATTTCATACAACTATTTTGTACATATATATTTCCATATGACCAGTTCTTGTAAACATTACACACAACCATTTCATATAACCATTCGTCATCTGATACATATTACCTGGATATCAATTGTTCAACAGATGTCATAGCATCTCCCATCCACGGTCTTATTCATCTTTGACATGATGCCATAGTATCTTTCAACTATGGTCTTACTCATTTTCTCATCATGTTGCCATGATATCTTTCAACCATGGTCTTGTTCATTTCATATCATGTTGCCATGGTATCTTTCAACCATGGTCTTACACATTTCATATCAGGTTGCCATGGTATCTTTCAACCATGGTCTTACACATTTCATATCAAAGTTGCCATGGTATCTTTCAACCATGGTCTTTCACGTTTCATATCAGTTGCCATGGTATCTTTCAACCATGGTCTTACACGCTTTCATATCGAGAGCACACTCCGCGAACCTCATCCTTACAAAGGGGATTACTAGTCCAGCTAAATCCTGTAATATAAACTCATAGAGTATTGTCGGGATTACCACCGGCTAAATCCCCGCAACGACAATTACTCTAATGAGCTTGGATCTGAATTACCACCAGCTAAATTGCACTTCGATTCTGGATTACCCGTCCAAGCTAAATCCATTTTACACATATTCTTTGGGAGGTCTATATCAGGATAGGATCACCCGTCCGGGCTAGATCCTTTTTACCGTCAATTCCTTTTCAGAGATCCATCGAATTTTTCCTTTTTCATTCAACCGAGATTTATTTTCAATTTATTTCGAGTATTATCAATATTTGATCAAATATCATGAATTGAATATTCAAATCATATTTTCATCACATAACCACATATTTCAAGTATTTAAAATACAATTCAAGTTACACAAACTTACCTCATTGCATGTTTGTGTTTATAATTTCATTAATCCGATATCTTTTCTTTTTCACGATCGAGTCTCATATTTGAGTCGTTCGATCTTTATAAATAAATTTGATCATCATTTTCATTCATTTCATATAATAATGCATTTAATTAATGCTTTAGGCAAAATTTACCATTTTGCCCCGAACTCTTAATTAATGACGATTTCATCCTTAGGGGTCGTGAAAATAAAATTCTTGCAATTTAATCCTTATTTCCGGCTATTATTCTTATATATATTGATAATAGTCCATGAATTCTATAAAATATCAGAATTTTCTATAATTTCAACACTTTTCAATTTATTCTTTCAACACTTTTCAATTTAATCCCTAAAACATGTTTTCCCCCGATCTTGAACTAAATTAATAATTTCATTCAATTTTGTAATTTAAATAATAAAATAATCCATTTCATGCAATTTGATCTTTTTTTACATTTTTACAAAATTGCCCATAAAATTTTACTTTTATTCAATTTAGTCCTTGAGCCTAGAATATGCAAATTAGCCATGCTAGATGAATATTCATACATATTTTTCCTCCTCCTCCTCTCCATTCCACATCCTTAATGTAGATAATACACTTGTAAGTAACATTATCCATAATTTTTATTATTTACTTTTATAAATATTCAAGCTGTCTATCTGCATCATGGTCACTAAATTATTTATATCTGGAGCTATAGAACTCAAAATTAAGATCCGCTAATTTTACCTGAAACTAGACTCATATATCTTCTTACCATAAAATTTTCAGAATTTTTAGTTTATCCAATAAGTACAGTTTATTCTTTAAAATTACCCCTGTTCTGCTGTCTAACAGTTCTGACCCTTCTTCACTAAAAATTAATTATCTCCTTGTACAGAATTCAAATGATGTTCCCGTTTGTTTATATTGAAAATAGACTCATTCAGAATTCTAAAAATATAAATTTAAACCCCTAATTATTTTTATCCAAATTTTTATGATTTTACAAAGTCAGAACAGGGGAACCCAAAATCATTCTGACCTTGTCTCACAAAATTCATCATATCTCATGATTTACAATTCCATTGCTTACATAATTTCTTCTATAAGAAACTAGACTTAATAAGATTTAATTTCATATTTTATTCATCCTATAATTATATTTCTACAATTTTTGATGATTTTTCAAAGTTAGACTACTGCTGCTATCCAAAACTGTTTTAGTACAAAATATTAATTACCATGTTATAACACCCTTATTTTCTTTTTCTACACCATTTCTCATCACTTTCTCTTATTTTCTCTTCACTAACATATCATGAACATAGGACCTTATGTAAGAAAACTCTACTATAACATTATTTCCATGCTTTGTCAATAATAACAAACTTAAAAACATATTGAAATCTTGATATACTTACCTTGTTCTATTGATACTAATCTTTAACTTGATTTTCTCTCTCCTCCAGCTTCTATTTCTTGAATCCAACTTGATATTCTAACTCCCCATGGTCTCCTTAACATTTTTCTCTCTTGGTAGCTATGGAAATTCATTTGATTTTTGGGTGAAAATGGTGAATTTTTGGTAAAAGGACTAAATTGTAAAGAAAGCAAAAACTTTCTTTCTTCCTCTCTTTCTCTCACGTTAGTGCATGGGAAATATGGATGAGAATTTCTCATCTTTCTTTCTTTATATACTAATAAAATAATAATAATATAATAATAAAATATCTTATTAAAATATTAATAAAATAATATTTATCTAATTAAATAATTATAAAATATCAAAATATCTCTAGCATCATTATTACTTTCTAGATTTCTCTCTTCCAATTGACCATTTTGCCCTTCATTATCTTTTAAAATTCCATCCTTAAGTCATCATTTAATTTGGTAAAATTGCAATTTAGTCCCTCATAATTTCTTCATCTATTCAATTTGGTCCTAATTCATCCATTTTCCTTAGTTTCTAGATTATTCCACTCTTAAAATATTTACACTATTGGTCCTTCAAATTTTTCATATTTACACTTTAACCCCTCAAATTTTGAGTATTTACTCTTGTGCAACAAAACTTTTCTCACTTTTACAATTTAGTCCTTTCTTGAATTAATATATCATAATATACTTCTCAATATTGACATATCTCAAAATTTCTTTTTTTTTTTTTTCACTTTATTTCCTTATTTTACTATATCAAGGATAATATCTTACTGTAAATATTTTCAGGGTATTACATAACCCGCCCATAAGAGAACTCGGACTCAACTCAACGAGCTCAGGCGTTCGCATCCATAAGTGAACTCGGACTCAACTCAACGAGCTCGGATGCCTAGTTACATTTCACGAACTCGGACTCAACTCAACGAGTTTGGACTTTCGCATCCATAAGTGAACTCGGACTCAACTCAAAGAGTTCGGATGCCCAAATATCCCAGTGACATGTCACTTGTATCCTAATCCATTCCTAAGGTTCAACGGGACCTTTTTCCCAATCATGTGTCTCAACCATCTTCTACGGAATACCAATACCGATACTCGGTAGTATTTCACATTTTCCAAGTATATCACATAATTTGACATATTATCAAACAATTATCACGAGTATAATATTTCATAATAATTATCATATCATTTAAATAACATAAAAACATTTAAAATAATAACTATGTTACCAACATTTACATATGAACTTACCTAGTATGCGAAAATGGCTACTTTTACCATTTCGTCCACAACTTGGTATTTTCCCTATTTTAGCCTGAATTTCAGTTTTTCTTGCTCTATCATTTAAAATATAGTCTAGTTAGGACTCACATTATTCAAATTGACCCAAAATCATATTTTGGAAAAATTACAATTTTGCCTCTAAACTTTTGCATATTTACACTTTTGCCCCAAAGCTCGTAAATTAAACTTCAGCCTATTTTCTTATGTTTTATGACATGCTGATCATTTTTCCCTTCTATGGCAACATCAAATTCTCACTCTAACATGTACTTATGACTATTAGGTATTTTTACCGATTAAGCCCTTTTACTCGTTTTCACTTAAAACCGAGTAGCACAAGTTGTCTAACATAATTTAAAACCTCATATTCTATCATAAAACACCAAAATACACAAATTTAACCTATGGGTATTTTTCCAAATATGAACCCTAGGTTGAATTATTGCTAGCATAAGCTTAATCGAAAGCTATCGGACTCCAAAACGTAAAAGAACTTGAAAAACGGGGCTAGAATGGACTTACAATCGAGCTTGGAAGCTTGAAAAACCCTAGCCATGGTTTCTCCTTGCTATATTCGGCCATGTTGAAGAAGATGAGCAAAATTGGCTTTTAATTTTGTATTTTAATTCATTTTACCCCTGAATGACCAAAATGCCCTTACTACTAAACTTTCCAAAAATTCCATCCATGTCCAATTTTTGTCCATAGACTTAGAAATTGGTAAAATTTCTATTTAAGACCTCCTAATTAAGATTTCAAAACAATTTCATACTAGAAACTTCTAGAATGCAAGTTTTGCAAATTATTCGATTTAGTCCCTAACTTCAAATTAAGCATTTTATGCATAGAATTTCTTCACAAAATTTTCACACAATCATGCAATCATATCATAAACATCAAAATAATTATAAAATAATTATTTTTATCTCGGATTTTGTGGTCACAAAACCACTATTCTAACTAGGCCCAAAATCAGGATATTACACCGTGTGTCCCGTGTACCTTAATTTGGTAAAACAGAATGCTCAGTAATAAACACACGGGTGTGTGACTTGGCTGTGTGACCTCAATTTAGTTGATAACGTCATAAACAAAGAGTTAAATGGGCTGAGGACACAGGCATGTTCCAAGGCCGAATCTGGTGTGTCACATTGAAGTGTTTTAGCGAAAACCGTGTTTTCATTGAAAACCCTTCTTAAAATAAAAGAAACCTTAATTAACTTAAAAAAAAACACACCTTTCAGTTGCAAAAACCTTGTTGAAACATTTGATTTAAGAAAACTTATCATTTAAAAATTTAATTGCAGAAACGTAGAAAACATACTATAATTTAGAAAACCCATGTTCAACTTCTTGTAATTACATTGAAAATAATAATAATTCAAGTAATAATAACACAATGGAAACCTTATTACAATCTGGTCTAGAACATACTTAAAAAGAAGTAAAAACTTAAATGCTTGAAAAAAAACCCAAGTCCAAATCATCTTGCTAGCTGGCCACCCAGAGTCCTTCCAAACATCGAACCTTCTACTGAGCACCACCTGAAAATAAAATAAAAGAGAGGGTGAGTTTTTGCAAACTCAGTGTGTACAACCCTCGACAAAGATAAGCATTCACAAAAAAACATCATTCATCAATCATGCAATGCAATCTCATCCAAATTATCCATCCGCTACACACCGGCTCCGTCCCTCGTCACACCATGTGGGGATATAAATATCGACCCACCGAACTCACACACCATGGTAGCCCGGTTGCGGAACTACCTTCATTTACATATTTGGCTTTAAAAGCCGTCGGTGGATCCACGATTGTCAAGCAACCATGCAATCCTCATATACTTCCTCCGTTCCATAATTCCCAACCCATATGCAACCTAAGAAGAATATCATATGTATGCATGTCGCATCCACAAAACTTACATTCAACACCTAGAGGTATTTTGGTCATTTTTGCCCTTAGAAGCATTTCGGTAATTTTCCCTTAATTACGATTTTCACTTATCTTGGCCCGTTAACAAGTCTCGTGAGCTAAGATGAACGAATACTATGCACCAAGTAGGATTCCAGAAAAGAGGAGGTGAGTCATTAAGACCACTTAAGTACCAAGCTCTCTCTAGATTCAATCCTAGACATGCATATACCCGTTGCCACACCTTAACCCTATGACTTGTCCACGGTCGCAAATAATTAATTAAGTCTTATGTAGATATCATATACTATGCCCAAAACCCCTTATAGAGCCCAATCAAATTCACATACTTGGATCTGGCCCATTAAGCCCAATCATATTCATAAGGCCTATTAGGCCCAAATCACCTGTATATGGCCCATTAGGCCTAAATCACATTTATATGGCCTGTTAGGCCCAGTCACATTCATATTCATGCTCACATACAAATTCCTATCTAAAGCATCAATATTCAGTTTTAGCCCATCTGACCCATATGACCAAATCACAACCCAAGTCCACGGAATCGTCCGTGGGCCTCAGGTAACCTATCGGTTTCTCCCTTACGAGTTTTCGCGCACTTGCAAGACTACCGTAGCCAAACTTTCGGCTTTTCGGCATTTCAGCTTTTTAGCTTTTTGTCTTTTCCCGAATCATTGTGTTTGTGCAGTGTATGTACACACCTGGTAAGCAAGCGTGATGCAATCTCCTTAGCCCAAACCTACAATCGATATCACCCTTCAATTAATCGCATGCTTAATACTTATTTACTAACCTCACATTAACCTTACCTTGAGCCCAATCCTTAATCGCTTCTTCCTTGATCACGTATTTCCTAGATCTACACAAATCTTAACAATTAAAACCCGAATAATAGGTGACTCATATCCAACACAAGTCTCCTTACCATAACTATGACCATTCGGGCACCTTAGCCAATGGGAGAAGATTACTTACCAAAATTGTAACACCTTAAGGAGCAATTCGACAGAGAGCTAAAAACCAAGATCCGATACTAATTCTCTACCAAAGTTGATTAGAAAGAGTGAGGGACAATAATCGATACTAAACAAAGAAAAACTGATTGGAAGAGTAACACTTACACTAGATTCGGTCAAAAAGTATTCGGCCCTTAGAAGATTCAATTTTTCGGGTTTTCAAACTAAATATGGTGAATAAGGTTTATTTGGTACAGATTAAAGAAGAAGAGTAGTAGAAGAAATCGGCAAAGAAGATTGTGTAGAGGAGAATAAAAATCGGCAAAAAGAAAAGTAAGTAAAATAGAGGGTTTTTGGCTTTTTGGATCTTGAAGAGAAAAGGGTTTCTGGCACAAAGTGAAGGGAAATTCATCATTAGCTTTTCAACCCTCCCATTCGGTACCTATTTATAGCCCTATAGCCGAATTCTTCAAGCCTAAGTTCCCAATTCAGCTCCACTTACTCCTCACTTCTTATCTCCTCATTTTTCTCCCTGATAACCCCTTGATCCTTTCCTTGATTTTCTCTTTTGAACACTCCCCTTGGAGTCCATCTTCACGCCACTTCCATCCTTCTAGAAGGCCAAAATTAAATTCTAAAAATACTAAGCTAGGATTCGAACCTTGGACCCCCTTGCTAGCTACTAACGCCACCTCACTACACCTTATGTGGCGTCACTTAGCCACTCCACCACAGGCTCTTTTTGTGTCCAATTGTTTCTTCATTTATTCAAAAGCCCAACTACTAGCCAACCCTGGTTCTTTTAATAATTAAATTATAATTTCTTCTACCCCTTAATTCAAGCTCAACCTTAGCTAAGACCTACTAAAATTATTGCTTGGATAAGAATATTAAACACAAATTTCATCAAAATCGAAAATAAAGGAAATTCGGGATTTCGGGATTTTTGGGGCGTTACACCGAGAGTTCTCGATTTAGTCCCGAACTAACCCAATGCATGTTTTGGGCCTCGAAGGCCCATATATGGGACGATATGCATCTGAATGAAAAGTTTTAAATTTGGACAAAAATTTAGGTCTCGGTTTTATATAATTATGTGAGTTTATGTCCAGTAATGCCTCGTACCCTGTTCCGACGTCGAATACGGGTAAAGGGTGTTACACCTCTTCTAGCCTCCCCTTTATTATGATTTTCCCTTTGCCTTTAGCTTGGGCAGAACCATGTATGATATCTATAGCCATGAACAGACTAATATTTTCATTATCAAGAACAAGTTTTCCCTTTTTTGGGATTCTTGCTTATGAGGTTCTTGATTTTTAGTAACCATCATACTCAACCTTATGTTGTGAGCTCAAGTATCTAATTCTTTAAAAAACTTAGAGTTGATACCTTGCAAAATGTAGCATAAAACCCTAATTCATACATTATATGCACATGTTAGTCGATAAGAACTTAGACAAGTTTTATTTGCAATTTAAACTTAGATTCCTCCAATGGTAGATGTAATCATTTATTTGCTCATCTTTCCCTTAACATGAGCTTGTAAGGGCATCATGGCGATAGTTGACCACTTGCATGCGTGCACGTAAAAACAAACGATTTTGGAAAAAAAACTATTTTAAAAAGTGGTTTTAACTGCAAGTGTACAGTGCCAGTTGTAATATTTTTCATGTCAATAGGACACTCGAGTATCCCAAGGATCAAACCCAAAAGATTTCCAAGTGAGTAAATGTCTTTATCAAATTAATTAAAGGTTAAGCAATTACTAATCTAATCGAGTCAGAAATTATTAGTGCAAGTCCAAATAAAATTTTTTATAAACTAAAATTAAAATATTAATTAAACTAACTAAGCTAAACTTTCTTCCTACTGTTTTAGATAAGTAAATGATTAAATGATGGTCGATTGATTAGTTGACTGCTAATTAAACTAATGAACCTATACTGATTATATTGATTGTCACTCTTAACTAAGAATCACTTCTCGGTCTCATCTTAAACTAAAAGGTACAACTTAATATTACCTCTCAGTCTCACCTAGGCATATAGATTACCTCTTGATCTCACTACTCGGCATGATTATATAGAACTATCTAAGGATAAACTCTCCTATCAGTCTCATTTAATTAGGTTTTTTGCTAGAGGTGTCAATTCTAACGTATTAAGCATTTCGATATAATCGAACAACCAATAAATCAAGAATAAGCATTAACTTAAGCTAACAAACAACCAAACAATCAACCATCCAACAAATTTAGCACATATTCAAACTCAAATTCCAAACAAACATTTTATGAAACATATTGTAAACATAAAACGAAAGCAAATGGTTTAAGAAAATGCTCATTTAATTGATGAAGTTCCATTGAAGACCAAGAGTTTGTCCATCATTGTTTACAAAATCTTTAACAACAAGCAAGAAAGTAAACAACAAGACAAAAATCTAACCTAAAAATAAAAGAGAAAACCTAAACTAAAAAGGAAAATAAAAAGAAAAGAAACCTTAACCCTAACCTAAAACTAAGGAAAAAAGATGATTGAAAACCTAAGCAAAAAAGTTCCACTTTCATGCAGCCAAAAGTGGATTTAAATAGCTTATTACAACCCAATATTTTAAACAAAATGCCCCTAAAGGCTTAATTTTGATTGGTGTGGGTATTGGACAAAAACTACCCCTACAGTTATTTTTTGTCGTGTTAGGCAGGATATCGCGATATCACGAACAGTCTCCAAATAGGGGTTTCCTTGAGGCTTTCATATTACGATACCCAAAGAGGATGTTGTGATACCACAATAGGTGGTCTTCATTATCGTAATTTCAAGCTTGTCTAAGGTGTTGCGACTTCCATGCTTTGATGTTGCAATACCACTACCTTTGGTGATGTTTTCACTCAAGTTTGGGCCATAATAAGCTCCTACAACACTCAATCAACCATTAGGGTCTTCAATGGCATAAATTTCCAATTTGGATCACAAAAATGAGAAAAAAAATAGAGGCATTTACACTTATTCAATTGCAAAAACTAAAATTAAGTTAAACTACTAAAAAAAACACTTAAATTGCTTAAAAAAAGCTTGTTAAGTGACACAGGAGCCTAATTTGACACGTTAAATTATGGAAGATCAACAATGTGATGACTGTTGTAGAATCAAGTAAAAGTATCCTGCTCAAGTTGTTATCAACTATCAATCATCTCAAGCTCATGATCAGTGTAGTGATTAAAGGCATTCCTTTTTAATGATCGGATGAACCATTTTACTATAAGATCTACTGTAACATCTTGCCTAGTGAAGTCCTAGTGTTCTAATATTTTTTTATCGAAGTATGGTGTTTAGAGCAAGTTCTGAGTGGGTAAGGTATTAACTGTGACTAAGTATGTAAGTCCGTAAGTGCTCATTTGGGCAAAGTCTGTGTTGGGCGAGCTTGGTGGTTTGGCATACTCCTCTATAGAGTATACGCCGCCTCACCTATTAGACGAATATGTTAAGTCCTTAGCTTGAAAGAACCATTTACTATATCATTATATTATTATTCTAGTTGAACAATTTAGTTAGACAAATGAGAATTGGTTAGAAAAGAACTAAGTTACTGTAGTAAATAAAACTCACATTTATGATAAGAGAGAAAGTGCTTAGTCATAGGAATCGAGGAATTTTAGTGGGAAAATCAAACTTATCCACTAAACTCAGCTTCTGTGTATAGTTTTATAAGGTTAGTATTGGCTTCTTGAGCAAGTTTTACGTTTTATCTTACACCTATATTTTCTCCACACCTTTCTATTGGAAAACCTAAGACTAGAAACCTGCTTAAAGATTTGGGTTCGTTGTATTAAACCAACTTTTTAGTTGTTTAGCACCTGGTAAATATCGATGAACTTTAAGTTATTTTCATGGTTATTTACATGACCTTTGAGCTGCACGCTTTAGCATCAGTTTTGAGTATAAGAAAGGAAACTTCCTAAATCTGGGTTCTGTGATGATGTTACTTACAAGTTTGATTAGTTTCTAGTATACAGTGTGATAAGTTTAACTATTTATATTATAGCTCGAGACACCCCTGAAAGTTCTCGTGATAAGGGCAAAAGTCCTGCAATTTAATCTTGTGTTTTCTAATGAGTTCCTTTTTACTCCATTTGTATGTAATGTCTTTGTTTATGTTTGGGTTTAAGATAAGTATACATATTCTATGAAGATGAAATATTTGTGTAAAAATGATTGATGCATGTTGTAATTAGTTTGGTTTGGTCTGTCTATGTTAAGGATGTAAGAATCTTCCTTCATGTTTAAGTCACTACCCCTTGCTTTTGAAATGAACAATATGATATGAAACATGGGAACAAAATTCATGGTGTTTCCTTGAATGAAATGAGCATTGAACTGGTAGATCGCAATACATGAAAATGGTCGTGTAGCCTCTAGAAGGGCAAGTATTGTTGCAAACTAGATTGGAAAATCATGACAAAGGAAAATGAATGAACGAATGATATGGCTCCAAATATGGACCAAGGTTTGTGGCTAACTCAATGAAGGTGATCTATATGATTGCATGGGCGTAGTGTACATGCCCAAGGAATAGTGTTTGATGTATAGCCTATCTGTGTTTAGTAATCGCCAACTGACGAACTGTGTGACTGTGCTGAGTTGGAAAGGTTTACTTGAATTATATGTGACTATTGCAATGTGTTCCTTTGGAACTCACTAAGTTCTTTTGAATTTACTTAGTTACATTTCCTTCTCAGGCCTACTGACGAAGTAAAAGAATCTTTGTACACTAAAGGACTATCGTTACCGTGAGACTTCTTATATTTTGTATTATGCATAACATGGGAGTGGTGTCAAGACATTTACATTTTGAATAATGTATTTTTTTTTATCTAAACTCATGATCATGAATCTATGGTTCCAATGAAATTTTAGTAAACTATTTATGGTTTTCAAAGTGTATTATCTTATTTATCCTTGGATGAAAAATAATTTATATTTCATGCTAACTTAAACTGTGGCATAAATTGGTTTACGTCAGATACAGTTTTTAAAGATAATGATTTTAAAACAGTGACACACTATCTTTGGATCCTCCTTAAGGATCGAGTTTGGAGGGTTACATCAACATCTATGTGAATGTTATTGTTAGTTTCCACAAAGTGCATAACATGTTGGCATGTATTTCATTTTTCATTCAACTGTTGGAACATTGGAGGTTAATAAAATTTTAACATCCTCAAACAATCAACCTTTTAAGAGTATGACTTTGTGTATGTGTATGAAGGTGGATAAACAATTTTGGATTGATACCTAAAAAATTTTATTCATTAACACTTAAGCTAAGCATAAGAGACTTTTTGCAGTCCTTTGGCAAGTTTGGTAGAAATTGCACCAACTTCTTAAAGAGTTTGATGTTGAATTTCACCAATAGGAATTTTGTTAATTTCACTTAAGCTTTCAATTTTCTCCATCATTAAAGCAAGTTGATCATCCATTCCATCAATGCTTGTTGAACTTTTGCAAAGAAGCCACACATTCCTCAAGCAAATTAATGCTAGTCGTTGATATTTTTCCTCTAACTTTTGAGTTTGAGAAGACTTGAGTTAGATCATTGATGAGGTTCTTCTTATAGGCCATTGCAACTTTGATAAATTTAAATCTTTAAAGAAAAGATTTGAAAGGTAATGATTGTGGCATTAGGCACACATAAACTTTGTACACAATTTTTTGTTAAAATAATTTGAAAAATTGGAAACAAATAAAATTAATTTTATTATTAAACTTGAAAGTTAAAATCTCGTGTAGTTTCTTGAATGCAAAGAAATGCTTTGGTACTTTTCTTCAACAAAGCTTATATCTAAAGGTCATTTAGACTTTATCTTGGATGAATGTGGTCTACTTCAATGGTTGTTGAAACTTGATCTTTATGTTGAGTATAGAGACATGAACTACCTAGCTTAAGTGGTACCTACTTGTAGGTAAGTGCCTTATATCCCTTAGGTTGTTGGATCAAATCCCTTGTGTGTAGGTGATTTACATAATTAATTTTACGCATTTACTAACACTTATCCTGTGAACCTTACAAATTGTATCTCCACCAACCGAGACATTTCCCTTCCATGGACACTTAGGGCTCTTGGCGAAGACGGGAGACAAAATCCCACCAAGTAAAATACTAACTATTATTGAGAGTTCAATTAGTTACTTGGCAAATGACACTTCAAAAACTTTCTTTCGAAGGAATTGGAAGTTCCCTTAACAATTATATATATACACTTTATTAAAAAACTAAAAATTAAGGTTTTCTTATACAAAGACTAAAATTACCTATAACTTTTCTCAACCCTTAAATAGGAAGATAAATGCGCCTTAGCATGGTCGAACTCACATTCTCCTGTATTGACAATAATACCGATGCCAACCAAGCTAAAACTAAAAATTAAGTTTTATATATATGTGTATGTGTGTGTGAAAATAATATAGAGTATAGTTAAATCCTAATGGTGCACCAAAAGGAATTGATATCAACATGTACTAATACTTGGAATACTTCGTGAAACATAAATATGTTCCAAGGACAGGATTAATTAGTTTAGGTGATAGCAGTTAATAAAGGGTCTTTTATGTTTCTAATATTAAACGAAATTGTTATGAACTAGAGTTATGGGTTTATAGTCCTTTATCTAAGCTAAAAAATTTTGTACAAGGAGTATAAATTATTCGTTTTCTTAAGATACTTGTACAAAGTATATCTGATATGGTCATCAGATTGATCCAAAAAGCATGAATCTGAAAACAATGAAACATGACTAATGAATGAACTATCTATCCTAATAATATCCAATCCCTTGGTTTCTAGACCACCCAATTTCAACCGCTGTTAATTTCTTTTTTCAGTTTATTTATTATTATTTTAGTTATTTTTTATGATTAATTTTTTAAAAGGAACCAAATTAGTTTTTTTAAACGGAAATATTAATTAAAATATTAATTTAATCATATTACCATGACAACACTTGTAACAATCTTGTTATATTTTATGCTGACATGATATTATTTATCTCATATGTTGCATTAATAAATCATTTAAAAAATATAAAAATATCTAATATTTAAAAAATTATAAAAAGTTCATAATTTAAAAAAAAAACATAAAATACAAGTAAAATATTATAGAAATTGTCATTTTTAAAAGTTTTAACATTTTATTTTATTTTTTGAAAAAAATAAATCCTTTAAAATATTAATAGTTAAATTTAATTTTTTTCAAAAAATTGATAACCGAATTTAATTTTAATAGACAAAAGATTGAACAGTATACCAAATTAATAATACATACAAATTTGTTGTGGGAAAAAATATAGAATTATTTATTTATCCTCAACACTTTGAAAACTCATGAATTTTGTCTTTCTCTTTGTAAAATTCATCGCTCTCCGAGGAACTTTGTCTATTATCTTTGTCTAAACATAAAACAGATCCAGTCCTTAGAGTTGGTGTGCTATATATTCTTGGAGATTTTTCAGAGGGCTGTTTTTGTCAATACCTCGTAAGGTTTTCCAAATTTCAATTTTCAGACTACATAATATTGGAGATATTTATTATTGCTTGCCTGCCTACAATAATCAAGTGGCGTTGCAGAGACCACACATCTTTTTCCCCAAGTCAAAATATGATATTATAATTTAGCAGTGATACAGTAATGACATTTTATATAAATATAAATAATATATACATCAATTTTTTATAGATGTAAAATATTTAAATTTTATTTATGAAATAAAAAATATATAATTTAAATTTATTTTATTTTATTATATATACAAATATATAATAAAATACATACTCTTAAATTAGAATACATAAACCCAAACATGAATTAAAATGGAGATGAAATATACCAAAAAGATTTGCAAATCAAGCAATCCTTTCTTCTCCTCTATAACATTGCATTCAATATCTCAATTTCTCTTTCACTTTATCACCATCATCACTCACATTTATAGCCTCATCAACCACATCCTATGACTTAAAGCTTTTAGGCAAGTTTGATTTTTCATTCTAAGCCAGGCTTATTCATCGCCATCATCTACTTGAAATTTTACAATTCAAAAACTCATTTTAATGTTTGAACAATAGAATTGGATTTAAAGAACTGTCTTTCTGTGGGTCAAATCTCTTGGCACTTCAACATTGCAACCCTTGGATTCTTGTGTGATTATCTCCATTTAAACAAAAGCAATGAACTTTACAATCTATTTCTCTCTACTTCTCGATATGTGATTTTTACTCCTTGTTTCTTCCGCCATTAAAAGGTGTATTCTTGATCACAATAAAGAAGTAATCATCAAGATTTCTCTCTTTTTTTAACTCTAAAAATGAGAGCCATCCAATCTCTTTCCCTGGTTATTTCAAACGAAAAATTCTCTTATATTACCCACTATTTTCCCTCCTTTTCAACAGATAATTAGATTTGGTAAAGTCTAATGGATTATTTTGGTAAGGGATATTTGGAGGAAAATATTAGGGAATTTTTTCCCCAAAACTTTTGGTGAGCATAAAAACACACGAACGGAAAATGCAACACTTTGAGGTAAGAAATGAGGTATTAGTCTTAGCTTCCATTATTGGGTATTTTGTTTCATCAATTTTTTTTAATGCAACTAAATCAAGAAGAAGAAGAAGAAGAAAAAAAGTTAGCTCGCGAGTTATGCAACAAGAGGTATTACTTAAGTGATCACATAAAGAACAATAAGAAATATGCTGAAACAAAGGAAAATTGAACTGAAATGTCCATAAACAAAGTTATCTCCAAGAAACATCAAGAGATTGAGGAGTTTAAGAAATATCTATATATAATAACTTTTATTACATTTTTAAATGCTCAACACGATGGATGGAAGGAATGACTTTTGCTTATATTAAAATGCAATACAAAATATATTCCAAAGACCACAATGTTACTTTACCAAAATTATCTCATTTACTCATTTAAACAGTAGGAGGAGAAAAAACTAAAGTGAAATGACTTGCCTCACCACTTTAGCAATGGCAACCCTAAACCATGTCCACCTGTCTCAATTAAAGCAAAAATAGACTAATCTTGTCTTTTAATTATATTAAAACATCATCACAACTCTGACAAATCTCGTCCGTCCATATTTTCTTTTATCGGATAGTAGTACAAAGTAAAATTAAAATTTCAAAAAAATAATTTTATTAATTAACTAAAAATAAGATTTGTTTTAAAATTTTTAAAAAGGCGCATTTTAGCAATACCCGGTACTGTCATCGCTGCTAATGTTCGAAGCTGGTGGAATCTCGAAATGCCAAAGTCTCCCCTCGCTCTTCACCAAGTACTTCCGGCACAAAAATTCCTCGGCGAAAACTTTCTCCACTCGCCGATTAACATCGTGCAAGAACACGTGCGTCACACCCGATCCTTTCCTGTTCCTCGCCATCACAGCCGCCGAGAATATCGCCGCCATCCTCCCTGGTGCCTCCGGGAAGTATCCACGAGGCGCATCGATCATTATCAAATCCCACTCGGTATCGTAAAACTCATCGGGAAACCCCGTTAACGCAAGCCTGCACTTTTCATTTCCGCGTAAGTAAGCTTTCGACGGGTAGCAGCTCGGTTCCGATCGATAATGGATGAGTAGATCGTCAGCTTCCTTGAGCTCCGTACGGTACTTTACCGCGTGAGCGTGGAGGATCGGGGCGTCTTTGAGCACAGACTGAACCCATTTGGGATCCTCTTCCAGGAAAATAGTGTTGCCATTGGGATTGAGGGAGGTCCACATGAGGGAGTCGTAGCCGAGCCCAAAGACGAGGAAATTACAAGGAGAGCGTTTCTTGAGTACGTCAAAGGTTACGGAGATCTCCTTGAAGTTCTGCTGCGGGACTATTGATGAAGTGGCATAGTGGATGATAGCTTGGAGTTGGACCGGCAAGGCGGAATATTCCTCTACGGCTATGGATCTGGTTTTGGCGAGCGAACATAGTATGGAGTAATCAGCGGTTTTTATGAAGCTCGAGATAAGTATCGTCCCTGCAATAAAGCCAGCTATGGTAATAGGTATAAACCATCTTTTATCGGCGAGGAAACGCCGATTCTTTGTAGTCTCTTCTCTTTTCATTTCTTGAGTTTTTTTTTTTTTTTTTTTTTTTTTTAAACTGAAACAACCAAAAAAAGAAAAAGAGGTTAAAGGTCCGGCCGATTGGCTTACTTTGGTTATATAGGAGAGGAGCAAAGAGACATAAAATGGCTAACGCGTTTCGCTTTGGAAAAATAAGGTTTGAAAATAAGGATTTTCTTAAAAAAAAAAGGTTAAATATAAAATTAGTATCTAAATTTATTTATATTTCCTAAATTGGTATTTATAATTTTTTTTATCTCAGATTAGTATCTAAATTTTTTCTGTTATCATATTAGTACCCGAATCTAATGTTATTATTTTTTGCTGAGGTGGCAACGCTGACCACTTGTACGATGTCATGTGTCGCCCTTTTTTTATCTCTTTTTTTCTTCTTTTTCTTTTTCTTACCTTGGCTATCACACTATTTTCTTCATCTTTTTTCTTCATCTCTCGTTCCTCTTTACTTCATCACAATTCCATTCCTCTTTTCTTTTCTTTTTTTAATTTCATTTCTCATCATTTCTATCTTTTCTTCTTCTTCTCTCTATTCCTCTTCTTCTAACCCTAACCATTGTCATCATGAGTCGTCGCCATCCATGGAGTTTTCCAACCAATCCGACCATCAAAATACTTCTCTCATCCTCGTCTTCTCAAATTCTGCATTGTATTTCCAAGAAAATCTCTTTAAAGCTGAAAAAAATCAATGCTTAATCATGGAGTTTTCTAAATCATACTCTTCACCTGTTGATGAAAGGCAAAGCAGGTTTCTAGTGAGGTTGAAAGCGAGTTGAAGAGCCAAAGGAAGCAGTAGCAGCGCTGTTGCCAATGCAAAACAACGAATCGATTTTCTTGGAGCCTAGTAAAAGTTCTTTAGGTTACAGGTTAACAAATTAAATGGAGATATTGCCCTTGCTATTCATTAGATCCATAGGATTTTTAGGGTTTTCAAAATTATTGTATTTTATTTATTTATTTCTGAGTTCTTGCTTTCCTTCTGGGTTGTAAATTTCTTATTTTTAAATTCTTTTAACTTTTTAGGTTCTAACTTTTATTTTGGGTTCTTGCTATCATATTAGGTTGTTAATTTTTTTCTAGTTGAAATGATTTTGGGTTGAAAATGTTAGGTTATTTGTTTATTACTGAGATTGAATTTGAGAATATATTGGGTTCTTTTCTTATTTTTATTTTGTAACACCTCGTACCCATATCCTACTCCGGGATAGAATACGAGGCATTACATCACTTGAATTCATGCTTACAACCCTTTCTGGGTCTCCAAGACTTGGGCAAATTTAAAACTTTCTCAAACTTATTGACGTATCCTTATTATGGGCCTATGAGGCCCAAAACACACATCGAAAATTATTCGAAACCAACTCAGGTTCTCTAGCCAACTTTAGAAAAATGTCACTTGACACAGGGGCACACACCCGTGTGGAAGGGCAACACGCCCGTGTGGAATTAATTCTAAATGCACACCTACAGGGGTTTTCACACGGCCTGGCACACGCCTATGTCCCAGGCTCGTGTCCTTCACACGCCCGTGTCCTAGCCTGTGTGCAAAAACATAGACATTCTGTTTCTGACGTCAGTAACTCCAAAATGTCACACGGCCAAGGCACACGCCCGTGTGCTGGGCCGTGTCCCTCACACGGTTGAGACACACGACCGTGTCTCTGCCCATGTGTTTACTACCATGCATACTGACTTGAAAATTTTATGTGCAGGGGACACACGACCGGACCACACGCCCATGGGGCTGGCCGTGTGTCACAGACTGCCTAGACACACTCTCGTGTGTCTACCCGTATGGACAAAAATAAGGCTACTTACCAAGCCTCTTTGCCACCCTTACTTACACAACCTACACAATAACAACCACAACCAATACAAGACTATTTCATGCAATAAAATCTACCACAATAGACAACATTTCATTTGTGCATTTTACTCGTCCATGAACATAACATCATTTGCATATATTAAAATGAATAATTAGCCATCATTCGAGGCCTAATACAAAATAAGGGATTTATCCCCAAGCCAACACATTTGGCCAAATTACAAATACACAAAACACAAGTCTAATCCCCTATACATGCCATATTCAAAAATATAAATCAAACTATATCGGATGCTTCGATTGATAGTGTGATCAATATCTCTAACTTTTTTTGGTCTTTGAGCTAGCTAGATGACACTATAAGAAAATGGAAAAGGAGAGAGACTAAGCATAAAGCTTAGTAAGTTGCACAAATAAATATACATGTATTTACCATTTATAAACAAACATCATAATACACAAGTAAGCATAAGCAAAACTTACTCATCAATATTCAATACACACCATATAGCATATAATGAGCTCACATTTCACACATACCAAATAGGTACCTGTATCACTCATAACACAATTATAATTTCCTCATTATCTTGAAATTAAAATTTTCACCGTTGAACCATTTGGAATATTGTCGGATATTCATTTAGCCTCAATCATGGAATAAGGTGCCGATGCCATGTCCCAGACATGGTCTTACACTGGCACATCTCGTAGCCGATGCATGTCCCAAACATGTTTTATACTAGCACTCGTCACAATGCCGATGTCATATCCTAGACATAGTCTTACACTGGCTCTCATAATGTGGCTGATGCATGTTCTAGACATGTCTTACACTAGCTCACACAAGTGACCCAAATGTCATGGCATGAATATCTGATCTATTTCCTAGGTTCAAACGGGAACTATACTATCTATATTATCATAATACTTTCTCTATTCCACACTCAAGCAATTCAAACTATATTAATTCAAATACAATTCAACACATACATTAGCAATGTAGTTTTATTATTTACATACAAGTTACCTCGGATTTCAAAATGTGGTGACTAGTCGATTTAGTCGATTTGCTTGGTTTTCCCTTGGTCTAGGTTCGGACTCGGTAATTCTTGATCTATAATAACAAAACGCACTTATTTAGTTACTTTATCAACCTAGGCATTCAACAATTCATAATTGGGCAAAATAACCATTTTGCCCCTAGACTCTTGCAAAATGACCATTTTACCCCTCAGCCTGAAAATTGATTCTTATCGAATTTCTTCGTATCTTAAGCCTAGCCAAACCCTTTTTACTCTTATAGCAACTTCAAATTCCCATTATTTCGCACATTTATCCATAAACTTCCAATTTATGCAAAGTAGTCCTTTTAGGTGTTTTCATGCTAACACCCTTTCACAAAAGTTGTTTATAAGACACCCAAGACTCATTTTCTTCCATAAAAACTCAACAAACATTAAAAATACTTTCATGGAAAAACCTTAAACTCTTAATCATTTTGCAAAATAGTACCCTCATTTGAAAGCTCATGCTTCAAGGGTCTTAAAAATACAAAAATATTCAAGAAAAACCATTAAAATCACTTGTAGAGATGCTAAGCGGCTAAAATTTTTGAGCTTCAAAACCCCTCTAATGGCTGATATTTTCAATAGGAAAGAGATGAGAAAGAAATGAAAATGACAACCTTTTTTTTCTTTTTATTATTTTCTATTCAATTAAGCCACCAAATATCACCTAATCTTTGACTTTTCTCATCTTTTTGTCCCTATGGCCGGCCAAGCTATCACAACAGGGTCTAATTGCCCTTTAAAGACCCTCAATTTTTATTCTCTAGCTATTTGACACCTTTAGCTATCAATTAAGGACTTTTGCATTTTATGTGATTTAGTCCTTTTTCGCAATTGGGCTCTCAGACGTTAAATTAGCTCACCAAATTTTTCTTGCACTATTATAAACATGTTACGACTCTATATTAATAATAAAATAATTTTTTCGACCTCAAATTTGTGGTCTCGAGACTACTATTCTGACTAGGCCCTAAATCTGGCTATTATATATTTTTTGAAGATTCTGAGTTCTTTGTTTGTTATTTGTTCTTTGAATGTGTTGTATTCTTTATTGTTTGTTATTTGTGTAACATCCTGAGACCGGGTCTAGAAGTTTTAGCCTCGCAAGTGAGAGTTCACTAGTGCTTCAACAAATTAGGGAGTTCGTCAAAAGAGTATCAATAAGGAGTTCGCTAGTGTTTCAGCGTTGCAATATATGCCAAAAAGATGCGATAATAGGGTTTGCCAAATTCATTAAAAGTCGGGTTAGCCAATCTGTTTGGTGAGCTAGAGTTCGCCAGTCTATTTGGCAAGCTGGAGTTTCTCTAGTCTGTTTGGCAAGCTGGGTGTTAGCCAAGTAAGTTGCGAACTGGGGGTTTGCCAGTCAAAGTCAGTCTCAAATTAGGAAAAAAAATATTGCGTATCTAGGAATACTTTTCGTACAAGTAACCTATTCTTAAACCGACTAGGGTTCCTAAGTCAAGTAGGGTATCCTAAGATTTCTAGAACACTTAAGCCTATAAATACGACCCTTATTCCATGAGAATTCTCTCATCGATATCCTGTTGTAAGTATCTATACTGAATCAAGTTCGTAGTAACCATGGTAAGCTTCTGTTCTGTTCGGGTTGATTGTTCAAAAAGCTAGGTTCGCTTGCATGTGTGAATTCTATAAGCTTTGTCTGTTTAAGTAATTCGTGTGTTTATGTATATTGCTAACCAGCCGGACCATCTATTAGTAAGGACAAGGGAAAAGCCAAACTTGTTTAGTTTTTCAGTCAAATCGGTGAGTGGTTAAGAATTGCCATGTGTAAGCAAACTTTTATTGTTTTTTTTTTATTTATAAAACTTAAGGTTTTCAAACAAAGCTCCAAGAACAAAGTTTTTCTAAAAACTCTATTTTTAAGTTCTAACACTCTGTTTTGAAGATAAGTTTTCAAGTCATGTTTTTAAAGTTATGTTCTAAAGATAAGTTTTACGCGTGCTCCTATGTGAGGCTATGTTTCAAGATATTCTTTTAGGATACGATTTTATAAATTGTGTTTTTAAGCACTTAGGTGTGAGCTCTCTAAACAAGTGTTTTTCAAGCAAGTTCCCTATGCGAGCTCTATGTGATAAGTTTTTATGCATGCTCCTTTGCGAGCCCTTATGTTGGATAAATTGGTATACCAAAGGATTGTCAGTACTAGTGTAACACCCCACACCCGTGCCCCACGCCGGGTCAGAATATGAGGTATTACCTAACTTAAACTTATGCATATAAACGTTTTCATAACACCAAAACATGTTCAAATTAAAACTTTTTCAATTTTATTTATAAACTCCTTAATAAGAGCCTACTAAGCCCAAAACATCTATTGGAACCCATTCAGAAACAATCCAAGTCCTTTAAAGAACTCTGAAAATAACTCTTAACACAGGGGCAACACGCCCGTGTGACATTTCAACATGGTCGTGCTATTGGCCAGTGTAGCTCACACGGTCTAAGCAATACAGGGACACGCTCGTGTCCTATACCCATGTGGAATTAATTCTAAATGCACAACTACATGGGTTTTCACACAGCTTGGAATGCGCCCGTGTCTCTAGCCCGTGTCCTCCACACGGCCATGACACACCCGTGTCCTAGCCCGTGTGCAAAAACTTAGACATTCTATTTCTAACGTCAGCAATCCTTAAGGGCCACACGTCCAAGGCACATGCTCGTGTGCTAGGCCGTGCCCTTTACACAGCTGGGACACATGGCCGTGTCTCTGCTCGTGTGTTTACTACCATGCATACTAACTTAAAATTCTTACGTGCAGGGGACATACGGTAAAATCACACGCCTATATGGTGGACCGTGTGTTACACTTGGCCTAGATACACGCCCGTGTGCCTACCCGTGTGGACAAAATAAGGCTATTTACCAAGCCTTTTTTTCACCTTTACTTATGTAACCTACACAAAAATCACTCTATACTAACATAGGGGCACATCACAGAGCCAAAATAACCACAATGGGCAACATTTCATTTATGCAATTTACTCATCCATGAAAATATCATTTTTTATTATAAATCAAAATGAGTATTGACCATAATCCATAGCCTTATACAAAATAAGTATCATATTCATCATATGAGCCAACACCTTATGGCTAACTGACAAAACACTAAACACAGACTCGAGTCCCTATACATGCCAGAAAACAAAACAATAAAACTAGTTATACCAAGGTCTTGAGTGATAGTGTGATCGAAGCTTTTGATGTCACTGGATCCCTGATGCTAACTTGGCGGTACTATAAGGAAAGAAAGAAAGGAGGGTAAGCGTGGGAGCTTAGTAAGTACATATATGCAAATAAAGTGTAATTATAAGAAAATCATATTCATCCAACGGTAGCTTGTCATGCTTAAAAGATATAAATCACCTAACGTCTCTATCTTACTCTTCTTTTCATTCCTGTATACTTAATACACCTCATTCTTTGCTCAGGTCCTAACCATGAGTTCGGTATACATACCTCATCAAAATATTCACCAACTAAATCTTTGGGTTACCCGTTGTACTCTCAAAGTACATATGGGTACGCGGGGAATCTGCGTCAAAATGCCATATAAGAAATCAGGGCTACCTCGTACTATAAAATGCTTACATTTGAGCTACTCACGAGCCTTTTTATCAAGTCAGGACTCGAACCCCACAGCTATCATGTAACGTTTGCTCATTGAGCCACTCACGGGTCTGTACACAAAGTCAATACCCGGACCCACATTACCTATAGCATTTATCTCATGAACTTAGACTCAACTCATGAGTTCAGACCACATAATTTTCATAGCATGCCCCTTTGTATCCTATGCTACGTTTAAGGCTGAACGGGGCTTTATACCAAATCGAATAGCATCGTTTTTGCTCACATTGAAATTTACTCGCATAACATGTCATTTATACATTCATGGCAACAATTAGAATTTAGATACATAACAAAAATAAGCTAATTACACATGTATATTATTAAAATATACCAAAGTAACACATTATTTACTTATGTGCTTACCTTGATACAAAATGATGAAGATGAGCTTAATCCTCATAAACTTTGTTCTTACCCCAATCAAGACCCAAATCACGTCTCTCTTGATCTAAATTAATAAAATTCATTTATTTCATCAGCATATCAATTTAGACGCCCGAAAGTTCATAACTGGACAAAATAGTCATTTTGTCCCTAGACTTTCACAAAATGACCATTTTACCCCTATGCTCGAAAAATCGATTTTTATCAAATTTTTTCATATTATAAGCCTAGCTGATTACTTTTTTTATACTAGAAGCAGTCCAAAATTTCCATTACTTCTCACATTTATAAACAAATATCCAACTTATGCAAAATAGTCCCTATTAGGGTTTTCATGAAAAATCCCTTCATAAAAGTTGTTTATTACACATTTAGTACTCATATTCTTCCATAAAATTTTAGAAAACTACACATATGATTTCATGGCAAAACCCTAATCTCTCAACCATTTTGCAAAATAATCCCCTTCATAGAAAGCTTATGTTACAAAGAGTCCAAAAATAAAAAAATCATTAAGAATAACCTTATAAATGACTTACTTGTAAGAGATGTTAATGGATGATATTTTGAGCTCTCAAAACCCCCTTTTAAGAGAGAAAAATCTGTTGAAGAAGAAGAAATAAAAAGATGAAGCCTTTTTGTTTTATTTTATTTAAAACTAGTCAAAATTGGTGACCAAAACACCACCTAATTTTGACTTTCCCATCAATTTGTCCCCTATGGCCGGCCACCCTATTCTCTAAGGGTGTAATTGCTATTTAAGGCCCTAAATTTAGGTTTTTTAGCTAATTGACACCCTTATCTAACAAAATAAGACTTTTTCACTTTATGCGATTTAGTCCTTTTTCCACAATTAATCAAGCAATCACTAAAATTAATTCACCAAAATTTTCATGTACTCATCTAATCATGCTACAATACATAAAATGATATTTAAAATAATTTCCTCGACCTTGGTTTACTGGTTCTAAAATCACTATTTCGACTAGCCCCAAAATCGGGCTATTACAATTCTCCCCCTTTAGGGATTTTCGTCCTCGAAAATCTTACCGGTAAAAAGGTTTGGGTATTGGCTTTTCATGATCTCTTCAGGCTCCCATATGGCCTCTTCAACCCCATGTCACTGCCATAATACTTTCATAAGGGGAACGCTCTTATTTCTCAGTTGGTTAACCTCTCGGGTTAGGATCTTAACAGTTCCTCACCATAAGACATATCCAGATGAATCTCAACCTCTATTTGCGCGAACACATGCGAAGGGTCTGATCTATATCGACGTAGCATGGACACATGAAACACGTCATGAATCTTTTCCAATTCTGGTGGTAAGGCCAATCGATAGGCAATCGGCCCTACTCTCTCGGTAACCTCATAGAGTCTTATGAAACGAGGACTCAACTTGCCTTTTTTACCAAATCTGAGAACTTTTCTCTATGGGGATACTTTCAAAAACACTCGATCGCTAACTTGAAATTTGATCTCTTTCCGTTTCAATTTCGCATAGGATTTCTGCCTATCCGAGGTGGCCTTTAGACAGTTGCGAATCACTTTAACTTTCTCTTCAGTCTCCTTAACTAGGTCGACCCCGTGAATTTGACTCTCTCTGAGCTCGGTCCAATATAATGATGTTCGACACTTTCACCTATATAAAGCCTCATAAGGCGCCATCTTCAAATCTAATTGATAGTTATTATTGTAGGCAAATTCAACCAATGGTAAGTACCTTTCCCAACTACCTTGAAATTTGAGAACACAACATTGCAACATGTCTTCTAAAATCTGAATCACTCTTTTTGACTAACTGTCGATTTGCGGGTGAAATGCCGTGCTGAAACTCAACTTCATTCCCAATGCCTCTTGTAGCTTTTTTTAAAACCTCGAGGTAAATCTCGGGTCCCTATCCAAAATAATCAACAAGGGCACCCCGTGTAGTCTCACAATTTTAAAAACGCACAAGTCAGCCAATCTCTCAAGGGAGTAGTCGGTATGCAGTGGTATAAAATGTGCCGACTTTGTTAGCCTATCCACAATAACCCAAACAACATCTTTTTTTGGGGGGGTTACAGGTAAACCTGTCACAAAACCCATAGTAATCCGATCCCACTTCCACTCGAGGACCATGATAGGCTGAAGTAGACCCAAAGGTACTTGGTGTTCAGCCTTCACTTGCTGACACACAAGACACTTGGAAACGAACTCTGAAATGTCTCTTTTCATTCCCGACCACCAATACATTTTCTTCAAATCGTTATACATTTTCGTACTCCCGGGGTGTACTGATATACAACCACTATGTGCCTCACCTAATATCTTCCGAATCAATTCAGTGTCCTTAGGAACACAAATCCTATCTCGGAATCTCAAGCAACTGTCGGAACCGATCCAAAAATTCGATTCAACATCCGATTCGCACATGGTTTTCTTGGTTAGTAATTCGCTATCACTCTTTTGAGCCTCAAAAATTTCTTGAAGAAACATTGGTCTAGCTTTTAGCTCTGCTAGAACCGAACCATCCTCTAACAAGGTCAATCGGGCATTTATTGCTCTCAAAGCAAACAATGATTTTCTACTTAATGCATCGACGACCACATTTGCTTTTCTCAGATGGTAATCTGTAATCAACTCATAATTTTTTAATAGTTCTAACCATTTACGTTGCCTCAGATTTAAATCTTTTTGGGTCATCAAGTACTTAAGACTTTTATGATCAGAGTATACATGGCATATCTCTTCGAACAAATAATGTCGCCAAATCTTTAGAGCAAATACAATGGCGGCCAACTCTAGGTCTGTGTCAGATAGTTCTTCTCATGAGGTTTCAATTGTCTCGAGGCATAAGCCACAACTTTTCCCTCTTGCATAAGTACACATCCTAACCCATTCAAAGAAGCATTGCTATAAATCAGAAAGTCATTTCCTAATTCGAGTTGTACTAGTACGGGAGCCTTAATCAACAACATTTTCAACTTCTCGAAACTCTGTTGTCACTTATCCGACCATTCAAATTTAACTCCTTTTTGAAGCAACCTTGCCATGGGAGTAACAATCATAGATAAGTCCTTTACAAATCGCTTGTAATAACTGGCCAACCCTAAAAAGCTTTTAACTTCAGTCGCATTCTTTGGTGGTTTCCATTCAACAATAGCAGAAAATTTGTTGGGATCAACCCTAATACCATCACTCGAAACAATATGGCCCAAAAAGTTGACTTCTCTAAGCCAAAACTCACTTTTACTAAATTTTGCATACAATTGATTGTCCCTCAGAGTCTGCAAAACGGTTCTCAAGTGCTCGATATGTTCTACCCTATCTCTAGAGTATATCAGGATGTCATTGATGAATACAACTACAAACTTATTTTGATATGGCCGAAATACTCTATTCATTAAATCCATAAACATGGCGGGAGAATTTGTTAAGCAGAAAGGCATGACGAGAAACTCATAGTGGCCATACCGCGTCCTAAAAGTGGTTTTAGGCACATCTGATTCTTTAACTCGTAGTTGATAGTAGCCAGATCTCAAGTCTATCTTAGAAAACCATGCTGCTCCCTTCAGTTGGTCAAACAAGTCATCAATTCGAGGTAACGGGTATTTGTTCTTGATCGTCCTCTTATTTAACTATCAGTAATATATACACAACCTCATAGATCTATCTTTCTTTTTCACAAATAACACCGGAGCCACCCACGGTGAAAAGCTTGGTCTCACGAAACCCTTGTCGATCAATTCTTGCAATTGTGACTTTAGTTCTTTCAACTCAGTAGGGGCTATCTGATACGGAGCAATCGAAATAGGCGTGGTCCCTGGCATTAGCTCTATACAAAATTCAACCTCTCTATTAGGGGGTAACCCAACAATTATTCCAAGAATACATCCACATATTCACTTAAAACCGGTATTGACTCAACCTTCAACTCTGATTCCTTAGTGTTCATTACAAAAGCCAAATAAGCTTTGCATCCTTTCCTCAAACATTTATCCTTTCCTCAAACATTTATGGGCAAATATGGAAGATATCACCCTAGGTAAGTTCCCTGGCTCACCTGATTCAACCCAAAGGGTTTCACCATTTTCACATTTTAATTTAATAGCCTTTTGTCTACAATTTACTACAGCATCATGGAATGTCAACCAATCCATACCCAAAATGACATCAAACTCATTGAATGGTAACAACATCAAATCGGCTGGAATACAATGACCTTTAACTACTAAAGGACATTTCTTACATACTTTACCGACTATCACATGTTTTCTTAATGGGTTTGACACTTTAATCATAAATTCCGTAGACTCAACAGGCATATTCATACTATACACCAACTTCATGCACACATACGAATGAATAGAACCAGGGTCAATCAAAGCAATAACAATATTATCATAGAGAGAGAATATACCAGTGATCACATCAGGAGAGGATGCATCTTCATGTGCACGTATGGCATAGGTTCTAGCCAGAGCTCTAGCTTCAGACCTTACGGTAGTGTCTCTCGTCAAATTCTTGCTACCAACCCTAACTCCAACATTCTTCTGATATCTTCCTTTAGAATTGGTGCCACTTGGCCTTGTACTCTGAAATTTCTCTTTATCAGTCATTTCGGGGTAATCTTTAATATAGTGGTCTTGAGAACCACATCGGAAACAGGATCCATCGTTCATTCTACACTTGCCAAAATGATTTCGACCACAATGCTGGCATTCTAGTTTGGAAGATCTAACATTACCCACGCTAGCCACTGATGTAGCCCGAGACTTAAAATTCAAATATTGTTTCTTACGATCTCGGTACGAATGTCCAGCTGATGCATGAGAACGAGAGTAGGCGTCTATGGATTTCTTAGACTGTGATGGAAATGACTTGCTCGCATGTCTCTTTCTTACATCTCTAGTCTCTGCTTCAGTTTTCTTCTTTTCCTTGATTAATTCCTTGGCTTTACAGGCCCAATCAACGAGTACTACGAACTCTTTCAACTCAAGGACGCCCACTGACAGACTAATGTTCTCATTAAGTCTGTCTTCGAACCTTCTACATATCTTGGCCTCGGAGGATACAGACTCCCAAGCATACTTACTAAGTCAGATGAACTCTCTTTCATATTCAGTGACCGTCATGCGACCTTGTTTCAAGTTAAGGAATTCCTTACGCTTTTGATCCATAAATCTTTCACTGATGTATTTCTTCTGGAATTCCTCTTGGAAGAATTCCCATGTGACCCTTTCCTGAGGCACCACCGAAACTAATGTCTTCCACCAGTAGTATGTAGAGTCCCTCAACAAGGATATGGCATACTTCAAGCATTCTTCGGAAGTGCAAGAAAATTCATCGAATACACTGATGGCATTCTCAAGCCAGAATTCTGCCCTTTCAGGGTCATCATCTTTATTAGCAAGGAACTTCTTGACTCCATGCTTCCGGATCTTATTCACTGGAGGTCTATTCCGCCTCTCAAGGTCCATACCCTGGGGTACTATGGGGACAGGTTGAGGGATAGGTAGGGGTGGAGGGGGTTGAGCATTCGAGTTCGCTCGGACGAACTCCATGTACCACTCATTCATCATGTAGAGAAAGGCCTCTCAAGCCTCTTCTCCTCCTCTCTGACTAACTGTAGGAGGTCGATTATCGGATGGCACCACCCTTTCGATGGGGCCAACGCGTTACTTTCTACGTCGTCTGCCATAGTTCGATCAAGATCCATTACTATATGAAAACACAATTTAAAAGGTTAGGAGTTATCACACTATCACAATTTATTTATGGCATGTATAGGTAGACTCGTACACACGCTACATTAGTCCGAGAACTGACTAAACCATAACTCTGATACCACTAAATGTAACACCCCACACCCGTGCCCCACGCCAGGTCAGAATATGAGGCATTACCTAACTTAAACTTATGCATATAAACATTTTCATAACACCAAAACATGGTCAAATTAAAAATTTTTCAATTTTATTTATAAACTCCTTAATAAAAGCCTACTAAGCCCAAAACATCTATTGGAACCCATTCAAAAATAATCCGATTCCTTTAAAGTACTTTGAAAATAACTCTTAACACAGGGGCACACGCCCGTGTAGGAGGAGCAACACGCCTGTGTGACATTTCAACCTGGTCGTGCTATTGGCCCATGTAGCTCACACGGCCTAAGTAATACAGGGACACGCCCGTGTCCTATACCCGTATGGAATTAATTCTAAATGCACACCTACAGGGGTTTTTACACGGCCTGGAATACGCCTGTGTCCTCCACACGGACATGACATGCCCGTGTGTAAAAACCTGAACATTTTGTTTCTAACGTCAGCAATCCTTAAGGGCCATACAGCCAAGGCACACGCCTGCGTGCTAGGTTGTGCCCTTCGCACAGCTAGGACACACGGTCATGTCTCTGCCCGTGTGTTTACTACCATGCATACTAACTTAAAATTCTTACATACAGGGGACACATGGCCAAATCACACGCCCATGCGGTGGACCGTGTGTCACACACGGCCTAGACACACGCCTGTGTGCCTACCCGTGTGGACAAAATAAGGTTATTTACCAAGCCTTTTTGTCACCCTTACTTATGTAACCTACATAAAAATCACTCTATACTAACATAGAGGCACATCACATAGCCAAAATAACCACAATGGACAACATTTCTTTTATGAAATTTACTCATCCACAAAAATATCATCTTTTATTATAAATCAAAATGAGTATTGACCATCATCCATGGCCTTACACAAAATGAGTATCATATTCATCATATGAGCCAACACCTTATGGCTAACTGACAAAACACTAAATATAGACTCAAGTCCATATACATGCCAGAAAACAAAACAATAAAACTAGCTATACCAAGGTCTTGAGTGATAGTGTGATCGAAGCTTTTGATGTCACTGGATCCACGATGCTAGCTTGGCGGCACTATAAGGAAAGAAAGAAAGGAGGGTAAGCGTGGGAGCTTAGTAAGTACATATATGCAAATAAAGTGTAATTATAAGAAAATCATATTCATCTAACGATAGCTTGTCACGCTTAAAAGATATAAATCACCTAACGTCTCTATCTTACTCTTTCTTTCATTCATGTATACTTAATACACCTCATTCTTTTCTCAGGTCCTAACCATGAGTTTGGTATACATACCTCATCAAAATATTCACCAACTAAATATTCGGGTTACCCGTTGTACTCTCAAAGTACATATGGGTACGCAAGGAATTTGCATCAAAATGCCATATAAGAAATCAGGGCTACCTCATACTATGAAATGCTTACATTTGAGCCACTCACGAGCCTTTTTATCAAGTCAGGACCTGGACCCCATAGCTATCATGTAACATTTGCTTATTGAGCCATTCATGGGTCTGTCCACAAAGTCAGTACCCGGACCCACGTTACCTATAGCATTTATCTCATGAACTCAGACTCAACTCATGAGTTTGGACCAAATAATTTTCATAACATGCCCCTTTGTATCCTATGCTATGTTTAAGGTTCAACAGGGCTTCATACCAAATCGAATAGCATCACATCTGCTCACATTGAAATTTACTCGCATAACATGTCATTTATACATTCATGGCAACAATTAGAATTTAGATACATAACAACAATAAGCTAATTACACATGTATATTTTTAAAATATTACAAAGTAAGCTTAAATAACACATTATTTACTTATGTACTTACCTCGATACAAAATGATGAAGACGAGCTTAATCCTCGTAAACTTTGTTCTTACCCTGATCAAGACCCAAATCATGTTTCTCTTGATCTAAATTAATAAAATTCATTTATTTCATCAGCATATCAATTTAGATGCCCAAAATTTCATAACTGGGCAAAATGACTATTTTGCTCCTAGACTTTCACAAAATGACCATTTTACCCCTATGCTCGACAAATCAATTTTTATCAAATTTTTTTTCATATTATAAGCCTAGCTGATTACTTTTTTTATACCTGAAGCAATCCAAAATTTCCATTATTTCTCACATTTATTAACAAATTTCCAACTTATGCAAAATAGTCCCTATTAGGGTTTTCATGAAAAATCCCTTCATAAAAGTTATTTATTACACATTTAATACTCATATTTTTCCATAAAATTTCAGAAAACTACACATATGCTTTCATGGAAAATCCCTAATCTCTCAACCATTTTGCAAAATAATCCCCTTCATAGAAAGCTTATGTTACAAGGAGTCCAAAAAATACAAAAATCATTAAGAATAACCTTATAAATGACTTACTTGTAAGAGATGTTAATGATTGATATTTTGAGCTTTCAAAACCCCTTTTTAGAATATAAGAATCTGTTGAAGAAGAAAAAATAAAAAGATGAAGCCTTTTTGTTTTATTTTATTTAAAACTAGTCAAAATTGGTGACCAAAACAACACATAATTTTGACTTTCCCATCAATTTGTCCCCTATGGCCGGCCACCCTATTCTCTAAGGGTGTAATTGCTCTTTAAGGCCCTAAATTTAGGTTTTTTAGCTAATTGACAACCTTATCTAACAAAATAGGACTTTTGCACTTTATGCGATTTAGTCCTTTTTCCACAATTAATCAAGCAATAGTTAAAATTAATTCACCAAAATTTTCATGTACTCATATAATCATGCTAAAATACATAAAATAATATTTAAAATAATTTCCTCAACCTTGGTTTAGTGGTTCTGAAATCACTATTCCAACTAGCCCTAAAATCGGGCTGTTACAACTAGCTTTTAAGTTCTATGATTTTGGGCATTGAGGCCCTAACACATGTGGAAAAATAAGGGAATGTTGAGCTGTGCTCCATTCAACGGGACATGGTGGTGTACAGGAGAGTGCATTGCTTCGCGCTGCACTTATGAGACATGTTAAGGACTCTTTGAGTTATTTTGAGGCGTTATAAGGAGATCTGCATATCCAATAGATTCTAATAAGTGTGGATGAGAACTTTTTTTTTGTTCTTTAGCCATTTTGATAAGATAAATGTTTAAGCATGTTTCATGCTATTCTAATATCTATTTTAAAACAAGTACAAGTTAAGTTTTTAAGTATGATTTTCAGTAGGTATACGTGAAACTGTTTTCAAACTTATATGTTTTTTGACAAGCAGGATCTATGAAATGGGTCTTGCACCTTCATTGCGAACCCAACACGCAACACAATTTTCAGACTAAGTCCTCTTTCTATTTGAAACTCTATGTTTTTATCATACTTTGCTGATCTCTGATTATTCACTGAGTTCTCAATGAACTCACCCACTCCTCCTTTACTTTGCAGGTAAGTAGGTCGCGGATGGCAGTGGCAAGGTAAATGACTTGGTGAGGCTCACACCTGAATAAATATTGGCGAACCTGGGAAAATAGGCGATGGGGTTTTATTTATGTGGGTTTAGACTTATTACGATTTAATTCTATTAATGGAACAATTTTTTAATGGTGTAAGTTTATTTTCATACTTCGAACCTTAAGTAAAACCGTTGTTATTAATCTCTTCTCAGCCTGAATAAAATTTTATGTTTCTTTAATTCTCCATGCCTGCCAACCATGTTATATTGTTTAAGTTTTGCTAAGTATGTAATAGTATTATTATGCGAGCCCATGCCTTGTGATTTTATGTAAACTTTACATGTTACTTTGATATGCGAACCTATGTGCGAACTCATGCTTTTATGTTATACTGCGAATTCATGTGTTATTCTGTTAGGCGAACCTATGTTGTTTAACTTACGCAAGTCTAAGCTGTGGTGCGACTGTAATAATAGCTTTCATGTACTTGTATGTATTTCTGAAAGTATGTACCTTAAACACCCTGTTTATATCTTGCATGTGAACCCCATAAGTCTTTCTATTAGTTGACATGTGAACTCTACCTGTGTATGTTTACTAGCTCGCATGTTTTATACTTTATGTATGAATTATTTTTGTTGTTGTGCTATAACTTAGCATAATATATAATTGGTGTGTTGGAGGTTAGGTGGGGAGTTAACAGAGAGTCACTTCAGTGGCTAATGTAGCTCGCCAAATTAGGGTCGAACCTACTTGGCCGGCTTTGGGGTGTTACAATTTGTTCTTTGAATGTGTTGGGTTCTTTGTTCGTTATTTGTTCTTTTAAGATGTTGGGTTCTTTGTTTTGAAGATTCTGGGTACAAAATCTTTTTTAAGCCCTTGATTTTCTATTTGTTGAAGAAGACATATTCGCTTCTTTTCTTCCTTCAAAAGATGTTTTATGAACAGATAAAACAAAAGAGATAGAAAACGAAGAGCTTAGGTAGAAAATGAAACAGATGGTGAAAGGAAAAAAATGAAAAACGAAAGAGATATAAGTCAGGTAGAAGACGATGGTGAAAGGAAAATGAAAGGAAAAATAATTAAAGGGGGTCTGATTTGCAGCCAAAGAGGACAGCACGTGGCGGTACATGAATGGCTAGTTGCCATATTAGCAAAAAAGTAGCAATGTTAGGCTCGGGTACTGATATAATGGACGAAAAAAATGTTTGAGTACCAATCTGGAATAAAAAAATTATACATACCAATTTGAGAAAAGTAGATAAGTTTGAATAACAATTTTATATTTAATGCTTTTGAAAATAAAGTTTTCAATTTTGAACTAATGAACATTTTAATGAAAGAACTTCTAAAGTATTTTTTTTTCAAATACTTTACTTTTGTAACTTGGACTAATAGTAAAATATATTATATTTTTAAAAAAGGCGTAAATTTAAATTTTAAAAATAATATTATTAAAAAAGTATTCAAAAGTATTAAATATAAATAATAAAATAGACGTAAAAAACTTTTAAAAAAATTTTACAATTTATTTGGGTGAAAATTATTGAGATTATTTAAGTCACTCAACTATTAGAAAGTTTTTATTTAAGTCACTAGATTAGACCTGCTCATGGGTCGGGCTACTTGGCCCGGCCCGAAGGCCCGCTCGAAATGTGGGAGGGTTTGGGCAAAAATATAGGCCCAAAAAATGGGCTTGGACAAAAAAAGAGGCCCGTTTAAAAAATGGGCCAGGCCTCGGGTAAGACATTTTTGGTCCGGGCCCGGCCCGAATTCACTAAATGACAAAAAAATTCTGCTATTTTTTTATTTTTGAATATTATTTTCTTGTTGTTTTCTCCATATTTTGCTACCATATTACTATTAGTTGCTACTATTTTGTTGTTATTATTTGGATATTGTATAAAACTTATTTTATTATTAATTTTGTTATTATTTTAAATGCATTTATTAATTTTGTTATTATTTTAGAAGTCTTTGCTTGTTAAATTGCATCTATCTTAGTGCTATTTAAGTCTACATATTTTTTAAAATTTATTTTCAATTTGTTGGAAAATATTTATTTTGATTTTTTTTAGTATTTTTGATGTATTATATATATTTAAAAATTATATAACATAATATAAAAATAAATACGGGCGGGCGGGGCTGGGCCCGGGTTTTAGTATTTTTATTTGAGTCGAGCTTGGGCAAAATTTTTTGCCCATTTTTTGGGCCCGGCCAGGCCCGAGCCCAATAAATGGGCCTAAATTTTTAGTTGAGCCCGACCCGAACCCGGTCCAGCATGGCCCATGAGCACCTCTACACTAGATGTTAAGTTTTTTTTTTTCTTTTAAATTCGGCTAGTGAGCTCTAAACAACTATTTAATTATCAGTACAGTGGATTAATACCCTTTGATGAGTAGAAAAACACACCTTAAGTCCAAGTTAACTTGACGATCAATGTTGGAGATTGAAGAAGAAACCTATTTGGATTTTTGTTCGCAGATTCATGACATTTAAAACTGTTTCATAAAAAATTTGAACTATAAAAGAAAGGAGGAAGGAAAGTTTTCAATTGATACAGGTGATACAAATAGAGAAGATCATACAACAGTGATTTTAGTGGCATAATGATTTTAAATAAAAATTTTCAAATAATTTAATGACCATTTGATAACTTTTTAAAATTTAATAACTTAAATGTAAATTTATTAATAATTTAATGATTATGAGTGTAAATTTTGAAGTTGGCACATTCGGACGAGGACTTCCAGTAAAGTCGGCTCTTAGAGGTGTCGACTGAAAGTCAAGGTGCGAACTTCCATTTACACTGTAGTACATGGCAATGGCAGTAGCAATGAAGAAACATGAAAATTTCATGGTAGCAGCAAGCATGCTGCAAAAATTTAAAACCTGCAGAGAAATAATGGAGACGTAGGTCACGGGTTAATAATTTTTAGTGGTTTTCTTATATTCTTTTAGAACATTTTTAGTAGGTATTTAATTTAGTCCCTTAATTATCTTGACGATATAAAGCCACATTCTTTCCATTCTTCCACATTCTTTTCATTCTTCCAACAACTCTCATTTTATATTTTTCTCAAATACTTAATATATATTTATTAATATTTTTTTTCTTGTTGTAAAATATTAAATGTAGAGATTAGTTGAAAGGTTTGTTTATTGTTGTTAGTATTTTATTATATTGTTTATTTATCTAAAGGTTGATATATTGTTTTTTTATTATTGTTAGATGCGTCTAAAACTTGAGTCTATTGTTTGCAGTAAAGATAAAATATAGATATATTTATATATTATAGTTTAGGGATAATTACCATGTTAGTATATTACTTTTTTAAATGATACTATATTTTTATAATTTATAAAGTGTTTATAAAATATTAGTTTTTTTTTGTTTAGGGTTTAATATATTTTTACATTTTGTACTTTTGTGAATTATTTCTTTGATTTAAGTTTTTTATGGGTTTTTATTAACAAATTATAAGAATTTTTAAAGGAAATTTTTTATTTTAAATGTTAATTTATTGTTATAATTTAGATTATTGTTAGCTTGAATTTTATTAGATTGTTATTGATATAAATTATTTTTAAAGTGATTGAAAAATATATAGTTTATTAGTTATTTAAATGTTATTATACTGTTATATTTTAGTCATTTGTATTTTTTTTCAAGTTTTTATTTCCCTATGTTTGATAAATTAAAAAAATTAAATGATGAAAAATAAGCATTGAAAAATTAAGTATTGAAAAATTAAGTATTGAACCGAGTATAATTAGATTGTTTGATAAAAGATAATGTAATCTTAAATGAAAAAGAATAAAATAAAAAAATTGAATTTATTCTCTCTCTCTCTCTCTCTCTCTCTCTCTTTAAAATACCTAACTATACTACAACTACTTTATTATACCAATATTCCTCTTAATGTTCTTTCAGAATCTAAATTACGTTCTTTGGATGGGTCCCATCTTTGAGTGTTAATATACTATTTTGCCTAGCTTATTGATATCTTAATGGTTTCCATACAGCTCCATAGTACTCCTTGGAAAACGAAAAGGTTTCTGTTCTTCCATAGACGCTATACTATCAAGCCAAAGAGAGTGGCCCAAGGAACCTCAATCCTTGGCACCTACTCTCGATTTCCCAAATTTGTCCCAACCCACTCTAAGAGATTTCCTAAGAAAAACTATGGTTGACGATCTTTAGGGACCAAATTCAGCCAAACTTCTTTAGTAGCCTGACACTCCCTAAGGACATGCAGGGTATCTTCTATATTATGATGGCACACTAAACAAGATGCATTTTGGCCAATTCCTCTTCGCATGCGCTCAAGGTTAGTATGCAACCGTTGCTTGTAAACGAGCCACATCAAAAAAAAAAAAATTCGTATATGGTGTGGTCCTTGATACTTCCATATGGTCTTCCACTTATTGTCTCATGTGTTCCACACACTCTCTCTTAGCATTTGATAAGGACTTTTAACCGATAAGCCTCAATTTGAAGTTCTACCCAGAAGATTTTGTCCAGCCCTACTAAAGGATGTGGGGGAGCTAAACTCACAATCCTTCTAACAATTTCTTTTGGCAATTTTTCCCTGAATGTTTCAAGATTCCATACTCTTTCTTCTGACACCATATCCCTAAGTTTACAATCAGTTACTAGTCTATCCATGGGGGTACATATAGTATCAATGGCCTTGTATTTGGAACCCAAGCGTCTTCCCAACAATGAATCGTCGTTCTCGTTCCAACAGCCCAACATATATTCTCTTTTAGTAGAGGCCAAACCTTTGCAATAGCTCTCCACACTGCTGAACAACTCCCCCTTGTAATGTTTTCAGGAATTATCTTCTTTATCCTATACTTTAATAGTAAAACATGAACCCATAGTGCATCATTGTTGGAAACAAGTTTAAACCCCAATTTTAATAGAAATGAGGCATTTTGATCTTCCAGATGCCAGAGTCCCAAACATTTGCGTACACGTGGTTGACATATTGACCTGCAATCTACTAAATCCATTTTGTAACACCCCTTACCTGTATTCGACGTCAAAATAGGGTACGAGGCATTACAGGACTCACATCACAAGCAAACGTACAATTTTGAACCATAAATTTTTGTCTAAATTAAAACCATTTGTAATCAATCATAAAGTCCCTAATACGAGCCTAAGAGGCTCAAAACATGCTTTGGAAGTGGTTCGGGACTAAATCGAGAACTTTAAAATTTTTTACCAAACTTAGAAAATTTTTGCTATATACAGGGGTCACACACTCGTGTGGTTTGGGACACTCCTGTGTGGGCAGGCCGTGTGGTCACACACGGCCGTGTCACGACCCCGTGTAACTCTCTGACTTGTAACTCATGAATAAATTGAAATGACACGACCAAGTCACATGCTCATGTGCTAGGCCGTGTGGATGATTAATTTAATTCGAATTAGGTGCAGGTTTCACACAACTATGTAACACACCCATGTCTAAGGCCATGCCAACCACACAGCTGAGACACATGCCTGTGTCTCTGCTTGTGTGCTCATTTCTAAGCATTCTGTTTTGCATTTTTAAGATATAAGGGAAACACGGCTGGACCACACGCCCATGACACACGGCCTAGACACATGTCCGTGTGCCTGCCCGTGTGGACAAAATTAAGCCATTTCCTAGCCTTATTTGTTGCCTAAATTTGCCATTTTCCAATCCAATCATTTCAAACATCCATCTCAAGCAAATTTCATCATATACAAGGCATTCCGCCCCATGCATACATGTTTATAATTTTACCATGGACTAAACCATTTGTTAGACACACTTAAACAACTACTTAATATATGTGGAGATATCATAGCATGAAATTACAAGTGTATCAAAATGACCATTCCTAGCCATTCCAATGGCTAGGTTACAAACATCATTATCAAGCCATAATGGCCAATTAAGCTTATACATGGCATACCAAAATGAGATTTCTATATATACGAAAATGAGATATTGGATAGTGTGATGATTGTTCCGACTGACTTTCAATCTTCGCGAGCTTTGAGCACTATAAAACAGGGAAAATTAAACGGAGTAAGCATTTTATGCCTAGTAAGTTCGTACAACGAAAAATAAACTTACCGATCACATTTATTAAAACAAGCATACATATTACACATTCCATCAAATTTGGGTAAGTTACCTAAAAACACAATCACTTATTCAAACCAGTTAGTCACATAATTTCATAAGAATATCAAGTAAAACATAGATGAGCTCATCACATTACAAGTTCCATAAATTTTTACCTTTCTATGTTTTCAGATTTCTTTTCTGTTGAACTATCAAAATCTCGATGGATGTTCAGGTAATATACACATGTGCGAAAGTACCCATTAGGGTACATAATAAGAAGGCACACTCTTGAGTCGTATATTTTATAGTAGGATTACCAGTCCAGGTTAAATCCTATCAGTAGCATTTGCTCCAAAGAGCTTAATGTGGATTACCCGTCCGGGCTAAATCCAATTTATAACCTAAACTCAAGAGGGCTTACATTAGAATTACTCGTCTGGGCTAAATTCTATTTGCAACATATGCATTATTATACCTAACTCATCGAGATTTAGCATCCAACCGGAACACAATAATTTATCCATACTACACGACTTAAAACTATATCATTATGTATATATTATCTCATACATATCAACACCATCATACAATTCAAATCAAACATATTAACATACATTTTTAAGTTACACGAACTTACCTTGAAAATGGTTCGTTTTTGAGTTTCTACTAATTCGAAACCTTTTGCTTTCCTCGATCTAGTTCTAAGGTTGGTCTTTCCGGATCTATATGGATAAATTTAACTATCTATCACATTTCAATCACATTTGCATTCTATTACGTCCTAGGCAAAATTACCATTTTGCCCCTATTCTTTTCAAAAATTTTGATTTTGTCCCTAGGCTCGGAAAATAAAATTCATGAAATTTAACCCTTTTTCCAAGCCTAGCTGAAATCCATTTACTACATTTACAGCACACACATTTCACAAATTTTAGAATTTTCCATGGATTTTACCACTTTTTCATTTTAGTCCCTAAATCAAGTTTTCATAAAAAAAATTACTTTGTAAAAGTTATTTATCTATGAACTTTCATTTTCTACCATAAATTTCTAATTTTCAGGATATTCATCCATGACCCAAATTTTATATCTTGATAACTTTTCAAATTATTCCCCTAAATAGAGAGATTAGGTTATCCCGATTTCAAAAATATAAAAATCATTAAAAACGGGACTTGATTTCATACCTTATTGAGCTTGAAAAGTTTTCATCCTCTCTCCTAGGGTTTTCATAAAAATTTTGGGGATGAAGATGAATAGAAAAGATGATAATTCTTTTTAATTATTTGTCATCTTTTAATTTTAGTGATTTCCAATTTAGTCCCTAGCTATTAATAATTTTTCCATGGATAAGTCATTAAAATATCTACTAACTACCCTTCAATGGTCTAATTACTATATAAGGACCTTAAGTTTTGAATTCCATAGCTATTTGATACTTATAGCTACTAGAACCCAACTTTTACATTTTATGCAATTTAGTCCTTTACCTAATTAACCACACAATCGATAAAATTTTTGCATCGAAATTTTCATGTGACCTTCTTATCTTGATGCCAACCATAAAATAAAATAAAATAAAAATTTAAAATTTTTGGCTCAGATTTATGGTCTCGAAATCACTGTTCCGATCTCACCGAAAATGGGCTGTTACAACTCTCCCCCCTTAGAAATTTTCGTCCCCGAAAATTCTTACCAGTGAAGAAGTTAGGGTATTGCTTCCTTATGGTATCCTCAGGCTCCCAAGTAGCTTCCTCTATTCCATGCCGTTTCCAGAGGACTTTTACCAAAGCCACATTTTTATTTCTTAGTTCTTCCATCTCATATTCCTGTATTTTAATCGATTCTTCATCATAAGTCATATCAGACTGCATCTCAACTTCTATGGGAATAATATCGTGTGAAGGATCTGATCGATATCGTCATAGCATGGACACATAAAACACATTATGAATTTTGTCAAGCTCTGGAGGTAACGCTAATCGATATGCAACAGGCCCGATTCTTTCAATAATCTCATATGGCCCAATGAACCGTGGACTCAGTTTTCCTTTGCGTCCAAACTGGAGAACTTTCTTCCAAGGCGACACTTTTAGGAATACCTTGTCACCAACTCAAAATTTTATTTCTTTTCGTTTCAAATCAGTATAGGACTTTTGATGATCAGAGGCTACTTTCAAACTGTCTCAAATTACCTTTACCTTTTCTTCGATCTCTCGGATCAAGTCAACTCCATGTAACTTTTTCTCGCTTAACTCTGTCTAATAAAATGGAGTTCTACACTTTTTACCATAGCATGGACACATGAAACACATTATGAATTTTTTCAAGCTCCGGAGGTAACGCTAACCGATATGCAACAGGCCCGATTCTTTCAATAATCTCATATGGCCCAATGAATCGCGGACTTAGTTTTCCTTTGCGTCCAAACCTGAGAACTTTCTTCCAAGGCAACACTTTCAGTAATACCTTGTCACCAACTCAAAATTCTATTTCTTTTCGTTTCAAATCAGTATAGGACTTTTGATGATCAGAGGCTACTTACAATCTGTCTAAAATTACCTTCTCCTTTTCTTCGGTCTCTTGGATCAAGTCAACTCCATGTAACTTTTTCTCGCTTAACTTTGTTTAATACAATGGAGTTCTATACTTTTGACCATATAGAGCCTCATACGGCGCCATTTTAATAGTAGACTGATAACTGTTATTGTAAGCAAATTCAATCAAAGGCAAGTATTTTTCCCAGTTACCTCCAAATTCAAGTACACAACATCAAAGCATGTCCTTTAGAATTTGTATCACACGTTTAGATTGGCCATCTGTTTGAGGATGGAACGCAGTACTAAAGTGTAAACGAGTGCCCACAGCTTCATGCAACTTACTCTAAAATCGAGATGTAAACCAAAGGTCTCTATCTGAGATAATAGAGATTGGCACTCCGTGTAGCCTTACAATCTCAGAGACATATAATTCAGCCAATCTATTTAATGAAAAATCCATACGTACCGAGATAAAGTGTGCCGACTTCGTTAAACGATCGACAATTACCCAGACAACATCTTTCTTTTTCGGTGATAGAGGTAATCCTGTTACAAAATCCATAGTAATTCTTTCCCATTTCCATTCTGGTATTGTAATTGGCTGTAATAATCCCGAAGGTACTTGGTGTTCAACCTTAACTTGTTGACATATCAAACATTTCGATACAAATTCTGAAATATCCCGTTTCATTCTCGACCACCAGTACATCCTTTTCAAGTCACTATACATCTTATTACTACCAGGATGGATAGACATGTTACCACTATGTGCCTCATTCAAAATCTTCTATACTAGTTCTGAACTTTTCGGTATGCATACTCTGTCTCTGAATAATAAACAACCATCGGTCCTAATCTGAAATTTGGGGTCAGAAGTCGGTTCACTTTGTTTCTATTTTGCTTACAACTTACTATCATTTTTTTGAGCTTCAGAGATCTGTTGTAAAAACGTTGGTCTGATTTTCAACTCAGCTATGAGTGAACCATCATCAGATGAAGGCAACTAAGTGTTCAATGCCCGTAACGCAAACAAGGACTTTTGGCTTAACGCATCTGCCACTACATTAACTTTCCTCAGATGGTAATCGATAATGAGATCATAATCTTTCAATAATTCCAACCATCTACGTTGCCTCAAATTCAGTTCTTTCTGTGTCATTAAATACTTCAAACTTTTTTGATCCGTAAAGTATGACATTTTTCACCAAAAAGATAATGCCGCCATATTTTTAATGCAAAAACAATAGCTGCTAATTCAAGATTATGTACCGGGTAATTTCTTTCATACGGTTTTAGCTGTCTAGATGCATAAGCCACTACTTTACCATCTTGCATCAATACACATCCTAAACCATTCAACAAGGCATCGTTATTGTAACACCCCTACCCCGTATCCGTCGCCGAAATGAGTTGCGAGGTATCATTAGACAAGATACAAATTCTAGACATTCACACATTCACCTAAGTCATATTCGAATGTACATATATATATAACATATGGTTATTTAATTATTAAACATAAAAAAACAAACACTTTATTCCATAATAATATAGGCACTTGCTAAACCAAACTAATCATATATCAAAGTTTATGACCAAAAAGATATGTGGAATTATTAATACAACATCATGACCGAACATGATATACACATTTATTTAGGTCACAAATAACGCTCCATTTCATATGCCTAAATTTACCATATTTAAAATGCAAACACAAACCATAACATCAAACAACTTAGGCGCAAATAATGTTTTTCATTATCCGTTTACTATTTACCAAAACAACTAATATCTTAATTAATATTTTATAATTATACCAAGCGTCACTTTCTGCTATAATTAATAGGTTCATGATAAACTAGTTTACTAGCATATTGTTAACACATACTCAGCATATAAGACATATTCACTTATACACATATATTATACCTAAAATAACCATAAAACTAAACCAAACACACATCTTTGGTTGTTCACTATTTATACATTTATGACCATACATCTTAAGCCATCTTAGAACAACATTACTAAAACATTACCTGCCCAAATTTGCACATAGACAATCCAACCCACTTAACAAATACCTTCATATCATTATAATCAAATCTAATCAATTAAATAAATAACCGAACATAATCATTATAACTACACTTAAAACATTTATCCAACCATCCAAGAAGCACATTTATTTCTTGTCTCTTATAGCCGAACATAATGACCTAATATTAACAATGATATATGAATTATTTCTAAGCTTATCACACATATTATCCACATAAATCTTTTAGCATTTTACCAAAATAAACCTCAACCATAATCAATCTCAAACATTAATAAACTATACCAAGCACACATAATTTATATGCCATGATCGAATCATCAAAACAAAATATATCCATCATATAATCAAAAGCATAGAAACCAAACTTAACATAATAAACAAGCCATTTTCGCATGGCTCATATTTACATTTCCCAAAACAAACATAAACATAAGCTAGCTTATACATGCCATAGGTTTAAGTTCAACTTTATAAAAATACCGAAACGGTTGATAGTGTGATGGACTTCTCTGACGATCCCCGAGCCTGTAACTAGTTTCAAAAATCTATAAAATAGAGAGTAAACATACACACAGTAAGCTTTCACAGCTTAGCAAGTCATAAGCAAATAAAACATTCATTAACATTAATAGCTCAACTTGACTAAACCAATTCATGCTACCATAATCACATTTAATTCAAACTTGCAAATTCATGTACAACATATACATCCATGTATCAACTTTAACTTGGCCAAAATACACATATATCCATTAACAAAGTTATCATTTACTTCTAAGGTCACAATATCATCATATAGACGAATATATATACACATTCATATATGTATACACATGTTTCACACTTTAATATCACATATTTATATCATTTTGCCGAATATAGATTTGCATTCAATATACATATAACCAACTTTATAACATGATTCATATCATCACTTCAAATACCATAACTTACCTTAATTTCAATACATTAGCTAACACATACCTGGACCTTTTAATTTGATTTCGCATTCGGTCTTTACTTAACATTGCCCGTTGAATCATTCAGAATTAAATAGGATATTCGAATAGTCACACATATCGTGCAATGCCAACGTTCCAGACGTGGTCTTACATGTAATTACATATCAATGCCACTGTCCCAGACAGGGTCTTACTCGTAAACACATATTAAAATCACATATCGATGCCAACTTATTAAATGTGGTTTTACTCGCACACACATATCGGAATCACATATTGATGCCAACATATTAAACGTGGTCTTACTCGCACACACATATTGGAATCACATATTGATGCCAACGTATTAAACGTGGTCTTACTCGCACACACATATCGAAATCACATATCGATGCCAATGTATTAAACGTGGTCTTACTCGCACACACATATCAGAATCACATATCGATGCCAATGTATTAAACGTGGTCTTACTCGTACACACATATCGGAATCGTATATCGATGCCAACGTATTAAACGTGGTCTTACTCGTACATACATATCTGAATCACATATCAATGCCAACGTATTAAACATGGTCTTACTCGCACATACATATCGAAATCACTTATCGATGCCAACGTATTAAACGTGGTCTTACTCGCACATACATATTTGAATCACATATCGATGCCAACGTATTAAATGTGGTCTTACTCACACACATATTTTGGAATCACATATCAATGCCAACGTATTAAACATGGTATTACTCACACACATATTCAGAATCACATATCGATGCCAATGTATTAAACGTGGTCTTACATATATCATTTTAACCATGCTTTAAGTAAATGCCAAAATGCTTGTTTCATATATCAAACATTAATCATATCCTTTCAATATTTATGCATGTATGCATATTAAAAAAAAAACAAATAATCATATTATACCACTTAAAGACCAAACTTACTCATTCTTTTACTTCATGATATGCGCATAAGTATATCAAATGAACCTTAAAAACCGATTCTCTAAAGGCCAACTTATACATTACTTAATCATCAAACATAAATCATTTTTACTAGAATATTAGCCAACTAAAAAATGTACCATCTCATTTACCATAATTCAAGCCAAAAATATATCATATTTAATACAAATAACTTATAAATAAACATTCGGCTAATTGATAAATCTTTAATACAACATTTGTAATATACATCATCAAATCCTTATAAACTAACCTAACTAATTTATTACATAATCGAATATACCATTATAAAACCTAATTATAAGATCATATAACTCACAAATCATACCACAATCACATTTTTCATTACTCAATGCCAATTCATAACTTACTAATAATCATTACAATTATTTATAGATCACATATATTGAAATTTAACAACATCTATTTGCTTATAAACTTACCTCGAACAATAACGATCAGAACGGAACGACTATTCAATAACTTTGGTTTTCCCCCAATCCAAATACGATTTCTTTGGTTCTTGATCTTGAATCAAGCTTGCTAATGGCCGAATGTGGCTTTCTTTTTCTTTTCTTTTGGTATTTTCAGCTTTTGAAATAAAGATGAATGCATGCAACTTTGTTTTATGTTTTATTATTATAACATTATTAACATATTACAGAATTACCCTTTTAAAATTAATATAAAACCAGAATAATTAATACCAAAATCGTCCATCCTTTTTAACTATGGTCTAATTGCATTATAAACGCATCATATTATAAAGATAAATTCAATTAAGCACTCTCACATTTAACTATCAACTTTTTCATTTTACACGATTAAGCCCTTTTATTAAATCGGACATCCAAACAGTAAAATTTTCAAATGAAATTTTCACACATAAATTCACACCTTAAAAACACAAAAAATAATATTAAAATATTTTTCTGACTCGGATTTGTGGTCCTGAAACCACTGTTTCGAATAGGGTCTAAATCAGGTTGTTACAACTCTCCCCCCTTAGGGATTTTCGTCCCCGAAAATCTTATTGGTGAATAGGTTTGGATAACATTCTCTTACAGTATCTTTCTTGCTTGGTGAAAAAGGTAAACCCGATACAAAATCCATTGTCACACTATCTAATTTCAATTTGGGAATTATAATAGATTATAACAAACTGGATGGCACCTGATGTTCAAGTTTATCTTGCTGACAGATCAACCATTTCGAAACAAAGTCAGAAATATCTCTTTTTATCCCAGACCACTAATAATGTTGTTTCAGATCATTATACATTTTCATACTACCCGAGTGAATAGATAATCGACTGCTATGAGCTTCATTCAAAATCATCTGAATCAAGTCTGAATTTCTAGGAACACATATTCAATTTTTGAATCTCAGACAACTCTCAGTATCAAATTGGAATTCTGAATCAGCATTCAAATCACATTGAGCCCGCGTTGCTAACAAATTATTATTGACTTTCTGAGCTTCGCAAATCTGCTGAGTAAATGAAGGTCTTGCTTTTAACTCAGCTATTATTGAACCATCATCAGACATAGCCATATACACGTTTATTGCATGCAGAGCAAACACATATTTTCGGCTTAAAGTATCCGCAACAACATTAGCCTTTCCCAGATGGTAGTCAATCACAAGCTCGTAATCTTTTAGCAACTCTAACCGTCGTCTTTGTCTCAGATTTAGATCTTTCTGAGTCATCAAATATTTCAAGCTTTTGTGATCGGAATAAACATGACATTTATCACTGAACAGATAGTGACACCATATTTTCAATGCAAACACGATAGCTGCCAATTCCAGATCGTGTGTCGAATAGTCATTTTCGTGCGATTTTAACTGTCTCGAGGCATAAGCTATGACTTTTCCTTCCTGCATCAAAACATAGCCCAAACCATTCAAAGATGCATCACTATAGATAACAAATTCTTTACCCGATTCTGGCTGAACTAGCACTGGAGCTTCGGTCAGTAGAACTTTCAATTCTTTTAATTCGGTCGGTGCTATTCTATACAAAACTATCGATATCCGAGTCATCCCGGGCACTAACTCAATACCAAACTCTACCTCTCGGATCGATGGGAAACCCGGTAATTCTTCAGGTGACACATCCGGGTACTCACACACAACTGGTACTAATTCAATTTTCTTTTCAGTCACTTTAGAATCAAGCACATAAGCAAAGTAAGCTTCACAACTCTTTCTCACATATTTCTGAGCTAACATCGAAGATATCACTACCGGTAAACCATTCAGATCATTAGACTCAATCCGATTAATCTCATCATTTTGGCATCTCAAATCAATAGTCTTTCGTTTGTAGTTTACAACAGCATCGTGCAAAGTCAACCAATCCATACCCAGAATTATATCGAACTCGTCGAATGGCAACAACATCAAATCAGCCAAAAAACATGAATCTTGAACCATCAATGGATAATTCTTACACATTTTGTCAACCAGAACACACCAGTCTAAGGGTTCGATACTCTAATCACAAACTCAACAGGCTCTATAGGCAAAGTCTTACTGGATACTAAGGTCTCACATACATAAGAATGAGTCGAACCAGGCTCAATCCAATACAATGGTGTACGGCATTTATGTCCATACAATGCTTCATAAGGTGCCATCTTCAAACTTGTCTGATAGTTATTGTTATAGGCAAATTCAACCAAAGGTAAGTACTTTTCCTAACTACCTTGGAATTCAATGACACAACATCTAAACATATCTTCAAGTGTCTGAATTACTCTCTCGGATTGTCCATCAGTCTGTGGATGAAAAGCGGTACTAAAATTCAGCTTTGTACCCAAAGCTTCTTGTAACTTCTTCTAAAACCGCGAAGTAAATCTTGAATCCCTATTCGAAATAATCGATAAAGGTACTCCATGAAGTCTCACAATCTCAGAAATATACAGTTTGGCTAACTTATCAAGTGAATAATCAACGCGTATCGATATAAAATGAGCCGACATAGTCAGTCTGTCAACCACTACCCATATGCCATCTTTCTTTCTTGGTGTCAACGACAAACCTATCACAAAGTCCATAGCAATTCTGTCCCATTTCCATTCAAGAACTAAGATAGGTTGAAGTAAACCTAAAGGTACCTGGTGTTAAGTCTTTATTTGTTGGCAAATCAAGCATCTCAACACAAATTCAGATATATAGCTTTTCATACCATTCCACCAATACATTTTTTTTAAATCATTGTACATTTTTGTGCTACCCTGGTGAACTGACATACCTCCATTATGAGCCTCATGCAAAATATCCTGAATCAACTCAACATTCTTCGGAACACAAATCCTTCCACAGAACCTTAGACAACCATCAAGATCTCTGGAAATCTGATTCACAGCTTGACTCACACTAAGCTTTCTTAGCTTGCAACTCTTTATCGGCTTCCTGAGCATCACAAATTTGTTGAAGAAAAGTCGGTCTAGCTTTTAACTCTTCTAGAATAGCACCATCATGAGATAGGGCTAGCCGTGCATTCATAGCTCTCAAGGTAAATAAAGATTTTCTGCTCAAGGCATCGGCAACCACATTTGCCTTACCGGGGTGATAATCTATCACAAGCTCATAATCTTTTAACAATTCAAGCCATCTTCATTGTCTCAAGTTCAAGTCTTTTTGAGTCATCAGATATTTAAGACTTTTATGGTCTGAATAAACATGGCATCTCTCCCCGAATAGGTAATGCCGCCAAATTTTCAAAGCAAATACAATAGTGGCTAACTCTAAATCTTGCATAGGATAGTTCTTCTCATGGGGCTTCAGTTGCCTCGAAGCATAAGCTACTACCTTTCTTTCTTGCATAAGTACACAACCTAATCCATTCAAGGATGCATTACTTTAAGTCACAAATTCTTTTCCTAATTTCGGTTGTACTAACACCAGTGCCTCGGTTAACAACACTTTCAAATAACTCAAAGCTCTACTGGCACTTCTCTGTCCATTCGAACTTAACGTCCTTTTCCAGCAATCTCGTCATTGGGGTGGCTATCATCGAAAATCCTTTCACAAACCGTATGTAATAACCAGCTAAACCCAAAAAATCTCCTAACTTCAGTTACATTCCTCGGTGGCTTCTATTCGACAATAGCAAAAATCTTACTGGGATCAACTTGTATACCATCTCCGGAAACAATGTGGCCTAAAAACCCGACCTCTTGAGGCCAAAACTCGATTTTACTAAACTTGGCATAAAATTGTTTATCCCTCAGAGCCTGCAAAATGGTTCTCAAGTGCTCGACATGCTCTGCCTCATCTCTAGAATAAATTAGAATATCATCGATAAAGACCACGACAAACTTATCTAAATATGGCCGAAAAATTCTGTTCATTAAATTCATAAACATGGCAAGAGCATTCGTTAATCCAAATGGCATAACAAGAAACTCATTGTGACCATACCTCGTTAGAAAGGCAGCCTTAGGCACATCAGACTCTTTCACTCGTAACTGGTAATATCCGGACCTCAAGTCTATCTTAGAGAACCACATCGCTCCCTTCAGTTGATCAAATAAGTCATCAATCCTTGGAAGAGGATACTTATTTTTTATTGTTACCTTATTGAGTTACCGATAGTTAATGCATAATCTCATGGAGTCATCCTTCTTTTTCACAAACAGTACGGGAGCACCCCATGGCGAAAAGCTTAGTCTCGCAAAACCCTTGTCGATTAGCTCTTGCAACTGTGACTTCAATTCTTTTAGTTCAGTCGGGGCCATCCTATATGGGGTAATATATATTAGTGTTGTCCTTGGCATTAGCTCAATACTGAATTCCACTTCTCTAACTGGAGGCAAACCTAGTAATTCCTCCAGAAATACATCCGCGTACTCATACACAACCGACACTATTTCAATTTTCAATTCAAATTCCTTTGTATTCAATATATATGCCAAATAAGCTTCATACTCCTTCCTCAAGTATCTCTGAGCAATCATTGAAGAAATCATCATTGGCGACTTATCTACATCATCTGATTCAACCCAAAGAATTTAACCGTTTTCACATTTCAATTCCATAACTTTCTGTCTACAATTCACTATAGCCTCATGTAGTGTCAACCAATCCATACCCAGTATGACACCAAATTTGTGAAACGGCAACAACATTAAGTCGATCGAAAAATAATGATCTTTAACCGTCAAAGGACATTTCTTACATACTTTATCAACTATCACATGCTTTCCTAACGGGTTAGACACTTTAATTACAAATTCTATAGACTCGACAGGTATATTCATACTAGATGCCAATTTCATACACACATACAAATGAGTGGAGCTAGGGTATATCAAAGCAATAACATTAGTACCATAGAGAGAAAATTTACCAGTGATCACATCAAAAGAAGTTGCGTCTTCGCGTGTACGTATGTCTTAGGCTCTGGCCGGAGCCCTAGCTTCAGACCTCACTGCTGTGTCTCTCGTCACATTCTTACTACCGGACCCATTCCCAACATTTCTCACAGGTTTTCCTTTAGAAGCTGTGCCACTCAGCCTCGAGTTCTGAAATCTTTCTTTCTCAACCATCACGGGACAATCTTTAATATAGTGGTCTTAAGAATCACACTTGAAACAAGATCCCTCACTCACCCTACAGGTGCCAAAATGATAGCTACCACATTGTGGGCACTCAGGCTTGGAAGGTTTAGCGTTACACACACTCACTACAGACGTAGCCTGAGATCTAAAACCTGAATTTTGCTTTCTACGATTCCCATACAAATGTCCAGCTGACACATGTGAACGAGAATACATCTCTCTAGATTTCTTAGACTGGGATGGCAATGACTTACTTATGTACCTCTTTCTTGTATCTCTTGCATCATTCTCGGCCTTCTTCCTCTCTTTAACCAAGTCTTCAGCTTTACAAGCCCGTTCAACAAGTACAACAAATTCTTTCAACTCAAGAATACCCACTAATGTCTTAATATCCTCATTGAGCCCATCTTCAAATCTTCTACACATCTTAGCTTCGAAGGGTACACACTCCTGAGCATATTTACTTAGCCTGATAAATTCTCTCTCATATTCGCTAACTGTCATATGACCCTGTTTCAATTCCAGGAGTTCCTTGCGCTTCTATTCGATGAACCATTCGCTAATATATTTCTTTTGAAATTCCTCTTGAAAGAATTCCCAAGTAACCCTCTCTGGCGGTACTACAGATATCAGTGTTCTCCACTAGAGATATGCTACATCTTTCAATAGGGATATGGTACATTTCAAGCACTCTTCAGGTGTACATGTCAATTCATCAAATACTCGTATCGAGTTCTTTAACCAGAACTCCGCCCTTTCGGGGTCATCATTGGCATTTTCCCTAAATTTCTCAGCACCTTATTTCTAAATTCTATTAACAGGTGTTCTAGAAAATCTCATGAAATCCATGTGTTAAGGCATCGCAGGTGCGGGTTGAGGAGTTGAGGGAGGTAGGGGAGGTTGAGCATTCGGGTTCGTTTGAACGAACTCCGTGTACCATGCATTCATCATGTGGAGAAAGGCCTCTCTGCCTCCTTCTCCTCTACTGATAGTTTCTGGCTTACTTTCAGATGGCACCGCTCCTTCTGCTGAAGCAGGCACGTTACTTTCTACGTCATTTGCCACTGCTCTATCGGGATCCATTTGCTATATGAAGACATATTTTAATATTGTCAGGAGTCGTCACACTATCATTACTTATATATATACGTATGGCATGTATAGCTAGACTCAAATATACTAGGTTAGTCCGAGAATCAACTAAGCCATAGCTCTGATAACACTAGATGTAACACCCCTTACCCGTACCTAAGACCAAGACAAGGTACGAGGCATTACCGTACATAAACAGGGCATCTCTAGAAAATACAGGTCATAAAATTTCACTCCAAATTAAAACCAATCAAACTAATTCATATTGTTCTTATCATGGACCTACGAGACCCAAAACATACATTAAAAGTAATCTGGGACTAAACTGAGAGCTTAAGAAAATTTTAAGAAAATTTCTGGGTTTAAGCCTCACACGTCCGTGTGGAGGCAATGCACACTCCTGTGTGCTTTGGGACACACCCGTGTCTCATACCCGTGTGGACTTTCTAGAATATAATTTTCATTTCAAACTTACAGGGGTTTTCACATGCCCGTGTCCCTCACACGACCTAGACATGCCCGTGTCATCGCCCGTGTCCAAAAACTTGGACATTATGTTTATGATGTCATCATTCATTTAGGGGCACACGGCCAAGGCACACGCCCGTGTGCTGGGCCGTGTCCTTCACATGGTTGAGACACACGGTCGTGTCTCTGCCCGTGTATTTACTACCATGCATACTGACTTCAAAATTTTTGGTGCAGGGGACACACAGCCATTCAACACGCCCATAGGGCAGACCGTGTGTCACACACGGCCTAGACACATGCCCGTGTGTCTACCCGTGGGGACCTTTTTGGAGGTTATTTTCCAAGCCAATGGTCACCCTCAATCACTCATACATTCAAACACACTTTATGACATGCAACATGACATATTTATGCACTCAAATACTCCACACCATAGCACTCTTACATCTTCATAATGTCATCTTATTGCACACTCATTTATTACACCATTTAGAGGCATTCCACACCAATTTCATGCATTATTAAACTTGTTACCATAACTTCGAATTGTGTATTCATACACATAGTCATTTTAAGTCATTAGGTCATCCTTTAACCTTTAGCACTTAATCCACACTTTACCTTACATTCATCAATCAACAACATATCACATCATTATCATGCACTCACAAAGCAATAACATATTCTACCATCAAAACACTAACACATGCATGCATGGGTAATTAGATTACAACCCAAATGATCAAATATGAGCCATATCACATGGCCATTACAAAAAGAATCATCATCATCATAGGCCTTCACAATTAGGCCAAATAGCATGACACATATCACAAAATGACTAAGTTCCTATACATGCCATACTCAAAATAATAATTTCACTATACCCAAAAGTCTTTTGATAGTGTGATCGAATACTCCGACAGCTTCTGATCCCCGAGCTAGCTTGGTGAAACTACAAAGGATGGAAAAGAGAGGGGAGTAAGCATTAAAGCTTAGTAAGTCCACATGCAAATAATATGCGATAATGGTAAACAATTAACATGCAAAAACATGATAACATATACATAAAGATTATTCTTCATTCAAACCTCTTTGCTTACTCATCATATGCACATACATACTTGCTCATCTTAAATCTATCTTTATCAAAGCATTACTTATAGGTTTAGCATACGTACCTGTACTCATAGTAGAGTATCGGTAACCATACCTCTTTCATATGTCCTTCTCGAAACTTCATTACAATCATTACATTACCCGTTGAACACATCGTAATACAATTAGATACGCGAAAAACATGCACATAAGTGCCTCATGTACATACGTAGCCAAAGCTACCTCATAACATGTAGACATCCATAGTGAACTCAGACCAACTTAACAAGCTCGGATGTTACATGCATCCCATCCATAATGAACTCGGACCAACTCAACGAGCTCGGATGCCTCACATATATTACGAACTTGGACCAACTCAATAAGTTTAGATTTCTCACGAACTCGGACCAACTCAAGAAGCTCGGATCTCTTATTTCCTAGTGACATGTCACTCGTATCCTAACTATTCCTAAGGTTCAAATGGGATTTTCTTCACTTACATATATTATCTCCATTGTACTTGCTCATAATGTCGTGGTTAACGACCATGATAACATTAGTGCTTTCATAACAATTTGTAACGGTCCAATTTTGGGCTTAGTCGGAGCAGTGGTTTTGGAACCACTAACTCGAGATTGGAGAAATTATTTTTAATACTATTTTATGTGTTATGGCATGATTATATGAGAATATGGAAATTTTGGTAAATTAATTTTAGCAATTTCATGCTTAATTGTGAAAAAGGACTAAATCGCAAGAAGTGCAAAAGTCCTATTTTGATAGCTAAGGGTGTCAAATAGCTAGAAAACTAAAATTGGGGGTCTTTAAAAAGTAATTAGACCCTTAATACATAGGCTGGCCGACCACAGAGACAAGAATGGTCAAAAAGTCAAAGATTAGGTAGATTTGGTGACTAAATTGGCTATGAATAAAATAAAACAAAGAGAGAATTATGTCATATTTTCTCTCATCTTCTTCCCACCGAAAATATCAGCCATAAGAGGGTTTTGAAGCTTGAAAATTTCAGCCACTTAATATCTCTAAAAGTAAGTGACTTTAATGGCTTTTCTTGAAAATTTTTACATTTTTGGACCCCTTGAAGCATGAGCCTTCAAATGAGGGGACTATTTTGAAAAATGGTTGAAAGTCTAGGGTTGTACCATGAGAGTGTTCATGTAGTTTTCTAAAATTTTAAGGAAGAATATGAGTATTGGATGTGTGACAAACAACTTTTGTGAAGAAGTTTTCATGGAAACCCTAACTAAGGACCATTTTGCATAAGTTGTAAAATAAGTGATAAATGTGTGAAATAGTGGAAATTTTGGGTTGCTATAACAGTAAAAAGGGTTTGGATAGGCTTAAGATATGAAGAAATTTGATAAAAAATGATTTTCGAACTTAGGGGTAAAATGGTCATTTTGCAAAAGTCTAGGGGCAAAATGGTCATTTTGCCCAATTTTATGTTGTTGAGTATCTAGGTAAATAAAATGATTAAATTTGTGAATTTTTATCATTTTAGATGAAGATTTACAAAATATGGGCCTAGATCGGGGAAAAACGAAGCAAGTGGACTAAACAAAAATAGCTGACATATTTTGAATACCGAGGTAAGTTGTATGTAAATAATACAACTGCATTGCTATTTTATGTGTTGAATTAATATAGCATGATTTGCTTGATTGTGGAAATGAGAATGCATGATGATAATTGTGATAGTAGAATTCCCGTCTGAACCATAAGAAATAAATCAGATATTTGTGCCATGATGTATGAGTTAATGTGAGCTAGTGTAAGACATGTCTGGGATATGCATCAGCCTCGAGATGTAAGCTAGTGTAAGAAATGTCTGGGACATGCATCGACTACGGGATGTGTCAGTGTAAGACCATGTCTGGTACATGGCATCGACATTTTACTCCTCGTTTGAGGCTTATTGAATATCCGGTAGTGTTCCGAATGGATCAATGGTGAGAGTTATGGTTTATGTTAAATGAGAAAAGTATAATCATATTATGAGTGGTACAGGTACCCATTTGAAATGTATGAGATATGAACTCAATATATGCTATGTGAATTGTATTGGATAGTGATGAGTAAGTTGTGCCCATGCCTACTTTTGTATTAAGAGAATGATGATGAATGGTGAAGTTATTGTTTTATTTATTTTCATGCAACTTACTAAGTTTTATGCTTACTCCCTTTCCTTTCCATTTTCTTATAGAGCCGCCTAATTAGCTCGAGGATCACCAGACGTTGGAGCATTGATCACACTATCGACCGAATCACTTGGTATAGTTAGTTTTTTTTTTTATTTTGAATATGGCATGTATAGGGTTTAGACTTTTGAGTTTTGTGTTAAATTTAATTTGGCCAAATGTGTTGGCTTGGGATGAATCCCTTCGTTTTGTATAAAGCCTTGGAATAATGGCTAATGTTCAATATTGATATATGCAAATAATGATATTTTCATGAATGAGTAATGCATTGTGTGTTTGATTATACCTTGTATGATTGGATGAATGTTGTCATATTGTGTTTCAAGGTGGCAAAGGGCTTGGTAGATAGCCCGATATTGTCCAATGGGTAGACGCACGGGCATGTGTCTAGTTCGTGTGTGACACACGGTCAGCCCCATGGGCGTGTCGTCCGGCCGTGTGTCCCCTATACGTAAAGATTGCAAGTCAGTATGCATGGTAGTAAATACACGGGCGGAGACATGGCCGTGTGTCTCAGCCGTGTGAAGGGCACAGTTTAGCATATGGGCGTGGCCCTTAAGAATTGCTAACGTCAGAAATAGAATGTCTAGGTTTTTGCACACGGGCTAGAACACGGGCATTTTATGGCTGTGTGGGGGACACGGGCCATGCACACGGCCGTGTGTCAGTCTGTGTAAAAACCCTTGTAGATTAGAAGTAGAAATTAATTCCACACGGGTAAAGGACACGGGCGTGTCCCTAAATTCTTAGGCCTTGTGAACCACACGGGCTATCACAACGAACATGTTGTAATGGTCACACGGGCGTGTTGCCCTTCCCACACGGGTATGTGCCCCTGTGTCACATTTTATTTTTTTTAGTGTTCCTTAATGACCCGAATCGGTCCCATATCGGTTTCCAAAGGATGTTGGGGGCCTTGTAGGCCCGTATTAAGGAGTTTAGATAAAGTTTGAAAAAAAATTTAAATTTAACAAATCCTTGGTGACTTGGAAACGTTTGAATGTAAGTGGTTGAGTTAAATAACGCCTCGTATTCTGTGCCGACATAGGGGAACGGGTGTGGGGTGTTACATTTAGTGGTATCAGAGCTATAGTTTAGTCGGTTCTAGGACTAACCTAGCGTGAGTACGAGTCTAGCTATACATACCATAATTGTATATTGATAGTGTGATGACTCCTGACGATTATAAATTGTATTTTCATATAGTAAATGGATCCTGACGTAGCTACAGTGGTTGACATAGAAAGTAATGCGCTGGCTCCCACTGAAGGGACCGCGCCAGTTGATAGTGGGCCCGTGACGATGAGTCAGGGCGGAGGGGCTAGAGAAGCTTACCTTCACATGATGGATGCCTCGTGCTCGAAGTTTGTTCATGTGAATTCGAACACTCCACCTCCCCCACGTCCTCTGATTCCTCAATATGCCCCTGTAACTCCTCAAGGAGTGGATTTGGTTAGGAGGGAGAAACCCCTAGTTGATAAGATACGAAAGCAAGGGGCTGAGGAATTTCAGGCTAAGATTGATGATGACCTAGAGAGAGCAGAGTTCTGATTGGAAAATACCATTAGGGTATTTAATGAGCTATCTTGCACGCCTGAGGAGTGCGTGAAGTGCGCAGTGGCACTCCTACAGGACTCAGCCTACCAATGGTGGAATGCTCTCTTGTCCGTTGTATCGAGATAGAGGATAACTTAGGAATTCTTTCAGAAAGAGTTTTAGAAGAAGTACATTAGCTAGAGGTTCATAGACCAAAAGAGGAAGGAATTTCTAGAGTTGAAGCAAGGCTGTATAACAGTGACGGAATATGAACGTGAGTTTGTGAGACTCAGCAAGTATGCGCGGGAGTGTGTATCCACAGAAGCCACCATGTGTAAGAGGTTTGAGGATGGTCTTAATGAAGATATCTGAGTATTTGTTGGCACTTTAGCACTAAAGGAATTTGTGGTACTTGTTGAGAGAGTATGCAAAGTAGAAGAGTTGGCTAAAGAGAGGAGAAAAGCAGCTATTGAGTTGCATGACTCAAGGAAAAGGCAGATGGGGAAATCACATCAGTCCTCATCTAAAAGATTGAAGGAATTCACTGACCGATCGAATGCTTCGGTAGGGTTCTCGAGTAGAAACAAGAACCAGCAGAACACGGCTTCTAGAGCCCAGACCACTTCTATCGCAAGAGTCGGTAGTACTTGGCCAAATAGGCCAGAATGTTCGCTATGTGGTAGGTGACATTTTGGCGAGTGCCGAGGGAATGAGAGAGGGTGCTTCAAATGTGGGCCACTAGACCACTTCATCTGAAACTGTCCCGAATTAGAGGACAAAAAGAAAAAGTAAGATGTGCGGGCAAGTAGTGTTCCTTTGAGGGGTAAACCACCAAAGAACCCTGGAAGTGGGGCTAGAAATAGAGGGGCGCCAAGAGATTCTGCAGTGAGGTTCGAGAGCAGAGCGCCTACAAGGACTTATGCTCTACGTGCTCGTGAAGAGGTAGAGTCTCCCGATACGATCATGGGTACCTTTTCTATCCATGATATATCTATCGTTGTTTTAATTGACCCGGGGTCTACTCACTCTTATATTTGTAAGGAATTGATATCCCGCATAAACATGCTAGTAAAGTCCACTGAATTTGTGGTAAAAGTGTCCAACCCTTTAAGCAGACATATGCTAGTTGACCAAGTGTGTAGAAATTGTCCTTTGACAATTAGAGGTCATTGTTTTTCGGATAACTTAATGTTATTGCCGTTTAATGAATTTGATATAATCCTGGGGATGGATTGGTTAACTTCTCATAGTGTTGTAGTGGATTGTGGGAGAAAAGTTATTAAGTTGAAATGTGAAGACAGGAATGTTCTTCGGATTGGACCAGATGAATAGGATAACTTGCCAGTAATAATATCGTTTTTGACTGCTGAGAAGTATTTGAGGAAGGGATATGAGACTTATTTCGCTTTTGTGTTGAATATTCAAGTGTCTGAGCCGAAGATTGAATTGGTACCTGTGGTTTGTGAGTTTATAGATGTGTTGCCGAAAAAGTTGCTCGAATTACCTCCAACCAGAGAAATCGAGTTTGGAATCGAGTTTGGTATCGAGTTAGTACCTGGCACAGCTCCTGTCGAAACCATTTTTCATTTGAAATAAAAAATAGAAATCGACTTTTAAACAACATGTGGAGTCGCCACCAATCTCTTTGTTTAGGTGTGATTGGGTCACCTATTAAAACATTTTACTTTACTTAAAATAATTTTAGTTCACGTAAAATTAAAAAAATGGATTCGGGAGTCGATTACGCATGAGGAAGGGTTGGCACCCTTATTACGCCCAAAAATTGGTACCATATTGATTCAATGCTATCCTTATATCAAAGATTTTAAAAAGGATCTTGCAAAGTATGATTCTTTTTTTTTAAATGTTTGAGTATTTCAAGTCGGTCGTCAAAATTCTCTCATTTCAAAGATATGCAGCATCATATCCAGCACGATTGGACACGATCCTTTGTACCTTCAAAAATACGATTCATTTTTTACTTTTAAAAACTAATGCGTTAAAATTATAAAAGGATATCCAAACATTTAGTCCAAAGAAGAAAATCATACCCAGCATGGTAGAGCACGATTTCCCGAATTTCCAAATATTGGATATTGCCTTATTTCAGAATTTTTGAATAATAAGGAAAATTAGCTCAAAACACATTTATTTGTTTTAAAATAAGATGGAATATTTAATGTATTGTAACAAAACATTGGTATAGAAAATGGATTAATACACATGAGATAATATGCAAACATAAAGTACAATAAACCACAATTAATAAATCCAACAATTAAGTATGACTATTCTAAGTAAAATGTGACCAAATTTTAATCATGGATGGAGAAAAATTGATATAACAAATAAGACAGTGAATAAATAATATACAACAACAATAAATATGGTACAATATAAAACAATCACCAAAACACGTACAAAACAAAATGAAAATTAGAAGTCAACGTGATATAAGATAATTTTAAAACAGTGATGAACTAGTGAACACATAATATATATGATATATAAATGGATGAATTGATGAATTTGGAATAATTTATAAAAAAAAAACCTAGGGATATATATAATCATTAAAATAAATATTATAGAATAAAACATTTGAATCAAATTATATGCAAAATATGTTAAAACATAAATTTATTTAAAAATTGGCAATATACACAATAACTTAAATAATATATAAAATATGAAAGAATAGTAAAAAAACATGATAAGATATAATACACATAATAGATTTATAAAACATACATACATAAATAAATTTAGAAGTAATTGTTTGTAAAGGATAGCATGAAATTAATAATTGTAAGATTAAATTAATTTTATCATAGATTATAGATGTAACAGATTTTAAAACGTATACAAAGAAAACTATATGTACAAAATACATGGATTTGGTGATATCTATAAGTCAAATTTATATATATATGTATAAGAATAATTTAAATAATATATAAAACATGTATACAAAACATATTAAAATAACCAAAATATATGATAAAATATATGGATTGAGTTAAAAACCATTATATGTATGAAATAACATAACATTAATAATATACATTGGCTAAAATTATTTTTATCATGAATATTATATACACAAAAATGTAAAAACATTTATATAAAAAAATATATATACAAAATGTGAAAATGATATGACAAAAACAGATTTACAATAAAAAACAATTACCAAGGTAGTTCAAAATATATAAATAAGTAATCAGGAATTAAAAAAATAAAAAGAACCTTAATTAAAATTAAATTAAAACAAAAATGATAATTTACAAATAAAATAATAATAAAAACTAATATACAATGCGCGCAAATGTATAGGGGTTAGAACTGGAAATAATCCAGGCCCCAAAACGCAGTGTTGCAACGTGGACCCAATTGCAAAAACACACAATTTGTTTGGAAAAATTTAAAAAGTAGATAAAACGCAAATAAGAACTAATTGAAATGCGGCACAAAAGGGGAAGGACTATCCACATAAATTTCCCATTTGAAGCGCAAAAGCGCGGATCTGGGTCCTGGAACGGGTTAACGCGCGGATCCCCTCCCCTAAAAGGCGTCGTTTCAATTTTAATCCAAAATTAAAAAAAAAACTGAATGACAATCTACCATTTTTTAAGCCACAATCCGAACACCCATTTGATAGGGTTTCGGCGCAGCAGTTCTAGGGTTTTCCACCCCCCTTTTCGACGAGACTCACAACTGAGACTCACAACTCACTTTCACTCAAAGATCCATATCTCTAACCCCGATTTCGACGGAGAAGACACAGATCTCGTCATGCATCCAAGAAGGTAAATCTCTCTCATTTCTCCTTTTTTATTTTTTTAAAAAAATCTATGAATGCAAGATATATGCAAAAGGAAACAAAAATATTGAAGACGAAGGAAAAAAATTTTAAATCACCTTCTGATTTCTTTTACCGATTCTTTGTATCTAGTATTTTTAGTGTGCGTGTAAAAATACATGGTACAAGTAATGGCCTTTTATAGCCTGGCAAAAATACATATTTAAAAATAACAGATCTATTTCTTTTTCTTTTGCTATTTTTTTTGTTCTATTTTACTGCTTCTCGCGTGTTCCTTTACAGGAGAGGTTGTACGGAGAAGATGATTCGGGTGACGTGGAGGCCGCGCGTGGGGATCTCACGTGGGAAACCGACCCTCTGGTGCCATTCCAGCGTATTCCAGAAGCTTCTGGCGTACTCGGGTCGCTGAACTTTGGGTTCTTTTGGGTCCCGAATTTTGGTTATTAGAATTGGGTTTAGGGTTTGGGTTTAAAAAATGTATTTGGGCTGCTTTTAGTTTATTATTTGAGCCTGATGGTTTGTAAAGATTTGGACTTTAAGGAATTATCATTTATTTATTTATTAATTTATTTTTGGTTTTATTGTGGGCCGGGCGAATTGGGCCTATTATAGCTCCTATATCGATTGCACCGTATAGGATGGCACCAACGGAATTAAAAGAGTTGAAAGTACAGCTATAAGAGTTAACAGATAAGGGCTTTGCGAGACTAAGTTTTTCTCCTTAGGGTGTTCCAGTGCTATTTGTAAAGAAAAAGGATGGATCGATGAGATTGTGCATAGATTACCGCCAGCTCAACAAGGTAACGGTGAAGAATAAATACCCCTTACCAAGGATCGATGATCTATTTCATCTGTTGAAGGGAGCCACCATGCTTTCCAAGATTGACCTGAGGTCAGGATATTATCAGTTAAGGGTTAAAGAGCAAGATGTACCGAAGACTGCGTTTCGAACGAGATACAGGCATTATGAGTTCCTCGTCATGCCCTTTGGTTTAACGAATGCCCCAGCATTTTTTATGGACCTGATGAACCACATTTTTCGACCGTACCTGGATAAATTCATCTTCATTTTTATTGATGACATACTGATTTACTCACGTGATGAGAGTGAGCATGCAGAGCATCTGAGAATGGTTTTACAAACCTTGAGAGATAAGCAGCTATATGCCAAGTCCAGTAAGAGTGAATTTTGCCTTAAGGAGGTTGGATTCCTAGGACACATCGTGTCGGGAGATGGAATTAGAGTTGACCCAAGCAAGATCTCGGCTATTGTTGAGTGGAAACCGTTGAAGACTGTGTCAGAGATTTGAAAATTTTTGGGTTTAGCTGGGTACTACAGAAGATTCATAAATGGATTCTTCATGATAGCTACTCTGATGACTAGGTTGTTGCAAAAGGATGTCAAGTTCAAATGGACAGAGAAGTGTCAAAAAAGTTTTGAGAAACTAAAGGCTTTATTGACCGAAGCCCCAGTTATAGTGCAACCAGAACCGGGAAAGGATTTTGTGGTGTATAGTGATGCATCCTTGAATGGGTTAGGATGTGTGCTCATGCAAGAAGGAAAGGTTATAGCCTATGCCTCAAGACAACTAAAGCCACACGAGAGGAACTACCCGACCTACGATTTGGAACTAGTAGCTATAGTGTTCGCATTAAAGATTTGGAGACACCATTTGAATGGCAAGAAATGCTGAATGTTCACCGACCATAAAAGTCTTAAGTACTTGATGACTCACAAGGATTTAAATCTGAGACAACGAAGATGGCTGGAATTATTAAAAGATTATGAGTTGATTATCAACTAACATTCGGGAAGGGCAAATGCGGTTGCAGATGCATTGAGTAGAAAATCATTATATACGTTAAGAGTAATGAATGCCCAATTAGCCTTATTAGATGATGGTTCGGTTCTAGCAGAGTTGAGAGTTAGGCCGATGTTTCTACAATAGATCCATGAAGCCCAGAAAGGTGATAAGGAATTTCAAGTCAAGAGAACTTAGTGTGAATTGGGGGTTGAATCAGACTTTCGAATTGGTACCGATGGGTGTATAATGTTCAAATATAGGGTTTGTGTACCCAAGGACAGCGAGCTTATTCAGAAGATTTTGCGAGAGGCACATAGTGGTTGCTTGCCTATCCACCTGGGTAGTGTGAAAATTACAACGACCTGAAGAAAATGTATTGGTGGTCGAGAATGAGAAGAGACATTTTAGAGTTCATTTCCAAGTGTCTTGTGTGTCAGCAAGTGAAGGCTGAACACTAAGTACCGTCGGGTCTACTTTAGCCTATCACTGTCCTCGAGTGGAAGTGGGATCGGATTACTATAGACTTTGTGTCGGGATTACCTTTGACACTAAGGAAAAATGATGTTGTTTAGGTTGTTGTGGATAGGCTAACAAAGTCGGCACATTTTATACTAGTGCGTATCGACTACTCCCTTGAGAAACTAGTTGATTTGTATGTTTCCGAGATTGTGAGGCTTCATGGAGTACCTCTGTCGATTATTTTAGTTAGAGACCTGAGGTTTACCTCAAGGTTTTGGAAGAAATTACAAGAGCATTGGGAACTAAACTGAATTTTAGCACGGTATTTCACCCGCAAACCGATGGTCAGTCAGAAAGAGTGATTCAGATTTTAGAAGACATGTTATGGTGTTACATTCTCGAGTTTCAAGGTAGTTGGGAAAAGTACTTACCATTAGTTGAATTCGCCTACAACAACAGTTATCAGTCAAGTGTGAATATGGCGCCTTATGAGGCTTTATATGGGCGAAAGTGTCGAATGCCTTTATATTGGACTGAGCTCAGAGAGAGTCAGATTCACGGGGTCGATTTAGTCAAAGAGACTAAAGAGAAAGTTAAAGTGATTCATGACTATTTGAATACTACCTCGGATAGACAGAAATCCTACGCGGATTTGAAATGGAAAGAGATCGAATTTCAAGTCGGTGATAGAGTGTTTTTGAAAGTATCCCCATGGAGGAAAGTCCTTAGATTTGGTAGAAGAGGCAAGTTGAGTCCTCGTTCCATAGGACCTTATGAGGTTACCGAGAGAATAGGGCCTGTGGCCTATCAATTGGCTTTGCCATCAAAATTTGAAAAGATTCACGACGTGTTTCATGTGTCCGTGTTGCGTCGATATAGATCAAACCCTTCACATGTGATTGCGCCATCAGAGGTCAGGATTTTGGCTAGGGAAGTCAAACAGTTGAGGAATAAGAGTATAGCACTTGTGAAAGTTTTGTGGCATAGACATAAAGTCGAAGAAGCCACATGAGAAACTGAGGAGACCATGAGAGACCAATACCCGAATCTATTCATTGGTAAGATTTTCGGGGACGAAAATCCCTAAGGGTAAGAATTGTAACAGCTCGATTTTGGGCCTGTTAGAGCAGTGGCTTCGGAACCACTAACCTGAGGTTAGAGAAATTATTTTTATTACTATTTTATGTGTTGTAGCATGATTATATGAGAATATGAAAATTTTGGTAAATTAATTTTAACAATTTCATGCTTAATTGTGAAAAAGGACTAAATCGCATAAAGTGCAAAAGTCCTATTTTGATAGCTAAGGTGTCAAATAGCTAGATAGCTAAAATTTGGGGTCTTTAAAGAGCAATTAGACCCCTAATACATAGGCTGGCCGGCCACAGAGACAAGAATGGTCAAAAAGTCAAAGATTAGGTAGATTTGATGACTAAATTGGTTATGAATAAAATAAAACAAAGAGAGAATTATGTCATATTTTATCTCATCTTCTTCCCACCAAAAATATCAGCCATAAGAGGGTTTTGAAGCTTGAAAATTTCAGCCACGTAATATCTCTACAAGTAAGTGACTTTAATGGTTTTTCTTGAAAATTTTTACATTTTTGGACCCCTTGAAGCATGAGCTTTCAAATGAGGGGACTATTTTGCAAAATGGTTCAAAGTATAGGGTTGTACCATGAGAGTGTTCATGTATTTTTCTAAAATTTTATGGAAGAATATGAGTATTGGATGTGGGATAAACAACTTTTGTGAAGAAGTTTTCATGGAAACCCTGACTAAGGACCATTTTCATAAGTTGTAAAATAAGTGATAAATGTGTGAAATAGTGGAAATTTTGGGTTTCTATTAGAGTAAAAAGGGTTTAGATAGGCTTAAGATATGAAGAAATTCGATAAAAATTGATTTTCGAACTTAGGGGTAAAATGGTCATTTTGCAAAAGTCTAGGGGCAAAATGGTCATTTTGCCCAATTTTATGTTGTTGAGTATCTAGGTAAATAAAATGATTAAATTTTTGAATTTTTATCATTTTAGATCAAGATTTACAAAATTCGAGCCAAGACCGGGGAGAAACGAAGTAAGTAGACTAAGCCGAAATAGTCGACATATTTTGAATACCGAGGTAAGTTGTATGTAAAGAATACAACTGCATTGTTATTATATGTGTTGAATTAATATAGCATGATTTGCTTGATTGTGGAAATGAGAATGCATGATGATAATTGTGATAGTAGAATTCCCATTTGAACCATAGAAAATAAATCGGATATTCGTGACATGACGTATGAGTTAATGTGAGCTAGTGTAAGACATGTCTGGGACATGCATCAGCCACATTATGAGAGCCAATGTAAGATCATTTTTGGGACGGCATCGGCATTGAGACGAGAGCTAGTGTAAGACATGTCTAGGACATGCATCGGCTACGAGATGTGTTAGTGTAAGACCATGTCTAGGACATGGCATCGACACAGATATGCGAGAGCTAGTGTAAGACCATGTCTGGGACATGGCGTCAGCCTCGATGACGATAGTTAATGTAAGACCATGTTTGGGACATGGCGTCGACTTGACACATGAGCCAGTGTAAGACCACGTCTGGGACATGGCATCGGCATTCTACTCCATGTTTGAGGCTTATTGAATATCCGATAGTGTTTCGAATGGTTCAACAGTGAGAGTTATGGTTTACGTTAAATGAGAAAAGTATAACCATGTTGTGAGTTGTACAGGTACCCATTTGAAATGTACGAGATATGAACTCAATATATGTTATGTGAATTATATTGGATAGTGATGAGCAAGTTGTGCCTATGCCTACTTTTGTATTAAGAGAATGATGATGAATGGTGAAGTTATTGTTATATTTATTTGCATGCAACTTACTAAGCTTTATGCTTACTCCCTTTCCTTTCCATTTTCTTATAGTGCCACCTAATTAGCTCGAGGATTACCGATCGTCGAAGCATCGATCACACTATCGACCGAAGCACTTGGTATAGTTATTTTTTTGTTATTTTGAATATGGCATGTATAGGGTTTAGACTTTTGAGTTTTGTGTTAAAGTTAATTTGGCCAAATGTGTTGGCTTGGGATGAATCCCTTCGTTTTGTATAAAGCCTTGGAATAATGGCTAATGTTCGATATTGATATATGTAACTGATGATATTTTCATGAATGAGTAATGCATTGTGTGTTTGATTATACCGTGTATGATTGGATGGATGTTGTCATATTGTGTTTCAGGGTGGCAAAGGGCTTGGTAGATAGCCCTATATTGTCCACACGAGTAGACGCACGGGTGTGTGTCTAGACACACGGCCAGCCCCATGGGCATGTTGTTCGGCCGTGTGTCCCCTGTATGTAAAGATTGCAGGTCAGTATGCATGGTAGTAAACACACGGGCAGAGACATGGTCGTGTGTCTCAGCCGTGTGAAGCATACGGGCGTGGCCCTTAAGAATTGCTGACGATAGAAACAGAATGTCCAGGTTTTTGCACAAGGGCTAGCACACGGGCGATGGGTGTCAGGCCGTGTGAAAACCCCTGTAGGCTCGAAGTGGAAATTAATTCCACACGGGTAAAGGACATGGGCGTGTCCTTAAATGCTTAGGCCATATGAACCACATGGGCCATCAGCACGAACATGTTGTAATGGTCACACGGGCGTGTGCCCCTGTGTCACATGTTATTTTTTTCAGAGTTCCTTAATGACCCGAATTGGTCTTGTAGGGTTTCCAAAGGATGTTTGTGGCCTTGTAGGTCCGTATTAAGGAGTTTAGACAAAGTTTGGAAAAAAAATTAAATTTGACAAATCCTTGGTGACTTGGAAACGTGTGAATGTAAGTGGTCGAGTTAGGTAACGCCTCGTATTCCATCCCAGCATAGGGGAACGAGTGTGGGGTGTTACACAATCAATAATCATATAACTCATAATTATAATAAAACATTTATCACAATATATTAAAGCATTAAAACATACTACAACACCACATTATTTGCATATGTACTTACATCGGTACAAAACGATGATAATCAAGCCTAGTCGTCGTACGATTCACATTTTTCTTGATCTATAATGTCAAATTTAACTTATTTATTATTCACATTATTCAAATGGGTCCATAAATCATATTTTTGTAAATTTACATTTTGACCCCTAATCTTTCACATATTTACGATTTAGCCTCTAGGCTCGTAAAATGAAATGTATGCATTTTCTTGATTACCCAAGTTTAGTCGAACCTTTACTATGCTCATATCATCCTCTATTTTCTTTTATTTCACATTATTACTACTCACTTTTACACTTTTACAAACAAGTCCTTTGTTTAGGTGTTTTCACTAAAAATCACCTAATAAAAGATGTTCATCATGCATCAAACATTCATATTCCTCCATTAATCATAAAAATACAAGCATGTCGTGCATGGGTCAATTTTCATACATGAACCCTAGCTCAAAATATAGCTAGAAATGGGTAGACTGTGTTACCGAGTCTTCAAAAATACAAAAAAATTAAAAACGGGGCTAGGGAACACTTACTATTGAGCTTGGAAATGTTGAAAAAAACCCTAGCTATGGTGTTGTGTGATTTTCGGTAGCCAAGGAGGAAGGTGGACACATTTTTTGTTTAATTTTCCTTTTTTATTCTTTTAATTACCTAATGACCAAAATGCCCTTAGGGTTTCTTTTTCCAATTTTTCCTATGCATGTCCATTTTTGTCCAAAATTTTAGAAATTGGTGAAATTCTAATTCGGACCCTCTAATTCATAATCTAATGAAATTTTATGCTTAAAGCTTCTAGAATTCAAGTTTTGCACTTTATTCAATTTGGTCCCTAAAATGCAATTAGACATTTTATGCATAGAATTTTTTCATGAAACTTTCACACAAGCATGCATTCATAACATAAACCTCATAAGAATCATAAAATAATTATTTCTATCTCGGATTTATGGTCTCGAGACCACTGTTCTGACTAGGCCTTCGGGAAGTTACATATTCTTTCATAGTTCTCCGCAAAATCTTATTCTTTTATAGTTCGCCACAAAGACTTATTCTTTTGTAGTTTGTCACAAAGGCTTGTTCTTTCCTAACGTGTTTATGACATGGATTTGCATAAAGTCACAATATGTCAGGTTTGCCCATCATTGTCCTCAGACAAGCAGAGAACCCCATTGGGTAATTACCATCCTTTAATTCCTTTTAGAGGGTACCATGGCCATGGAATTTCCCTCAGAGTTTCATTTCAGAGTTCATTTTTAAAGTCCCGATGGACCTCATTTAGATAACTCCACGTAGAACAGACACAGACTGTTTATGCATCAAAACAAACTAAGCACAATCATTTGAATCTACTAATATACAACAAACAGAACATAAATCTCATTTCGTACATACTAGACATTCAGATACAATCATACTTCACTCTATATTACTCATACAGTGCCCATTTCATACAATCATACTTCACTCTATATTACTCATATAGTATCCATTTCATACTATCTCTTTCATGATCCCAACATCACCATTCAATTAGTTTTCCACAGATATCATGGTATGAACAATACCCATGCAATAGTCAATATAAAGACTCACCTGACCACCATAGATAGAATCTTGAACATTAGATTCAACTTCCAACAAAGGATAAATGATATCCTCTCATTGGCATTATATGATCGATAGAAAAGTAACATGACAATGGATCATTTGTCTAGGAAAAATTATTTAATTATTATGTGTTAGTAATTGACTTTTTTATGAATGAAGATGTAATAGTTACATTAAGATAAAATAGGATCATATTGGGTGAACATGTAACACCCCCTAACCCTTATCTGTCGCCAGAACAGGGTTACGGGACATTATTGAACTATTTAGATCAGTTTTGAAAAATAAACCAGTAAAATAGCAAACACATCATAAATTAATTATATTGTCCCTTTTGTAGGCTCTCGAGGCCCAATATAAGTATTTAAGATGAATCGAGATTTAATCAAAAACTCAGAGAATTTTACGCGAAATTTCAAAATTTTTCCTATGTACAGGGCTCACACGCCCATGTGATTTAGGGACACGTCCGTGTGACCCTAAAACATGCTTGTGCTTCAGGCCATGTCCTATCCTGTGTAGCTCTCTAACTTACCTCACACGGCCAAGCCACACGCCCATGTGCTAGGCCGTGTGGTCAATTTATTTTTCAAATTTTAGGTACAATTTTCACACGGTCGGGCACATGCACATGTGTTAGGCTGTGTACCTCACATGGCTAAGACACACGCCCGTGTCTCTGCCCATGTGGCAATACTTGGGTATTCTGTTTCTAAAATTTTAAGTTATAGGAGACACACAGCCTAACCAAACACCCATGTGTAAGCTGTGTGTCTCACACAGTCTGGTCACACGCCCGTGTGCCAGGTTGTTTGGACTCAAAATGAGCCTTATACAACAAGTTTACCAACCCTGCAAACCTTGAACAACAAGCAACTTAAAATCCAATCTTTCAACAAATCCAAAACATGATTAAATACATCTAAAATATGTCAGAACTATCAATATAAGATCTAGCTCATGCATGTTCATAGATATCTAACATAAATTATCTAATCAATTCATTTAAATACCATTCAGCCAATTTAAACTAAAACCATATAAATAGCTATATTATAAGACATATGTTTATATATATAGATCAACCAATATCATTTTATGCACCGTTAATATTCACATATCTAAATGACATCAAAAGATAACTTAGGTACATGCCATTTTTAAAAGAGAAAATACTTCACCACGTGATTTGCGTTCGGGATCGACTTTGGATGCTGATTCAACGATCGAACTTTACCTAACCTGCGTATGGAAACAACCGTACACTGAGATAAACTCAGTGGTATTTCTATAATCTGAATACTTATTAATAAAAAATTTATATTGTTTATATACATAATCATACATAATAAAAATCATTCAATAAATAATCAATTTTATAAACTCATCATATCTTCTATTTCAATCTCACAATTACTATTCATGAGCATTTCACAATAAATTTCTCAATTTCAATTTCAATATCCATTTCATATTCAATATTATTCAATGTCAATCATTTGATCAATTCATTCATACATCCCTATTAACACGATTCAGACTCCGAAGGATACACGGATCCAACCCGAACACACCAGTACGACACTTAATGCCTTATCGGCTATGCCGAATTAAAACAATATGGTACTTAGTACCTCATCGGATTTATCCGAAGCAATAATAATACGACACATAGTGCCTCATCAACTCAAAGTCAAAGTATCCCTGAACACTTCCAATCCTTTGGCATGCCAACTATATCCGACTTAGCCTGACATTGTTAATAGGGTATTTCAATACATAATTCAATTTCCAACCAATATACAATTTCAATCATTCCAATTCAATACACTTTTGAATCATACACATAATTTCAAAAAATAATTAAAGTCAATGTCAATATATCAAACTCACCTCAATTTCACTTACCATACATAATAATAAATACAACAAATAATTTTAGTTTTCGGATTATAGAAATACAAATCGTATTTTTTGAGCTAATCCTCATTGACTTTCTCTTTTCCTTTCCTAGTCGAGGCTTCCAGGTCAACGTTAGCTACATAATCAAAACAATTAAAATTTATCATTATACTACAATTTCATATTGAACATTTCAATTTATGCTCAACTCTTGCATAGTTTTCAATTTAATCACTAACCAATACTAACTTTATCTCTTTACAATTTATTCTTTATTTTTCATTCAATTTATCACTTAAAAGTAAATTTAACTCTCTAATTTCACCATAAAACCTTAATTTTGAATTTCTTTCAATTTAATCCCTACTATATAAAACTTATGATTTATTTTACAATTCAGTCTTTTTCTCAATTCTAACTTGAAATTCTATCAATTCAAACCCTAATTCCTCAATTAATTCAACATAACCCACATCTAAAAATCAACCAACTTTCGAAATTTCCACATAAATCAAGTAGTATTTTGTTCTAGGATTCCAAAAACATCAAAATTACAAGAAAAAGGACCAATTTGACTTCCCAAATTAACTTTGAATCCTTAAAACCCTAATTTCCCTTTTCTTTTTCTTTCTCTCTTTTCTCCCCTGTTTTCGTTTCTATTCTGTTTGTTCTTTCTTTTTGTTTCTTTTATTTATTTGTTTAATTATAATAAAATAATATTCTATTCATATACTTAAATATTAAGTATGTATTTAATATAAATAAATATATGTATATTATACATACACATGGAATTATATTTTCCATACATTTGTTTTATTTCTTTTATTTTATGTCATTATATTAATATAATATAATTTTTAATATAATATAATAATTTAATAATAAAATAATATTTACTTTATATAATAAGTAAATAAGTAATTATTACTAACTTATGTATTTTATTTCACCACATGTATTTTACTATTACCACACACTTGGCACTTATGGTTTAATTTGCTAATTTAGTCCCTTGACTTTTCTCAATTCTATAATTAAGCTTTTGCACTTTATTCAATTTAATTCTTGTACCTAATTAACCTTAATTCAAACTAATTTGTCTAACCAAAACCTAATTAACCACACAACTAACTTCGTAAATATTTTTAATAAATATTTATGAATCTGTTTTATGAAAATAGTAACCCGAAAATGCACTTTTTCGATACCTGTAAATTTTGGGTCGTTACATTTCTCCCCCAGTTAATAAATTTCGTCCTCAAAATTTACCTAAAAAGAGGTGGGGGTACTGTGATCTCATTATTTCTTCCTATTCCTAAGTTGCTTCTTCAATATTATGACTTTTCCACAATACTTTCACTAAAGGAACTCAATTATTACACAATTCCTTCACTTCTTGAGCCAATATCTTAACCAGTTCTTCTTCATATGACAAATCAGGTTGGATTTCTATATCCTCTATAGAGATAACATGAGAGGGATCTAATCGATATCTTCTAAGCATAGAAACATAAAAAACATCATGAATCTTTTGTAATTCTGGAGGCAAAGGCACACAATATGCAACCGACCCAACTCTCTCCACAATCTCATATGACCCAATAAAACAAGGGCTCAATTTTCCCTTTCGACCAAATCTCAATATTTTCTTCCAAGGTGATACTTTAAGAAATACCTTATCACCAACAGAATACTTGATATCCCGATGTTTCAAGTCTGCATATGATTTATGTCTGTCAAAAGCTACTTTCAGTTTATCCCAAATTTTCTTAACAGTGTCCTCTGTTTCCTAAATTAATTTCGACCTAATCATTTTTCTTTCATTCAATTCTATCAAGCATACAGGTGATCGATATCTACGTCCACATAGAGCTTCATACGGAGCCATCTGAATACTTGATTGGAAATTATTATTGTATACAAATTCATCCAATGGTAAATAACGTTCCCAACCTGATTTAAAATCAATGACACACGTTCGAAGCATATCTTCTAAAATCTGAATAACTCGCTCTGATTGCCCATCAGTCTGTGGATGAAAAGTTGTCCTAAAGTGGAGTCGAGTGCCAAGAGATTCATGGAACTACCTCCAAAATCTCGATGTGAATTGTGGATCCTGGTCACAAATTATCGATACTGGAATACCATGCAATCTTACAATCTCTCAAATGTAGACTTTAGCAAGTTTTTGAAGTGACCAATCAGTTCTGACTGCTATAAAATGAGCTGATTTTGTAAGTTGATCAACAATCACCCAAATGGCATTTTTCTTACTGGCTAACAACGGTAACCCTGTTACAAAATCCATTGTAATGCAGTCCCATTTCCATTTAGGAATATTAATAGGCTGAAGTAGTCCAGTAGGAACCTAATGTTCTATCTTTACTCGTTGACAAGTCAAACATTTAGCCACATATTCAACTATATCCTTTTTCATACCTGGCCACCAATATGATTCTCGTAGATTATAGTACATTTTTGTTCCTTCTGGATGCATTGCAAAAGGACTATCATATGCTTCATGAAGTATCAATTCTTTCAATTCTGGGACATTTAGAATATAGATTCGATTACGAAATCTCAGACAATTATGATCATCAATGTTGAAATTCTCTGCCATGTTGTTCTGAACCATTTCTCTTTTCTTCATCAACTTGTCGTCTTCTAACTGAGCTGACTTGATTCGGTCAAACATCACTGGTTTAACTTTTAATTCAGCTAATAAACTTCCATCATCACTGATACTTAGTTGTGCAAACATTGCTCGTAATTCAATTGCTGCTTTTCGGCTTAATGTATCGACTACCACATTAGCCTTACCTGGGTGATAGTTAATGACACAGTCATAATCTTTCAGGAGTTCTATCCACCGACGTTGTCTCAAATTTAACTTCTTTTGTGATAAAAGGTATTTAAGACTTTTATGATCTGTACAAATGTAACATTTTTCACTATACAAGTAATGTCTCCATATCTTCAAAGCAAAGATCAAAGTAGCTAGTTCCAAATCATGTGTCAGATAGTTACGTTCATGCAGTTTCAATTGGCGAGATGCATAAGCTATCACCTTTCCATCTTGCATTAAGACACACCCGAGACCATTTAAAGAAGCATCACTATATACAACAAAATCTTTCCCTGATTCAGGTAAATTCTAAACCGATGCCTCAGTCAACATTTGTTTTAATTTCTCAAAACTTTCCTGGCATTGATCATCCCAAACAAATGGAACATTCTTTTGCAACAGTTTTTTCATCGGCTGAGCTATCTTAGAAAATCCATTTGCAAATCTTTGATAGTAACCAGCTAGTCCAAGGAAACTACGTACCTCTAACACATTTCTTGGTGCTTTCCACGGAATAATGGCTTCAATCTTCTTCGTATCAACTTTGATTCCTTCTGCCGATACCACATGTCCTAGAAATATAACTTCGAACAACCAAAATTCACATTTACTCAATTTCCCATATAACTGCTTCTCCTGTAAAATTTGCAAAACAATTATGATATGCTACTTATGTTCAGATTCAGACTTCGAATAAACCAGAATGTCATCAATAAAAACCATCACAAACTAGACCAGATAAGGTCGAAAGATGCGATTCATAAGATCCATAAAAGCAGCTAGGGCATTTGTCAAACCAAATGGCATCTCTAAAAATTCATAATGCCCAGACCTTGTACGGAATGCTGTCTTCAATACATTATTTTCTTTCACCTTTAATTGATAAGAACCCGATCTTAGATCAATCTTTGAAAACACAGAAGCTCCTTTCAACAGATCAAATAAATCATCAATACGAGGTAGCGGATATTTATTCTTGATTGTCACCTTGTTTAGTTGTCGATAATTAATACATAACCTCATTGAACCATCTTTCTTTTTAACAAATAGCACTAGAGCTTCCCAAGGTAAAGTACTCAGACGTATAAATTCATGATCTAATAACTCCTATAACTGTACTTTCAATTCTTTTAACTCCGTAAGTGACATACGATACGAAGGTACTGATGTTGGATCTATACCTGGGTATACATCAATTGCAAATTTAACCTCCCTATCAGGTGGTAATCCCGGTAATTCTTTAGGAAAAACATCATGAAATTCACAAACTGACTGGATTTTACTACATTGGCTTTAAACATAATCTAAATTAATAACATATGCTAAGAAAGCAGCACAACCTTGATGAAGAAGTTTATTAGCTTGAATTGCCGAAATAACACAAGCTGACCCGTCGCTTTGAATACCATTAACTTCAATCTTATCACCACTCTCATTTTGAATAGTGAACTTCTTTTTACAATAGTCCAAAATCACCCCATGCTCAGATAGCCAATCTATTCTCAAGATTATATCAAAATCACCAAATGGCATTATTAACAAATCAATAGAGAAAATTTTATCCTGTATCATTAATGGGCATCTCCTACACACTTGATTCACTAACATAGTTTGCCCCAATGGACTAGACACTACTATAGATATTTTAGACATTTCAATGTTTAAATTTCCCGATTCAGCTAGTTTTGCATTAACATATGAGTGTGATGATCCCGGATATATTAAAACATAAATAGGTTCTAAATACAATAAAAATATACCTGTTACCACATGATTTTCATTCCCCTCTTCATGAGTCCGTACCACATATGCTCGTGCTGGTACTCTAACTTTTGATTGTTGGGTGGCAATATCAGTTCCTCTTCTAGCACCTCCTCTAATAATTGAAACACCTCAGCCTGATCCTCGACCTCTAGAAGCAGATTCGAATCTCTGTGATGTAACTGGTACAACATTTTTATTCTCCGGACAATCCTTTACAAAATGCTCAGTAGACCCACAACGGAAACAACCCCTAGTCAATTTCCAGCACTCATCCCGATGCCTATTTCCATAGTGTTCACATTTTGAAAGTTCTGTATTCCGAGATGGACCTCTAATACTACCAATAGAAACTGTCAGATGCCTTCCACGATTCTTATCACTTCTATTTGTCCTAAAAGTCGATCTCCAGCTACCATGTGATTCTTTAGATCTTTTAGGTTGCGAAGTTGAACTAGTAGTTCTGGTACGTTTCCCAGGTAGACGAGTAATTTCAAGATTTTTATCTAAACCCAATACTTGTTCAATCATTTTTGCTCTCTCGACTAGATCTGCAAATTCTGTAATTTTAAGAGACATCAATTGTACTCGTAGTTCATCACGTAAACCTCTTAAAAATCTCTTACAACTATCGGCTTTAGTTGGCACATATTCCACAGTATATCTACTAAGTCTTGAAAATTCTCGGTCATAATCCATTACTGACATATCTACTTGTTTAAGCATTAAGAACTCTTGTTTTCTGTGTTCAATCTATAGCTCACCCACATATTTCTTTTAAAATTCTCTTTGAAAGAAATCCCAGTTTACCTATTCTTCTGGCACATGTCGGGTTTCCAATTCCCACCATACATAAGCTTCCTTTTGTAACAAAGAAACATCACACATTAAACTTTCCCGGGGAGTGCATTCAAGTTGCTTCAAAATCCTTTTTATTGATTCTATCCAATTTTCAGTAGTGGAGGGATCAACCCCTTTCAAACCCTGAAATTCAATGGCACCATACTTATGCAGTTCTTTAATTGGTGCTCGACGAGTAGTAGGAGCAGATGTTGTTGCAGTGGTAGTTTCGAGCTATCACTCTAAGTAATTCAAAATTATCTCTTTCTCCTACACTACCTCCTCTGACATTAGGCAGTTGATTACCCATTAGATTTACACTCAGTGTTGCTGACTTGGTTTCATCTAATTCTCGAGATTCATCATCCTCACTATACATTTCTTGATCAGTATCATCCATGTACTCATTCAACATTTTCACTATAAAACAAAAACAAACAAATATTAGCACCCGATCCTGACTCAATTTTGACTCAATTATGGCATGTACCTCTAGACTTAATTACAGACTCAATTTAATCCAAGAATTTGCTAAATCTGCAAAGCTCTGATACTACTAAATGTAACACCCCCTAACCCTTATCTATCGTCGAAATAGGGTTACGGGGCATTACCGGGCTATTTAGATCAGTTATGAACAATAAACAAGTAAAATAGCAAACACATCATAAATTAATTATATTGTCCCTTTTATAGGCTCTTGAATATAAGTATTTAAGAAGAATCGGGATTTAATCAGAAACTCAGAGAATTTTACATGAAATTTCAAAATTTTTCCTATGTATAGGGCTCACACACCCATGTGACCCTAAAACATGCCCGTGTTTCAGGCTGTGCCATACCTTGTGTGACTCTCTGACTTACCTCACACGACCAAGCCACACGCCGGTGTGTTAGGTCGTGTGGTCAATTTATTTTTCGAATTTTAGTTATAGTTTTCACACAAGCATGACGGGCCGTGTCATACCCCGTATAACTATATTTTGATCACTCAATCATAAAAAGTTACATTACATCACTAACATTATCAGGTCGCTAAATTTTTGTCACCATCCATTAACTATCATTAAGGGAGTAATGGCAAGCTAATGTGGCACATTAAGTTGGCCACCTATTTGTCACATACATTACACATATTTTTAATCTTTTTTCCACATAGATTGCTTTGATTTTACCAATATTTTAATATTTCTTAAATATTTTATTCAAACTTTCCTTATCTTTTTTTTTCCTTTTAACAAATAAAATAAGCTAGTTTTTCTATCCTTCATAAATTGACAATGTCGTCGTTTCACCATAATCATTGATGTTGAAGTAGTTATCAAAACTCACTGAAAACATTATTTCCCTTGGTATACCCTTTCTATTAGTTTGATTCCTTTTCAATACAAACCAAGAGTGTTGAAAAATATGAAATAATAATTCAAAAGAAAGTCTCCAAATGTATCATTGATGACCATTAGATGAACTCCAAACTCTTGTGATTTCTTCTCCTCGGTCATTCATTTGACTGCTTGGATTATCAAAGATCTTTTTGGAAAAACCCAAGTGTGAAACATGGATAAGTTGATCTAAATTTTACTTGTTGATTTTTCCTTTTCTTTTTTTTTTTTTTGACTTATTCTACTTTTGATTTTGCAAGTTTCTTTGTTTCCTTGATTTTTGTTTGTTTACAAGCTAAAAATTTGGTTAGGTTGTTAAGGCTTGAGTTTAAAACAAGTTTGAGTTGGGTAATGTTTGGTTTACTAAGGCCTTCCTTTGATACGCTCAAAGTTGTGCATTAGAATTTGTAGTGTAAAATTTGGAGTAAACTGAACTGACACTCCAATTAGTTCCCTTTGAATCACCTTTATTGAGGTGAGATTTACCAACTAACGAGAATTTTTTTATTGGAGAGTTCAATACCAATTCTGTAACTAGTGTTTATGCTTACAAAAATATTTTTTTTTCCTTTTTTATCCCTAAGTGTTAACCTATTTGTTGATAAAACTTCTTTTTATCTCTAATATATTTTATAAACTTCATGTCTTCACATTAATTAAAGTATTTATACAAATACATGAAATTGTTGACATTTTATATGCTAAATATTATTAAAAATACTTATAAAATAATAATCTACATACTTGGATTGATGTAAAATATTATTTAAATAAAAATTACGTCATTAATAAAAATTCAAAAATATTATGATACATATTATTATTTCATTAAAAAATTATAAATGAACAAATTTTTAATAATTTCTTAAAATGGTATAATTTAAAATTTCTATTATATATGAATTTTAGTTTAGTGTCCTTAATAGTAAGTTTTTATTCTTATATCACCGTTATTTGAATCTAAACACATATTCAACCATTAAGTTTAATCTCACTGTTATAATACTCAATCTTATGCCACCAATGTTTTTAATCTTACCGAAGCTAATTTCATTGCCTATCCAAAGGCACCCTAAATTGAAGTAAGGGAATATGGGTTAGGTTAAAGTTGTGATTTTTGAATCTGAGTCTTTGCTTAAAAAAAATTCAAATCTACTCTCTCTTCTTCTTCTTTTTCTTCTTATTTTCTTAAAATTCATTTTTTGTTGATATTTAGGAATGTTAGTGGTGGTTAATCTAGGAATGTTGGGTTTGTCAAGTTAATGAGTACACAATCGGGCAAACTTTCATTTCTCACTTTTCATAATGAGGTTGTCAATTTTCAATAAGCCCTTCAACCTTTTACCGATTTTATAGAGGATGCTAGGATCAAAGTACTCAATTGGTAATTCCCATAATCTAATTCAAATAGCTACCGATTTTAGTAATGCCTCTGATGCACGAAAGTTTGGAACCTATTTCCTCAAATTTAAAAATCCACCGCCAATGAACCACGGTCCTTCATCTATAACAAACTCATGATCCTTTATTTTTTAGCTTCATAATAAAGTAGTGATGTCCTAGATCTATGATCTCTATATCTCCTTTTGAGTTGCATAGTTGTCCCAAAAAACTTAATGATTAGAGTATGCCTTCATCATCCCTTAATGAGTTATTTTCCCTCCTTTATGATGGTGATGTTAAGATCAACTTCCCCTACTTCATTGTCCTTGCTCTCACTTTCACTACCTTAAGTAAGGTTGATTGTTCATTTATGCATAGCCAAGTGACAGTTGATGAGATTACGAGAGTCGTATTATGGTTCAAACTCTTCAAAACTCTAGGTACGAATGGGATGCACCCATTTGTCTACCAAAGGTGTTGGGACATGATTAGAGATGAAGTGTATGGTATGGTGAGTAGAGATTTTACTTTGGAAAAATCTTGAAAAAGAGATTAGCTATTTTAGGGGAGATTCTATATTCTTCCATCTATTTTTGTCAATGATGATGTTTTATTTGCTAAGATAAACAATAGGACTGTGAAAGCTATTGTGAAGGTTTTGGATGTCGTTTCTAAGGACTTAGTAAAAAATTAAGCCTCGCCAAGTTAAGATTCTTGTTTTTAGAAAACACTAACCAACATCAAAAGGATATAGTGGAGAGCAAATTGAAATTCCAAGTTACCTACTCTTTGAGAAAATACCTTGGGTTCCCAATTCACCATGGTATAGTACAAAGAAGTGACTACAACTTCATCACTGATAAAGTGAGTAAATTACTTATCTAGACTCACTATACTGAACTTGACATTAGTTATCATCTTGAAATACTACATACAATGTTGCTCTCTCCTAATCAGTACATGTAAAGAGCTTAATCAAATTAGCCCAACTTTTTTATGAGGTGATTCATATTCAAAAAAATGAATTCATCTCCTTAAGTGGACTCTGGTTGCAACTCCTAAGTAAGTAGGGGGACTTGGTATTTGGCCGATGCCTCTTAAGAATCAAGCTTATATCATGAAGTTGGGTTGGCACCTCTTAATGGAAAAATCAAAACTTTGGGTTCAAGTGTTGCATGGAAAATAAATAGAAGGTAAACACTACACAAACTCCAGTCAAGGTACTTCCACCACCTAGATAGCTATAGTTAAAGTCGGACCATTGTTGGAACAAGTTGAAAAATGGAAATGTAATATCCTGATTTTGGGCCTAGTCGGAATAGTAGTTTCGTGACCACAAAATCCGAGATAGAAATAATTATTTTATAATTATTTTGATGTTTATGATATGATTGCATGATTGTGTGAAAATTTCGTGATGAAATCCTATGCCTAAAGTGCTTAAATTGAAATTAGGGACTAAATCGAATAATTTGCCAAAACTTACATTCTAGAAGTTTCTAGTATGAAATTGATTTGAAATATTAATTAGGAGGTTTTAAATAGAATTTTACCAATTTCTGAGTTTATGGACAAAAATTGGACATGGATGGAATTTTTGGAAAGTTTAGTAGTAAGGGCATTTTGGTCATTTAGGGGTAAAATGAATTAAAATACAAAATTAAAAGCCAATTTTGCTCATCTTCAACCCCATGGCTGAATATAGCAAGGAAAAACCATGGCTAGGGTTTTTCAAGCTTCCAAGCTCGATTGTAAGTCCATTCTAGCCCCGTTTTTCAAGTTCTTTACGCGTTTTGGAGTCCCTAGAGCTCGATTTAGCTTATGCTAGCAATAATTTAACCTAGGGTTCATATTTGGAAAAATAACCATAGGTTAAATTTGTGTATTTTGGTGTTTTATGATAGAATATGAGGTTTTAAATTATGTTATACAGCTTGTGCTACTCGGTTTTAAGTGAAAACGAGCAAAAGGACTTAATCGGTAAAAATACCTAATAGTCATAAGTACATGTTAGAGTGAGAATTTGATGTTACCATAGAAGAGAAAAATGATCAGCATGTCATAAAACATAATAAAATAGGCTGAATTTTAATTTACGAGCTTTGGGGCAAAAGTGTAAATATGCAAAAGTTTAGGGGCAAAATTGTAATTTTTCCAAAATATGATTTTGGGTCAATTTGAATAATTTGAGTCCTAATTAGACTATATTTTAAATGATAGAGCAAGGAAAACTGAAATTCAGGCTAAAATGGAGAAAATACCAAGTTGTGGACGAAATGGTAAAAGTATCCATTTTCGCATACTAGGTAAGTTCATATGTAAATGTTGGTAACATAGTTATTATTTTAAATGTTTTTATATTATTTAAATGATATGATAATTATTATGAAATATTATACTCGTGACAATTGTTTGATAATATGTCAAATTATGTGATATACTTGGAAAATGTGAAATACTACCGAGTATCGGTATCGGTATTCCGTAGAAGATGGTTGAGACACATGATTGGGAAAAAGGTCCCGTTGAACCTTAGGAATGGATTAGGATACAAGTGACATGTCACTGGGATATTTGGGCATCCGAACTAGTTGAGTTGAGTCCGAGTTCACTTATGGATGCGAATGTCGAAACTCGTTGAGTTGAGTCCGAGTTCGTGAGATGTAACTAGGCATCCGAGCTCGTTGAGTTGAGTCTGAGTTCACTTATGGATGCGAACGCCCGAGCTCATTGAGTTGAGTCCGAGTTCGCTTATGGGCGGGTTACATAGTAGCTTGGCTACATATGTGGCACTTATGTGCAAACTTTCCATGTATCCGAATTATATTCCGATGTGTTCAACGGGTAAAGTTCTACTCAATTAGAGGAATACTCAAGATGAAAGGGACGTATTGGTAAGTGTTGTGAAATGGATACTTTGAACAATTATGTACTTAACCTTGGGGTTGAAAAATCGATATAACAACAATATGGTAAGATGATAAATGAAAATATGATATGAATGTCTTGGTGATGATTATGCAAATGATGTTTTACGTTTGCGTATATGGTTATGTTACTTGCTATTTGCATGTGAACTTACTAAGCATTTATGCTTACTCCCTCCTTTTCATTCCTTGTAGTGTTGACAAGCCAGCTCGAAAATCGGGAACGGTCGGAGGCACGCTCACACTATCCGTATACCATCTTGGCATAATGGCTTGTATATTTTGAGTATGGCATGTATAACATTATAATCATTTTGTATATATGGTCTTATGATATGGTTATTGAGTAGTATAAAAATGCTTGGTAATGATTAGCCATTGGAATGGCTAATTATGATCATATTTGGTGTTATGTATGTCAAATTGCTAGTTAATCCATGGAAACCATGAAATAGGTAAAATTTACCATAAAATAGATTCAGACAGCAGTAGTGACGTGAATTTGAAAAATCATTAAAAATAGTAGAGATATAATTAGATGATGAATAAAATATGGAATTGAAGAATTATGAGTCTATTTTCATATGGAAGAAACGAAACAGGTATATGAGTTATATTTTATGAGATGTTTAAATTTTTGTGAAACAGGGCCAGAGCGATTTCTGGATCCCCTGTTCTGACTTTGGAAATTCACCATAAATTGTCTAAAAATAACTAGAAGTCATAATTTATATGTACAGATTTCTTATTGAGTCTAGTTTTAAGAGAAACAAACTTCATTGTCATTGAAATTCTGTATAGAGAGATATCTGATTCATAATACACAGAGGTCAGAGTAGTTAAACCCTGAAACAGGGGAGATTTTAACTAATAAACTGTACTAATTGGCCTAGCCAAAAATTATAGAAAAAATTAGTAAATAGATATATGAGTCTAGTTTCAGGGAAAATTTACGGAATTGGATTTTGAGTTTCAGAACTCGAGATATGAATTTTTAAGCGACTGTGACGCAGTTAGCCAACTTGTCTGGAATTTCTAAAATTAAATTGTTTGAGCTGTTTAAGTAATGAATTAAGTCTGTTAACACCTCGTATTCAACTCCAGCGACGGTCTCGGGTACGGGGTGTTACATTTGGTGGTATCAGAGCAGGTTTAGTCTGTTCTCGGACTAACCTAGCATGTGTGAAAGTTTAGCTATACATGCCACTGATCTGTGATAGTGTGATGTCTTCCGACGCGTATGAGTACCGTCTTATTTAGACAGGGTACTCTCCAACTGAGCTACGCTGACCATGTTCAATGTTATGTGAAGGTATTTGAGTAAAATTATGATTATGATAAGTATCAGTTCAGAAAAGTATGAATAAAGGTTTATGATACATATGTGATAAATATTCATATTTGCTTAATGCTCATATGATGTAGTGTATGTGGCTTACTTGATAAGATGAACGGAATAAATAGAAAGTAGTGGAGGTATGAATAAAAGTTATAATATTATGATACGAATGAAAATGTCCTTGTTTTGAATTGGACGTCGAATGTTGATGAATGCTAATGATATATAATTTTTATGAGATAAAGGATTATAATGAAATGAACTTATCTGTGTTAAATTGTTTGACTGAATTATATGATTGTAATGATATGTACATGATGATACACGAAATGAAAGTTATGATTGTGGTGCAAATATCTATGTTTGTTTGGCCTTATATAATGTCATGAGCATGACTTAATTTAATTAAATGAATGGATAAGTAAAGCTATCTAGAAAACATAGAATGTATGCATAAGTATATTGTCTAAAATGGGACAATAGGAAAATTGGTGTAAGCCAACATGAATGAATGACATGATTTTGATGATGTTGTTATGATGATGGAAGTTGTGTCATATGTGTATGTATATAAAAAAAAGTCGAGTCAGAGGTCCTACAACCCCTCCCCCTTACCGAAATGGTACTTATAATGGAATTTCATGAGATTTGTATTGAATAAGTTTCCGGTTGAGAACCCAAAGAGTTCAATGATAGAATAATTATAAGTATGATCGAGAGATTGAAAATGAGCTGATAAGTAAAGTCGAGCCGATAAAAAGTCGGATTGACGTAAAGATTATTGGAATTATGCACTGTTCCAGCTTAGAAAAGGAATTCTCCTTGGTAAACCGAATTACTCGTGTGCAAGGTCGAGAAAAGTGTAAATCGAAATTTATTCAGAATCGCCTTCTTTAGTGAATGGTTTAATATAAAATTTGTGATGGCGTAACTAGTTGGGGAAATGATATTTGAAATGTGAACTATCTGAGTGTGATAGTTATGGTCGGACAGATTTAGCGATCTCTTTTGAGATGTTCTATGTGTTTACCCGCTCTCGTAAATATTTCTATGGCTATTGATCTTCTCAAGAAATTCTTGTTATATGGGAATGTCTTTTAATCACGGTGTTGGATGAAAGCATTGGTAGTTTGACTGGTTTATAATTTATATTGCTTTATTTCATCGGGTATTCTATTCCATTTCGTCTCGATAAAAATTGATGAGAGAATACATATGATATTATGATTCTGCTTTCTTCTACTTGATGCTTCATCCGATATATATATGTATGGGAAGATATATTGTTCTTGTTATATTTGATTCCAGTGGGATTAAATGATGTTTTCTTTTGGACTTTCTTTCTTTGAAGAATTATCGGGTATTCCGTATTTTCTCTATGAGTTTGGTTTTCGATTCTCCTACTTGGTTTTCGATTCTCCAAAGATAGTATCGTATCTTGGGTTTCTTTATTCTGGATTTCTTTATTCTGGATTTCTCTATTTTGAATTTCTTTATTCGGTTTTCTTGTTATCTTTGTTCCATAATTTGTCAATTATGACTCGTGTTCGAAGTGCGTTCTTCAGCTCATGATAATCATGTCAAATATGACTATACTTCTAATTTGATCTTGATAATGTGGTGATTTTAGTATTGGGGTTTTTTTTTTTCTAATTTCTGTGTAAGGATTTGACATCAGTAAAGGCATAAGTGATAAAAGCGCGAGTTTCAGTCGGTATGGTGAATTATTTATTTGAAAGATTTCATGTGACAATTATATCAGAATTATTTCCATGGCAGAAAGAGGAAAATGTGATGTATCCTATTGTTAAATGTTTGGCGAGATCTATAAATCATATCTGTATTGAATGAATTCCTACTCATCAGATTCATGGAAATTGAGGTCTCTTTGATTGTTGGATTTCTTGGAATTCCGGTCTCCATTAATCAAGTTAAGATCCGGGTTTTATGTCATGATATCGTGGGAAACTGAGAAGGGTTGAAAATTTAAGAACAGTTGAGAGTTGAGATGTAAGCTTTCAGATCATATGAGAAACTAAAGAGATGTATTGGAGGTACAGTCTAAGTGAAAGTTCTTTGGCACCGAATATGAGATTAAAAGTGAAGACCACTTTTCTGGTAAGATTTTCGGGGACGAAAATCCCTAAAGGGGGGAGAGTTGTAATATCCTGATTTTGGGCCTAGTCGGAATAGTGGTTTCGTGACCACAAAATCTGAGATAGAAATAATTATTTTATAATTATTTTGATGTTTATGATATGATTGCATGATTGTGTGAAAATTTCGTGATGAAATCCTATGCCTAAAGTGCTTAAATTGAAATTAGGGACTAAATTGAATAATTTGCAAAACTTGCATTCTAGAAGTTTCTAGTATGAAATTGTTTTGAAATATTAATTAGGAGGTTTTAAATAGAAATTTTACCAATTTCTAAGTTTATGGACAAAAATTGGACATGGATGGAATTTTTGGAAAGTTTAGTAGTAAGGGCGTTTTGGTCATTTAGGGGGAAAATGAATTAAAATACAAAATTAAAAGCCAATTTTGCTCATCTTCAACCCCATGGCCGAATATAGCAAGGAGAAACCATGGATAGGGTTTTTCAAGCTTCCAAGCTCGATTGTAAGTCCATTCTAGCCCCGTTTTTCAAGTTCTTTACGTTTTTGGAGTCCCGGTAGCTCGATTTAGCTTATGCTAGCAATAATTTAACCTAGGGTTCATATTTGGAAAAATACCCATAGGTGAAATTTGTGTATTTTGGTGCTTTATGATAGAATATGAGGTTTTAAATTATGTTAGACAACTTGTGCTACTCGGTTTTAAGTGAAAACGAGCAAAAGGGCTTAATCGGTAAAAATACCTAATAGTCATAAGTACATGTTAGAGTGAGAATTTGATGTTTCCATAGAAGGGAAGAATGATCAGCATGTCATAAAACATAAGAAAATAGGCTGAAGTTTAATTTACGAGCTTTGGGGCAAAAGTGTAAATATGCAAAAGTTTAGGGGCAAAATTGTAATTTTTCCAAAATATGATTTTGGGTCAATTTGAATAATGTGAGTCCTAATTAGACTATATTTTAAATGATAGAGCAAGGAAAACTAAAATTCGGGCTAAAATGGAGAAAATACCAAGTTATGGACGAAATGGTAAAAGTATCTATTTTCGCATACTAGGTAAGTTCATATGTAAATGTTGGTAACATAGTTATTATTTTAAATGTTTTTATATTATTTAAATGATATGATAATTATTATGAAATATTATACTCGTGATAATTGTTTGATAATATGTCAAATTATGTGATATACTTGGAAAATGTGAAATACTACTGAGTATCGGTATCGGTATTCCGTAGAAGATGGTTGAGACACATGATTGGGAAAAAGGTCCCGTTGAACCTTAGGAATGGATTAGGATACAAGTGACATGTCACTGGGATATTTGGGCATCCGAACTCGTTGAGTTGAGTTCGAGTTCACTTATGGATGCGAATGTCCGAACTCGTTGAGTTGAGTCCGAGTTCGTGAGATGTAACTAGGCATCCGAGCTTGTTGAGTTGAGTCTGAGTTCACTTATTGATTCGAACGCCCGAACTCGTTGAGTTGAGTCCGAGTTCGCTTATGGGCGGGTTACATAGTAGCTTGGCTACATATGTGGCACTTATGTGCAAACTTTCCATGTATCCGAATTATATTCCGATGTGTTAAACGGGTAAAGTTCTACTCAATTAGAGGAATACTCAAGATGAAAGGGACGTATTGGTAAGTGTTGTGAAATGGATACTTTGAACAATTATGTACTTAACCCTCGGGTTGAAAAATCGATATAACAACAATATGGTAAGATGATAAATGAAAATATGATATGAATGTCTTGGTGATGATTATGCAAATGATGTTTTATGTTTGCTTATATGGTTATGTTACTTGCTATTTGCATGTGAACTTACTAAGCATTTATGCTTACTCCCTCCTTTTCATTCCTTGTAGTGTTGACAAGTCAGCTCGGAAATCGAACGGCGGTCGAGAGGCACGCTCACACTATCCGTATACCATCTTGGCATAATGGCTTGTATATTTTGAGTATGGCATGTATAGCATTATAATCATTTTGTATATATGGTCTTATGATATGGTTATTGAGTAGTATAAAAATGCTTGGTAATGATTAGCCATTGGAATGGCTACTTATGATCATATTTGGTGTTATGTATGTCAAATTGCTAGTTAATCCATGGAAACCATGAAATAGGTAAAATTTACCATAAAATAGATTCAGACAGCAGTAGTGACGTGAATTTGAAAAATAATTAAAAATAGTAGAGATATAATTAGATGATGAATAAAATATGAAATTGAAGAATTATGAGTCTATTTTCATATGGAAGAAACGAAACAGGTATATGAGTTATATTTTATGAGATGTTTAAATTTTTGTGAAACAGGGCCAGAGCGATTTCTGGATCCCCTATTCTGACTTTTTAAATTCACCATAAATTGTATAAAAATAATTAGAAGTCATAATTTATATGTAAAGATTTCTTATTGAGTCTAGTTTTAATAGAAACAAACTTCATAGTCATTGAGGTTCTGTACAGAGATATATCTGATTTGTAATACACAGAGGTCAGAGCAGTCGAACCCTGAAACAGGGGAGATTTTAACTAATAAACTGTACTAATTGGCCTAGCCAAAAATTCTAGAAAAAAATTAGTAAATAGATATATGAGTCTAGTTTCAGGGAAAATTTACAGAATTGGATTTTGAGTTTCAGAACTCGAGATATGAATTTTTAAGCGACTGTGATGCAGTTAGCCAGCTTGTCTGGAATTTTTAAAATTAAATTGTTTGAGCTGTTTAAGTAATGAATTAAGTCTGTTAACACCTCGTATTCGACTCCAGCGACTGTCTCGGGTACGGGGCGTTACAGGAAAACCCGAAGCAAAAATGATACTCTTTTTTTTTTTGTAGGATAATTAGTTATTGCAGACCGATTTGTAGATTGACCCAAGGTCTGTTTACCATTGAAGAAGAAAGAATGACATTAAAAATGCATGTAGGGATTTGGATGGACTTCAAAACTCTATTATATCTTTCAAACTCCTAGGGGATATTATCAACAAGATTATTAGCATTCCACTATCAATTGGTGATAAAGAGAAGGATAATTTAGGTTCGCATTTCTCAAGTCTCGACAATGCTTATCATCAGTTTATGGAAATTTCGATGAAAAGCCCAACTTCGACTATTAACAAATGGAGAATTGGCTATGTTATTGATATTTAAACTCCACAGTCATTGAATTTAGCATTTATTGCAAAAAATATATTGATACCTTTTTATCTGGTATCGATACTTGCTGTTGTAGGTGTATTAAATGCTCTAGTTTTCACATCCCCAATGGCTCTATTAACTACCTCAACAACCTAAACGGCTAGAAATCAATTAGGGTATAAATACCAGTTTCTAAAGTTTCTACAACACCAAGAAAGCATATTCATGTAAAAATCATCAATCAAACAACCTTTGTACTCAATACTTCCATAATTCTCTTGTACATACTTGTGAGCTCTCATTGTCTTTCTTTTCTCAAGTTTATTCTTGTCTATTTGTGCTTAATTGACAAAGATTTTGATCTTGTTAGGATTATCTCTTTGTTTGCTTCTTTATAATCCTTTGAGAGAGTTTATCTTAAGATTTCGGGTAGAAATCTTAAAAGGGTTGTAAGGTTAAACCTTGTCCTTAAAGGTTGAACAAATTACTAAATTTGGGAAATCCTTAGTTGTGGAAAGCGAAGGTAGTGGAGTAAGCAACTAGGGCCGATCCACTCTAAATCCTTGTATTCATTGTTTCATTTTTTTCCCTTGCTTCTACCAAAATTTTTAAAGGTTAATTCACCCTCTCTTGGCTATTTTAGTTTGATTAATCGAGCTAACAACTGATATCAAAGCTAGTCCCTAAAAGACAGTCTAACAACCAAGAGAAGATCCTCGAGGTAGCTCAGTTTCCATCTATTCGAACCACACAAGATGACGTCTTATTCCAGTTCCATAATGGTTGGTGAGCCTTAATTCGTTAATAAACCTCTTTACATCATCATAGATGGGTCATCCATAGCTCAAAAGCAAGAAGGAGAGATTTTAGTTCTAAAGAGAAAGAAGGAATGGAACAAGGAAGATAGGAGAATCATACAATTCAATGTTAAGACCATGTATACTCTCTTTTGTGCACTTGGTCTGGAAGAGAATCGTAGAGTATCATCATGTGCAAACGCCAAGAAAGTCTAAGACAAATTGGAGGTCACTCATGAGGGTACCGATCAAGTTAAAAATCAAATGTGGGAATTCTCACTCTCAATTGTGAGACGTTTATGATGAAGCTTGATGAGGACATCAAAGCTATGTTCGATAGATTCACCATCATCATCAATGAGCTTAAATCCTATGGGAAGACCTATCCCAATAAAGTAGTCTAGAAGATACTTAGAAGCGTGCCTATATCTTAGGATGCCAAAGTTACAATCATAGAGGAAGCTAAAAATTTGGAGACTCTTTTATTAGATGAGCTAATTGGCTCCTTATTCACTCATGAAATGAAACTTAAAGTAGTGAATAAATGAGAAGAAAAAGTTGAAAAGAAGAAGGTTAGTGTTGCCCTCAAGTCCATAATAAAAGAAGGTCATTCTAATGAAGATATGGATGGGGATGAAGAGATGGCGATGTTTACAAGAAGATTTAAGAGGTTTATGAGCTCCAACAAAGAAAGAAATTTTCAAATAAAGGACCGACTCAAGATTGAATCTATTAAGAAGAAGGACACCATCATATGCCATGAATGCAAGAAGCTAGGACACAACAAGTTTGATTGTCCTCAATGGAAGAAAAAAAGGTTAAGCAAACGAAAGCTTAAGGCTCAAGTTGCTACTTGGAGTGATGAGGACTCATCCGACAATGAAGATCACGAAGTAGCCAATTTTTTTTCTTATGGCCATCGACGACTCTACGGTAAGTTCGAACTCATCCAATTCAAATTCTTATTCTTTTGATGAGTTACAAGAAGCCTATGATGAATTGGGTTTGGAGTTGGAATTAATGATTTCAAAATAAAAAGAAACTATTTGAAAATTAAAGGATGAAAATAATTCATTCTCCAAAGCTAATAATTAACTTGAAAGTAAATGATAAACCGTAATTTATACATATTTTTACCCCATGCTTAGCGCATTTTATGGATGATTTTTCCATAGAATTGGTGAATTAGATGCTCCTAATGCCTTAATTTCATGTTTTATACTAAGGTGAGAATAGGAGAGCTAAAAGGAACGAGAAATAGGCCAAAAACATGGGCCAACGTACGAGATCAACACAGCCTGGACTTCCTCACAAGGGCAGACCACACGATCGTGTCAATTTGGCAGAATCGAAGCACGACTCACATGGGTAGACCACACGGCCGTGCCATTCTAACAGGCTAGAACATGGCCTAAAGTAATCACACACGACCGTGCCATTCTAACAGGCTCGAACACGGGCTAAAGTAATCGCACACGGGCGTGTCCCTGCCGAACCCAAGTTGAGTCCTATTCAGAAAAGGCTAATTTTGAGGGCTCTTAGGCATTCCAAAGCCTATAAACACACCCTAGAAGAGGAGAACAAAACACACACAGAGGAGGGAGCAAGGAATTGCTCAAGGAAAGCTGATTGATCCATCTCAGAAGCCGGATTCACCGTCAAGACGGAAGTTCTCCCCTCAATTCCCCTTTAGGAGTTTTGGGTTTTTCTTTATGTTTTGTATTCATTATTCTTCTGAGATGTTTTCCCCTTTAGTTATGAACTAAATCCCCTAAATACCTACGGGGGATGAAACCTAAGACGAATCTTGTTATTATTTTATGAATTGTATGATACTTGTTCTTAATTATGTGTTCTTAATTCTTGTTTTGATATTCCATCATATTGATTCAAGTTACGCTCTTATTCAGAGGAGGAATAGACCCTGTCTAAGAGTACAATTGTCATAATTAAGCGGAGTTGATTACGTGCCTAGAGATAAGGTGACAAGATTTTGTCGAATTAGGGTGAAACCTAATAAGGGGATCCATAGATCGAGTTAATGCAACCCTAGGAAGTTAATTAGGAAGAGATTTCAATTTTTCAACCTAGGGTTAGATGTTGTTAGTCTTGAGAGAGATAATAATATAACTTAGTGATTTCTACGGATCAAGTCAAATGAATAAATCGTCCGATTCGGAGCTAGAATAACAAGTAAAGTCTAGGTGGATTCTTCCTTGGGTGTTAACTTAATTCAATCATTTTCCAAAAGTAATACCCCAATTCTATTTTTTTGTGAGTTCTTAGTTTAGTTAATTAGTTAGTTAAAATAAACCCCCTTATTCTTAGGCTAGATAATAAAAAGACAGTCATTACTATTACTTTTAGTTCCTTTGGGTTCGACAATCCGGTCTTGCTAAAACTATACTACTGTTTGATATGTACACTTTCCTACATCGTGATAATAGTTAGTTTCGAGAATGATTAATTATAAATATTTAAAACCTGTCACAAAATAACACGATCAAGTTTTTGGCGTCGTTTCCGGAGAACTAAGATATTAAGAACACTCAATTTTTTTTACTTTAGCCATTTATTTTCCTTGCAATTTAATTTTATTCTTATTATTATTTACTAATTTTCCTTTTTCCTGGCAGGTTCTTATAGTTTATAACTAGAATAAACCCGTCAGGACCACTACTTTTTGACGAAGAAATCGATCGTACAGTTCGCAGAAATTGAAGAGAAATAAGGTGAAGCCTAAGATACATAGAGGAAGAGTAAGAGGACGATATCTCAAATACAACCGAGGAGATGGCTAAAAATCAGGAAAACCTGATACCTCTTGTGATTGCTGTTAATCCAGTAAATTAGAATCCTGTTCCATGCACTATGTATGATTATGCTAAACCTTCTTTAACAGGAACTGAGTCAAGTATAGTTAGACCTGCTATTGCTGCGAATAATTTTGAACTAAAACCTAACATTATTCAAATGATACAGCAATTTGTTCAGTTTGATGGTTTGCAGGATGAGGATCCAAACACTCACTTGGCAAATTTCCTGGAATTCTGCGATACATTTAAAATTAATGGCGTTTCTGACGATGCCATTCATCTTCGGTTATTCCCTTTTTCATTGAGGAACAAAGCTAAACAATGGTTGAGCTCGTTACCACGAGGGTCAATTACTACTTGGGAACAAATGACCGAAAATTTCTTATTAAAATATTTTCTGCCGGCTAAAACAGCTAAATTAAGTAATGATATCTCTTCTTTTGTGCAGATGGATTTAGAGACACTCTACGATGCATGGGAGAGATACAAGGATCTTTTGCAAAGATGCCCTCACCATGGGTTACCACTCTAGCTACATGTTCAAACCTTTCATAATGGCCTGAATCCTTCGACTCGACAAATGGTTGACGCAGCTGCTGGCGGAACCATCAACAATAAAACACTTGAAGCTGTCGATGAATTTATATAGGAGATGTCACTGAACAACTATTAGTGGCAAGTCATGAGGACAAAACCAATGAAAACAGCCGGTGTTTATAACGTCAACTCGATCACCATGCTCTCTAACCAGGTAGAACTCTAGAATAAAAAAATTGATGGTTTTCTTAGTTCTTCACAGGTTCACCCAGTAATGCAGTGCGAAGCAAATGGAGGTGGATCGAGCAGTTCAGAATACCCGTCATATGGTCACAACATGGACAATGAGCAGTTAAATTACATGGGTAACAATCCTCGACCTCAAAACAATCCTTATAGTAACACTTACAATACAGGTTGGAGGAATCACCCAAATTTCTCAAGGGGAGGCCAAGGCAATCAGAGACCCCCTCCAGGCTTTCAACAACCACCCTACCAACAAGAGAAGAAGTCAAACCTTGAAGAGATGCTCACAAAGTTTATATCAGTGTCAAAAACTCATTTTTAGAATACCGAGACAGCACTTAAGAATCAAAAAGCATCGATTCAAGGGCCCGAAACTCAGATTGGACAGCTTGCCAAGTTGATCTCTGAACGACCACAAGGTAGCTTGCCAAGCAACACAGAATCTAATCCAAGGGAGCAACTCAACGCGATTACTAGTCAAGATAGGATAGTCACACTTGAACCAGAACCAAGGCAAGATACTGAGATAAGCAAAGGTAAAGGTGAAGTACACCACAAAGAACAGAAATCGGTAAGTACAGAATACAAACCTCATGTGCCATACCCTAATGCGACAAGGAAATACCGCTCAGACGAACAATTTTGTAAATTCCTTAAACTCTTAAAAAAATTACACATTAACTTACCATTTATTGAAGCTCTATCACAAATGCCAAACGCAATGAAATTTTTAAAGGAGCTTTTAGCAAATAAGCAGAAGTTGGACGAGGCATCACATGTGGAGCTAAATCCAGTTTGCTCAGCTATTCTACAGAATAAGCTACCCAACAAATTAAAAGATCCAGGGAGTTTTACAATTCCTTACTTAATTGGTAGTTTAGATGTTAATAATGCATTAGCTGATTTAGGGGCTAGTATTAACGTCATGCCCTACAAAATGTTCAAACAATTAGGTCTTGGGAAACTCAAACAGACTAGGATGAGCATACAATTAGCAGATAAAACTACAAGATTTCCTAGGGGTATTATTGAATATGTGCTAGTTAAATCGATAAATTTATATTTCTTGTTGACTTTATTGTTCTAGACATAGAGGAGGATAGCAACACTCCTTTGATTTTAGGAAGGCCCTTTTTAGCAACTCCTAGAACGATTATTGATGTTGGCACAGGTGAGCTTACACTTCATGTAGGGGACGAAACAATCACCCTTCAAGCTCGCAATTCTAGCAACACATTAGAAATTGAAGGTGATCATCTAAACCATTCTACTAAAACTGACAATATGGTGCAACCTACTTCGCAGGAAACGAGCTTGAAGGACGTACATGAGCCATTCTCAAGTAATAGTAGAGGACCTATTCATGAAGATTGAAGGCTACAAATCGAGGAGCTAGACGAATGGCGGACGCATAAATCGAGAACACCGATAAACCAAAACCACCCCAGAACAAGCTCAATACCTTTCCAAATCAACTTAAGGTTGGAAATAAAGTTTTGTTAGATGTCGCAGATCCTTACATTGTTACTACTAAACTGACTGAAGAAATCCCTCTTATGGTACTTAACATTTTCCCATTCGGCACAGTCGAGGTAAGTCATCCCAAGTTCAACACTTTTAAGGTAAACAACACCTGTCTAAAACCTTATCTTGGTGAGATTGATAGCAGGGATAAGGAGTATAAACTCATCGAACCACCATGACCATTCAATGGAGAGGTAAGTCGAGCTTAGACTATAAATAAGCGCTTCTCGGGAGGCAACCCGAGCACTAACAATATTAATTTCTTTAAATTTTAGTATTTAACACTGAACTTACTAACGAAGATCTTAAATACAGGTTTTCTACACAGACACGGCCAGGCACACTGGCGTGCTGAGGACCGTGTGGAAACAGGGCAGAAATTTTTCCCAAACACGGGCTACGATAAAATGCAATGGCAGTGCGATATGGTCGTGGGCGAGCCTGCCAAAATAACAATGGCGTTCGATAGGCTTGTGTCTTAGAACCGTGGTTGAACCTGAGAAAATAACACGAGCGTTCAACACGCCCGTGTCTAGCACCCGTGGTCGAACATGTCAAATTAACACGGGCATGGGAGAAGCGAACGAAGGTAGACACAGTCGTGCGACACAAGCGTGTGCACCCACACACCCAAAATACACGAGCGTGGACCGAATTCCAGACGCACCCAAATTCAAAATTTGCAAATCACACGGGTTGAAATTGGGGAACACGGGTGTGTCCCTTGGCCGTGTGCCCCAAAATCTATAAATAGGCTACACTATTCATTGTCTTCTTCACCCAAAATCCCTAACCCTAGCCGCTGCAAATCCACACACCCGCCACGCCCGTGCGTCGCTTCCAGCCCCGTTTTTGACGTTCATTCCCTCATTTCTAGCGTTTGTCTACTCTTTTCTCTTTTATTGCACTCATTTTTCATGCTAGTTATCATAACAATCTGCATTTTATATGTTATTTTATCTTTCTATCATTCAAAATTCATCATCTAGAGTAGTTATCATCTTTTTTATGTGACATTCTTACTCATTACATGATTTCCATGCCCCATTTGACTAGTTTAAAGTAATTATTCATGGTTAGAATAACAAACATACTCATGCATTTTGTGTTGACATGTTTCATCCGTCAAGTATGATTGCATTCCATGGAATTCTCTGTCATTCTTATGCCATAAAATTGATTGCTTTGGTTAAGTTGTTAGTCTTAATAGTTGTGGCTGAAATTATGATTGTTATTTTATTTTAATTTTTGTCTTCATTTTACTTTGACTATTCCTCAAGATGAATTAATGATTTTGATTGCAGGTACAATGTCGTCTTCACGAGGAAAGAAAGCCACCGTCCCCACTTCGAAAAGAAGGAAGGGGGCGTCATCTTCTTCGGGTCCTACCGCAGAAATTCGCCACCCTTTTATGAAGTTCCCCTTTGGGCCCCAAAAAGAATACCAAATACTCCGGGCCCAACCTTTAACTGCGGGCCGCTGCATCGACTGGGCTGCAGTAGAACAAGTTCAGTTGGCTGATGCGATTCTGGCACTCCTAACCACCGACCCTTGGGAGCTTTTCTTTGGGATCATCGAGCTGACGTATCTCGAGCTTACGATGGAACTATGCTCAATGTTTCATCTTCAGATCGTAATGATAAATTACGACGATCCCGGCACGGTCCAATTTCGTCTCGGTGATTTAGTCCGCCAGTTGAGTATACCTGAGTTCAGTATAGCTTTGGGCCTATACACAGAGGAGTTCATGGATGAGAACGACTCGACACTCTCCATCGCCACTTCCACTACTCTCTCTCAAAGTGCTAGTACGATTTAGTCCCCGGTTCAGACACCTACGACCCGAGCCCTCGAAGGCATCAGCTCTCTCTCCCTCCTTGAGGTACCTACATGCCATCTTGGCACACACCTTGACAGGACGGAGAGAGAGCACCGGCGTCGTCACCACCAACGACGTCTACTACTTATGGTGTATGTCGTACGGGCACGTCTTCGACCTCGCCTACTTTATTGCCCTTGCCATTCGCCACCAAACAGAGTGGCATCGGAGGGGGGTCATCACCATTAGCCCCTACGAGACTCGACTAGCACGACATTTCAGGCTCCTCAACACTGCAACCCAAGAATCATCCTTGACCCTCATTGGTCAGATGTCTCCACAAGGCATATCGAGCATGCTAAGCATAAGGATGATCGAAAAGGGCCGAGGAACTTACCCTCCTCAATATTGTCTCGCCCAATCTACCGAGGAGGAGGCCCCCGAGGACATTACTGATGATGTCCCTCCACAGCACGAGGACCCACTGTCTCAGCCACCACGCCCCTCTCATTCAGTTCATGCGGCGGCTTCATAAGCTGACATCTCTGAGCGCCTTACACGATTTGAGCAGCAATGTTTTCAACGATTTGATCACATTGATGCGACCCTACATCAGATTTGTCAACATTTTCACATCTCATCGCCACCCCCACCTTGCGAGCCATCTAGCAATGAAGATGTTTAAAAACTTTCATTAATTATTTTATTTTATGTTTTTACTTTTATTTTATCTTCAGACTCCTTTTTATTTTTTTCCTTACGCCTATTTTTATTACATTTTAGAATTTTATTTTATAATTATCAATTTCGGTTATTCCATTAAGAGTAATTGTTCTTATTTATATCTCCTAAAAAGTTCCTGATTCTATCATAGTTATATAGAGCTCCTAAGCTCATCATCGTATAGGAACTAAAAACTCCATCGGGAAAGGATCTCCACGATATAATATTCTTTTGGTGCAGGACTTATGGACTATGAACCTCTACCACCACTGGAGTATCCTCCTCCACTCTCACGCCTTTATTCTCCAAAAACTCCAGTTCAAGGAATTCATTCATCATTCAGCAAGTTTCACTTCTCTCCTTATCTTATGATCATAAATTTATCTTTTTCAATATATCTATATTTGTACATTGAAGGCAATGTACATCTTAAGTGTCGGAGGTCTTTTATATCACAATTAGAATATGTCTTATTCTCACGTGAATTACTCATATCACTATTAGAATGAATATTAATTAACTCATGATTTTTATTGATATGTCTTGAATTAGAACATAGGCATTTATGCATTGATTGTTTAAACTTTGAAACATTAGGGAATCAAGCATAATAAGTTGATTTTTGAAGAATTAAAAACTTCTAGGTTATTTCTCTAAGTCTAGGTATTATCTTGAGTTGAAATTCACAAGTTTAAACATCAAAAAGCCATAATTTTTGTGAGATTTTGAGCCTTCAAGAGCATCTAATATTTCTTCCATGCTGACTTTCATTATAAGTGCGCCAATATTGAACTGTTATTCTAGAACTTGCTTGATTTTGCATGTCAAGACCACACCATTTGATTTGATATGTCAAGATGATAAAGGCACTTAGGATTAACCCACTCATGCCATGAAAATTCTACCTTCACAATTAACCCTAAGTGAACCCCCTTGATCCTAACAACTCATTCATTGATTTACCCTTAATATTAACCCATAACTCATTATTGTTGAAATCCCCTAAATTAATTTGATCCCTATTTTTGTCGAGATTTGAATTGAATAAATTGCTTAGCTATGTCCTGTTCTAAATAGTTAGATATTTGACTTGTTCTTAAAAAAAATGTATACATATAAGTAGTAGTGATCTTTTGAGCTAAAGTAGTTAAATTCCATATTCCGAGAAAAAAGCTCTGTTGTACGCAACTGATGACTAGTCATTTTTCTAGTTAGGCAATTTTTCAATTCAATCCTGATTCTAACCCTTTCTTCCAGCTTATGACCACACCCTTTAACCAAAGCCACGTTACAACCCTCTAAAGACCTTTTGATTGATGTTTCATCTCAATTTATAGTGGTGGAGATTTGATTTTCATGCAAGCCTATGGTAATGACTTTTCATTATTGACTATTGAGTGCTTCATTTATTGTCTTTAAACACCTCGAGTGATTTGAGTGAACCTTTAGTGAGGATGTGAAACTCTGTGATATTTTGAATAAAAGGTAATTACTTAGATGAGGGGAGACACCTATGTTTTCATGATAAAATGCTCAACTTGGAATGTTTGAAACTTTGATGTTCTTTTAGGCGAATTTTCAATGTTTGATTACTTATGGATTATTTTGAGGTATTATCGATAGAAATTATAAGTTGAGAAGAATTTATTTTAATTGTGAGTTGAGGATCTTGCTTGAGGACAAGCAAATGCTTAAGTGTGGGGGTATTTGATAAACCGTAATTTATACATATTTTTACCTCATGCTTAGCTCATTTTATGGATGATTTTTCCTTAGAATTGGTGAATTCGATGCTCCTAATGCCTTAATTTCATGTTTTATACTTAGGTGAGCATAGGAGAGCTAAAGGAACGAGAAACGGGCCAAAAACATGGGCCAACGTACGAGATCAACACGGCCTGAACTTCCTCACACGGGCAGACCACACGGCCGTGTCAATTTGGCAAAATCGAAGCACGACTCACACGAGTAGACCACACAGCCGTGCCATTCTAACAGGCTCGAACACGGCTTGAAGTAATAACACACGGCCGTGCCATTCTAACAGGCTCGAACACGGCCTGAAGTAATCGCACACGGGCGTGTCCTTGCTGAACCCAAGTTGAGTCCAATTCGGAAAAGGCTAATTTTGAGGGCTCTTAGGCATTCCAAAGCCTATAAATACACCCTATAAGAGGAGAACAAAACACACACAGAGGAGGGAGCAAAGAATTGCTCAAAGAAAGCCGATTGATCCATCTCAGAAATCGAATTCACCGTCAAGACGGAAGTTCTCTCCTCAATTCCCCTTCAGGAGTTTTAGGTTTTTCTTTATGTTTTGTATTCATTATTCTTCTGAGATGTTTTCCCTTTTAGTTATGAACTAAATCCCCTAAATACCTAAGGGGGATGAAACCTAAGACAAATCTTGTTATTATTTTCTGAATTGTATGATAAATATTTGACTTGTTCTTAATTATGTGTTCTTAATTCTTGTTTTGATATTCCAGGATATTGATTCAAGTTACGCTCTTATTTAGAGGAGGAATAGACCCTGTCTAAGAGTACAATTGTCATAATTAAGCGGAGTTGATTGCGCACCTAGAGATAGGGTGACAAGATTTTGCCGGATTAGGGTGAAACCTGATAAGGGGATCCATAGATCGAGTTAATGCAACCCTAGGAAGTTAATTAGAAAGATATTTCAATTATTCAACCTAGGGTTAGACGTTATTAGTCTCGAGAGAGATAATAATATAACTTAGGGATTTCTACGGATCAAGTCAAATGAATAAATTGTCTGATTCGGAGCCAGAATAACAAGTAAAGTCTAGGTGGATTCTTCCTTGGGTATTGTAGTAATTCAATCATTTTCAAAAAGTAATTCCCCAATTATTTTTTCTGTGAGTTCTTAGGTTAGTTAATTAGTTAGTTAAAACAAACCCCCTTATTCTTAGGCTAGATAATAAAAAGACAATCATTACTAGTACTTTTATTTCCTTTGGGTTCGACAATCCAGTCTTGCTAAAACTATACTACTATTCGATAGGTACACTTGCCTACATCGTGATAATAGTTAGTTTCGAGAATGATTAATTATAAATATTTAAAACCTGTCACAAAATAACACGATCAGTAAAATTCATGATATGCAAGCAACCATAAATGATTTTGAGAAAAAGAAGCAAGGCTTGCATAATTTGCTTTCAAAGGTTCATGATGATCATCAAAAGTAACTTAATGTGCTTAAGAGTGAAAAAGGTTATTCTAACAAAGCTTTACCAAAAAGATATTTTAGATAAGAAAGCTCAAAACAAAAATTTGTCAAAACTAGCTTTAATTCTATAAACATGGAGGTCTCAAAAACTTTTACAAAGGAAAACTTATTAAAAGTATTTAGGTCCCTAAAGGAGTCATAAGTTCTAAAGATAAAGACATTCTTTCAAAATGGATGCCTAAAGGGACTAAAATTATAGGAACTTATGCTTATGTACTCAAAAGAATTTGGGTACCAAAAATCAAAGTTTAATTTATGTTTGTGGGAAAAGGAGCATTCTTCAAGGTGAAAAATTCACTCAAAAACTCATGGTACCTTGATAGTGCATTCTTAAAGCACATGATCGGTGACAAGAGCCATTTTTTCAATTTAAAGCCTAAAAATGGAGGACTAGTTACATTTGGTAACAACTCTAAAGGACAAGAAGAAGGAATAGGCTCTATAGGTAAAAAAATCTTCAATTTTTCTTGAAAATGTTCTTTATGTCAACAGTTTTAAGCATAATCTACTTAGTATTAACCAATTGTGTGATAGTGGTCTCAATGTCATCTTTGAGTCTAATGGTTGTAAAATAGTTGACATTGTATCTAATAAGATTATGCTTGTAGGACATAAGGTAAGAAATGTTTATATGGTGCATTTTGAAGATTTGCATGATTCACTCATATACCTTATTGCTAAAAATGAAAATAATTCTTTATTATGGCATAGACAACTAGGACATGCTAGCATGAGCATATTACATAAACTAGTTAAAAATGACTTAGTTAGATGATTGCCTAAAATTGAATTTGAATTAGATAAAGTTTGTAATGTATGTGTTAAGGGTAAACATAAAAGAGTTTCCTTTAAACCCACTAATGATGTATCAACTAGTAGAGTTCTTCAACTAATTCACATAGATTTGTTTGGTCCTATTAGGACAACTAGCTTGGGTGGAAAACATATGCTTTTGTGCTTGTTAATGACTATTCTAGATTTACTTTCGTTCTTTTCTTAAGTACTAAAGATGAAGCTTTAGAAAAATTCATCACATTTTCAAAAATGAATCAAAATGACAAAGGTTACTCTATCACTAGTGTTAGAAGTGATCATGGAACCAAATTTCAAAATCTTGGATTTAAAAATTTTTTCAACTCAAATGGAATTAGCCATGTTTTTTCTACACCTAGAACCCTTTAATAAAATGGAGTTATTGAGAGGAAAAATAGAACTTTAGAAGAAATGGCTAGAATTATGCTTTGTGAAAATAATTTACCAAAATATTTTTGGGCAGAAGCCACAAACACCTTGCTATATTGTTAATAAAGTAATGATTAGGCCTATTTTAAAGAAAACTCCATATGAACTTTTCAAAAATAAAAATTCTTTTGATGCAAGTGTTTTGTTTTAAATAATGACAAAGATAATCTTGGTAAATTTGATGCAAAAAGTGATGAATGAATTTTTCTTGGTTATTCTTTAAATTTTAAAGCTTTTCAAGTGTTTAACAAAAGAACCTTAGTAGTAGAAGAGTCTATACATGTTTTTTTTATGACTCTAACCCTCCTCCTAGAAAGGATTCTTGTATTGATGTTGATGATGCATAAATTTTTAATAATAATGATAAAAAGGATCAACCATCAAGTGAGAAGATTCAAGAACAAACACCAAATGCTCTAAAAGAGCTTATAATAGAGGAAAGGGAAGTCACTCATAAAAGAGAGTTCAACTATGTGAAGGATGTTAAGATATTGGGAGATCTATCAAAAGGAGTAACTACTAGATATTCTCTTCAAAATAATTGTTATTTTGTTTCATTTATTTCATACTTTGAGCCTAAAAATATCAAATAAGTATTAAATGATGAATATTGGATATTTTTTTATGCTAGAAGAGTTAAATCAATTTGAGAGAAGTATGGACTCTAGTTGAAAGATCTAGGGAAAAATCTACTATAGGTACTAAGTGGGTTTTTAAGAACAAGCTAGATGAGAGTTGTAACATAGTGAGGAACAAAGCTAGACTTGTTGCTCAAGGTTACAATTAAGAAGAAGGAATAGAATATGATGAAACATATACTCCTGTAACTAGAATTGAAGTCATTAGGATGCTTTTAGCTTTTGCATGCTTTAATAATTTTAAATTATATCAAATGGATGTAAAAAGTGCTTTTCTAAATGGTTTCATAAATGAAGAAGTGTATGTTGAACAATCACTCAGTTTTAAAGATCCAAAATTTCCAAACCATGTTTTCAAACTTTCCAAAGTTTTATATGGTTTGAAACAAGCTCCTAGAGCTTGGTATGAAAGGTTATCAAATTTTCTTATTGAAAAATGTTTTAGTAAAGAGAAGATTGACACAACACTTTTTATTAAAAGAAAATATAATGATTTATTAGTAGTTCACATTTACATTGATGATATTATTTTTTGTTTAACTAATGATTTTCTTTGTCAAGAATTTTCTAAGTTAATGCAATGTGAATTGGAGATAAACTTGATAGAAGAACTAAACTTCTTCTTGGGACTCCAAATCAAGTAAAGGAATTATGACATCTTCATCAATCAAGCTAAGTACACAAGGGAAATGCTCAAGAAGTTTGGGATAGACAATCTCAAACCACAAGCTACACCAATGATCCCTTCTACAAAGCTTGACAAAGATGAGGAAGGTAAATATGTAGATTTAAAATTGTATAGGTCAATGATTGGCTATTTGCTTTATCTTACCGCAAGTAGACCCGATATTATGTTTAGTGTATGCTTGTGTGCTAGATATTAATCTTGTCCTAAGGAACCACATTTACAAGCCTTTAAGAGAATCTTTAGATACTTTAGAGACACTCCTAATTTAAGTCTTTGGTATCCTAGAAACTCATCCTTTAGCTTGCATACATTCTTGGATGCGGATTTTGGAGGATGCAAATTAGATAGGAAAAGCAACTTCAATATTTATCAATCCCTAGGCAACATGCTTATATCATTATTTCCAAAGAAACAAAATAGTGTTGCATTGTCTACCACCGAAGCGAGATATATTTCTGTCAGTAGTTGTTGTGGTCAAGTTTTATGGATGAAACAACAACCTAAGGACTATGGAATTGATTTAGATACCATTCCTATCAAGTGTGACAATACTAGTGCTATTTGTCTCACTAAAAATCTCATCCAACATTTTAGGACTAAATACATTGAAATAAGGCATCATTTCATTAGAGATCATGTCAAAAAAGGAGAAATAGTTCTAGAGTTTGTTGACACCTTAAATCAATTAGTAGATATTTTTACAAAGTCTTTAGACAAAGAAAGATTTTGGACACTTAGTGGAGATTTAGGCATTACTACCTTGCCTTAATTTCATGTTCAAATGAATTTTATTACTTTTTTTTGTTTTAAAACTATTTTATAACTTAAAATTGATTGCAAAAGTATATGTGCATGATTTATATGACTCTTATATGCAAAATTTTAGAAGGAGTTTTCATATGGATAATTGTTCTATTTTGGCATTTTTTTTGTTGCTCTTGAACTTGCTAGAATATTAACTTAGTCATTTTTTTGTTTCTTCATTACTCATATGCATCATGCTTACATTATGCATTTTCATGCTTAAGAAACTATTAGGAATGATATTAGAGTCATTTTATGACCCTTAGAACCCCTTAGGACCTAAAAATCTCGTATTTGTAATTTTACTGCACCTCAAAAATAGAACTACAATTTGGTAACGATACCATTTAAAAAATATCGATACTCGTAAGAAAAATATCGGTACCACGGGGACTCTAAAGGCACCTACATCGTGGTTAGCAAAACAAATTTCTAAAACCTTTAAAAAAAATTCTCTTCTTCGAATACCTCTCATCTCATATCCAAAGTTTCTTCAAGTTTACTAATTTTTTCATCAAATCTTGACTTTGAAACACTATCCAACACTATTTCTTCAAGATTTATTCAACATTGCTTGGAGATTTTGCCTATTTCAACACTTTTAAGGTAAACTCAAAATGTTTTAAAGTTTTCATTTTGTGCAATATAGGTTGAAATTTTTATTCTTGATGGATTATTGGGTTTATATGTACTATAAAATTTTTGTTTCGATTCTGGGGGTTTGCTTTTCCTAAACCTTTTCTTAAACTTTTTATCTAAAATCCTTGCACACTAAGTGTTTAACAAAATTCACAAATGATACTTTTTAATGCCTGGTCAAATTTAAGTGTTTACTTATCTACTTATGGCTCCTAAGAAAAGACCTAGGAACAATGCATCTTCCTCACAACAACCTAGTGGCCCTAAATCATCTTTTAATGAATGTTTTCGTAACGATGTCTCACATGAACATTTTAATAAAAACTATGCATCTAAAAGAGTTTGAGAGTTTAGGAAAGTTGATTGAGTCATGTTAAAGGGTATTAATTTTGTCTATCTTTCTATTTTGAAAAATTGGGTTTGAATGGTGATCTTCCATAATTTGATGTAGCAGATTAAACTAGTTTTCACATTTAAAGAGCTTAAATACAAGAATTTTTGTTTTGTTTTAAGTAAGTTTCTTTAGTTTTACTTACATCCAATAAAATGTGCACATTGAGTCTTTTATTAACCTTAAGGTCTGAATGAGGCCTAAAAGAGAGCTAACGTACTTTGTGAGTGTACAGGAGACCATCAAAAGGCATTTTGGACCCATATTGGACGCTCTCAACATGAAAGATCCGATTTTGCAATATAGAGAACAAAATAGAGAAAGTAAAAAACTACCTTCAATGTTGCGACACAAGTTGAAGGTGTTGCGACATACCCTTGAAGATGGCTATAGAGAAGTATACTGGTTGCTATGTCACGACATAGGTCCTGGTGTGTTGCGAAATTAACTCTGTGACGAGAATAAAACTTGAAGTAGGGGCGTTTTGGTCTGCACAATCGAACTTAAAGCTTGGGAACGTCAACTAACCTAGGGTTAAGGACGATGGCTACCTGAAGGCTATAAATAGGCTCCTTTGGCACACATTATAGACACCATTCCATTAGCCTAAATTCTCTCTTTAGGTTTAAATTTTGTTTTCTTGCTTTCTTTATGTTTTCATAGTTTTAGCTTATTTGTTATTTGTTCTTTTCAAGAGTTTTGATTTATAAAGGAGATCAACTGTTGTGGATTCTTGCTTATGATCAATATCAATCAGGATTTTCATAAACTCTCTATTTTAATCCATTCCCTATGATTAAATCTTCCTTCTATTCCACGTTGTTTATGAAAGCCATGAGGAACTAATCCTTCTATGGGGGATTAGCGAGGGGAAGCATGATCTCTTAACTATTTTGTAGGGTTAGTCAACGAATCAACTGTTTGGAAAAGGATGAACATGAAACAAACCCTAAGCCTGACAACCCTAAGAAGTCATCAAGGTGAAAATTAACCCAAAATTGGTATTGCCCATTCATGAACACCTTTAACCCAAGCCAGTCTGGACTGTTGATAAACCATCATATATACATATTTTTACCCCATGCTTGGCATATTTATGGATGATTTTTTCCTTGGTTTCATTGAATTTGATGCTCCTAATCCTTTAATTTCATGTTTTATACTCAGGAGAGCTTATGATAGCAAAAAGAGGGAGAAACGGGCCAAAAACGGACAAATTGGGCCTAAATCAGTGCTTCACAGGGCCTAGGCACTTCCACACGAGTGATCCACACGTCTGTCTGTGACACACTGGTAGACCACACGCCCATGTGTCATGGCCGTGTCGACATTAATCCAAGTCAGAATTGCACACGGCCTGAGCACCTTCAAACGAGCGTGGTACACGGCTGTGTCCCTGTTGAGCTCAAGTCTACTTCTACTCGAAAAAGGCCACTTTTGAGGGTTTGGAAGCATTCTAAAGCCTATATTAACACCCTAGAAGAAGATTAGAGGGGCACGCGGAGTAGAAGTCAGGAAATACTGAAGATAGCCATCGGAATCAGCTTGGAGAAAGGATCTACATCAAGACTGAAGATTTCCATCCAATTTCCTAGAAGTTCTTTGGGTTTCTTTATGTTTTGTTATTTTCCAAACTTTGAGATCTTTTCCATTATTGATATGAACTAAACTCCCTAAATGCTTAAGGGAGATGAAACCTAAGACGGATCTTAGTATTATTTGAGTTATATGATAAATATTTGTTCTTATTCTTAATTGTGAGTTTAACCCTTGCGTTAATATTCCAGGATATTAATTCAGATTTTTTACGTGCTTATTCAGTGGAGGAAAAGCCCCTGTTTAATAGTAGATCATTCATAATTAAGCGGAGTTGCATGCAATCCTAGAGATAGGACGACATAAATCTGCCGGATCAGAGTCAAATCTAATATGGAAATTCATAGATCGAGTTAATGCGACAGTAGGGGTTTTAATTAGAATGAGATTTCAATTAATCAACCTAGAGTTAGTTGTTTTTAGTCTCGAGAGAGATATTAACATAAATCAGGGATTTCTACGAATTAAGTCAAGTGAATAAATCGTCTAATTCAAAAGTAATAAGTGAAGTCTAGGTGGATTCTTCCTTGGTTATTGTCTTCTCCATCGGTTTTCCTAAAGTATTTTTCGACTTTCATCTCTATCGTAATCTTAGATAATTAGATAATTAGTTTTAGTTTGAAAACACCCTTTAATTCTTAGGCTAGATAATAAAAAGATAGTAATTACTAGTACTTTTAGTTCTCGTGGATACGTTTCCAGTCTCACCATAACTATACTACTATTCGACATGTGCGCTTACCTTAGAGGAATTTTTAGTTAGCTACACAACCATCAAGTTTTTGGCGCCGTTGCCGGGGACTAAGATATTAGGAATGGTTAATTTTTATTACTTTACCCATTTTTATTTTTTTTGCAATTTAATTTTGTTTTTATTTTTAATTACTAATTTTTTCTTTCATTTACTTCTGGTAGGTTTTTATAGTTTATGACTAGAAGAAACCCGTCAGGACCTTTACTTTTTGATAGTGAGATCGAAAGCATAGCTCGTAGAAACTGAAGAGCAATAAGGCGAAGCCTACAATATATAGAGGAAAGGAAAGAGGACAATATCCATACTACAACCGAGGAGATGGCTGAAAATCAGAATAATCCACTACCTCCTGTGGTTGCTGCAAATCCAGTAGATCAAAATCCTTCTCCTCATACTATGTATAATTATGCTAAACCTACTTTAATAGGAACTGAATCGAGCATAGTTAGGCTTGTTGTTGCTGTAAATAATTTTGAACTGAAACCTAACACGATTCAAATGATATAACAGTTTGTTCAATTTGATAGTTTGCAAGACGAGAATCCAAACACTTATTTGGTAAAATTTTCTGGAATTCTGTGACACCTTTAAGATCAATGGTGTTTTTTACGATGCCATTCGCCTTCAGTTGTTCCCATTCTCATTGAGGAATAAGGCTATACAGTGGTTGAACTCACTACCGCGAGGGTCAATCACCACTTGGGAACAAATGACCGAAAAATTTCTGCTTAAATATTTTCCGCCAACTAAAATAGCTAAATTAAGGAAGGGTATCTCTTCTTTTGTGCAGATGGATCTAGAAACACTTTATGATGCATGAGAGAGATACAAGGACTTATTAAGAAGGTGCCCACACCATGGGCTACCCTTTTGGCTACAAGTTCAAACTTTCCACAACGGTTTGAATCCCTCGACGAGACAAATGATTGACACAGCCGCCGGTGGAACTTTAAATAATAAGACACCTGAAGAGGCTTACGAGTTTATTGAAGAGATGTCACTGAATAACTATCAACGGTAAGTCATGAGAACAAAGCTGACAAAAGCAGCTAGTGTTTTCAACCTCGATGCGGTCACTATGCTATCTAACCAGGTAGAACTTTTCAATAAAAAGATTAATGGTTTGTATGGTTCTACTCAGGTACATCCAGTGATAAGGTGTGATTCAAATGGAGGTGGAATACACAACACAGATTATCTATCCTTCAACCCTAGCACCGAGGAGGAACAAGTTCACTATATGGGTAATAATCCTAGACTTCAAAATAACCCGTATAGTAACACTTATAATGCAGGTTGGAGGAACCATCCCAATTTCTCGTGGGCTGGTCAAGGAAATCAAAGGCCACAACATCCACCAGGCTTTCAACAACCACCTTACCAACAAGAGAAGAAACCGAAACTTGAAGAGATGCTCAAGAAATTCATCTCGGTGTCAGAAACTCATTTTCAAAATACTGAAATAGCACTTAAGAATCAACAAGCGTCAATAAAAAGTCTCGAAACTCAAACAGGACAGCTTGCTAAATTGATCTCCGAACGACAACAAGGTGGCCTACCTAGTAACACTGAAACTAACCCAAGGGAGCAACTTCATGGCATTACTGTGCACAATGATAAAGGGTTAGTTGAAGCTAAACCGAAATCGAGGCAAAACAATATGGAAGATAAAGGTAAGGTTGATGCAAGCAATGGTACACAGAAGCCGGTAAGCAAAGAGTATAAACATTGTGTTCCATACCCCAATGTGACAAGGAAAGACCACACAGACGAACAATTCAGTAAATTCCTTAAATTATTAAAAAAATTACATATTAAATTGCTACTTATTGAAGCTCTTTCGCAAATGCCAAACGTAGTTAAATTTTTAAAGGAGCTCTTGGCTAATAAACGAAAGATAAATGATGCATCACACGTGGAACTAAACGTAGTTTGCTCAGCCATTCTACAAAATAAGCTACCTAACAAGTTAAAAGATCTAGGGAGTTTTACGATTCCTTGTTTAATTGGTAGTTTAAATATTAATAATGCGTTAGCTGATCTAGGGGCGAGCATTAATGTCATGCCTTATAAAATGTTTAAACAACTCAGTTTTGGGAAACCCAAACAAACTAAGATGAGCATTTAATTAGCAGATAAAACAATTAGATTTCCTATGGGTATTATTGAAGACAAGCTTGTCAAAATTGATAAATTTATATTCCCAATTGACTTCGTTGTTCTAGACATGGATGAGGAGAGTGTCGTACATTTAATTTTAGGAAGGCCCTTTTTAGCAACCGTTAGAACTATCATAGATGTTGGCACAGGTGAATTGATACTTCATGTAGGAGATGACATAATTACACTTCAAGCTCGTGATTCTGCTAACATATCTAGTAATCGAGACGATTGTTTAAGTTCTGTTAACTCGAGTAATATTATGGCTCAAACTTCTTTTCAGGAAACCCCTATAAAGAATGTGATGGAGCCACTTTCTAGCCCATATGACAACAATAGAACGACTCACGAAGAACGAAGGCTACAAATCAATGAATTAGATGAATGGCGGACACATGTCAAAGAGAAACCAAAAGTACGTGAGGAATCAAAGCAACACAACGACAAGCGTAAGGATGAAACAACGCAATTTAAGGTTGGGGACAAAGTATTGATAGATGAAAAGAACCCCCGAATTGCTACTTTAGAGCACAATACAAATGGAGTGGCTCTCTTCACGGTGTTGAATATCTTCCCACATGGTACAATCGAGGAAACACATACTGAATTTGAAACTTTCAAGGTAAATAATAATCGACTCAGACCGTATTTTAATAAAATTAATAGCAGAGGTGAAGATTTTCAACTCCTCGAACAACCATGACCGTGCAATTGTGAGGTAAGTCGAGCTTAGACTGTAAATAAGCACTTCTCGGGAGGCAACCCGAGCACTAACACCACTAACTAGTTTATTTTAGCTTTTTTCGTGCCTTTTATGCAGAAACAGTGACCCAGACGGCCTGGACACACGGGCGTGTCCTTGGCCGTATGGACATAGGGCTACGAAATCTCCAAATATCGAGCGACACGGCTTATGATAAATCCACACGGGCGTGCGACACGACCATGTGAAGCACACGGCCTGCACACACGGGTGTGTCCTAGGCCGTGTGAAAACAGGAGCCAAAATTTTCAATTTTCAAACAAGTCAGAGAGTTACAAGGGCAAGACACAAGGCCGTGTGTTCGGACACAAGGGTGTGTGAGATACCACATGGACATGGGAGAAGCGAGCAACATTGCAGACAGCCATGTGATAAGGCAGTGTGATGACATGGGCATTAAACTTTCGCGACAAACACGGGCTAACCTCGATCCACACAGGCATGTGACATGGCCATGTGGCCTAACACGGGCCTCACATGACCGTGTCACCCTTTTAAACCCCCCAAACCCTAAACTAATTTGACTTTTGTCTTCTTCCCCTAACCCCTAAAGCCCTAGCCGCCGCTACACCCTTTACCTCTCCAATACCGACCGTCGTCACCCCCCATCGTCCTCACTGTCCCCTATTTTTTTCCCTTTCCCTTAACCCATCACCTCCCCTCCCACCTTCGTGCCACACCAGCCACCAAACAGTACCCCGACCCCCCTTCTCCCTTAATCTGCAGCAACCAAGAAATGCCCTACACTCGGCCTCTTTCGCGACGCACGGCCAAAAGTCAAACTCCCTACGCCTGTGCCCCTCTTCTCCCCCCTCGCGCACCTCCCTTCGATTCACCGCCATCCACTAAACCACCACCTACTGTCGGTCCCTTCTTGTCACTTATATTTTCTTTTATTTTACTTCATTATTTTCTTTATTTCTTTAATTAGTTTTTATTTTATTTATTTATTATTTATTCTCTTTATTTTATTCTAGTTTACTCTTTCTTCTACTCCTAGTTTTTGCTATTTCATCTTCCATTTTAGTCGTTTTACTCATATTTGACACTTTTCTCCTCTATTTGTTAAAATCAGATTGGATGGTCATTTTTCTCATGATTACTTTTGGCTCCATTATACATTCTTATTTCTATTTGAGTCTTGCTGCTATTTTTATGTTATTTTTATTGCCAGTTTGTTTCTTCATTTTTATTTAGGATCATTATTAGTTTTAGTTACTCTTGCTAAAGTTCTATTTGATAGCTGGCATTTTAATTATTATTTTTCTTATGATTTTGTCTAAAGTATTGAACTAAACTAGGTTGTTTATTATGACCTTGCCTATTATGTCGAGTCGTTAAATTGATTTACTTTCTTTTACTTCTGCAGGGACACTATGACGAACACACAAGGCAAGAAGACCGCCATCCTCGTGTCAAAAAAAAGGAAGGGCCCCGGTTCGACCTCCTCCTTGAGCATACCCGTCGAGATTCGCCATCCCTACCTCCGATTTCAGACGGCCCCCATGAGGACTTATACTAGTTATATCAAGCTCGACCCCTTGGGTTGGGCCGATGCATCGATTGGGCCACTTTGGAGCAGGTCCAACTCGCTGATGACATGCATGCTATTATCGCTACCGCTCCATAAGACCGATTTTTTGATATCATCGAGCCCAATTACATGGAGCTCACCTTGGAGTTTAGTGCTACCTTTTCGCCCCATCAGGTCATGGCGGTCCATAACGAGCCCAACACTATTTCTTTTCGCCTTGGTGGCTTGATGCGACACATGAGCGTCCTAGAATTCGGCGTTGCTATGGGCTTTTATACAGAGGAGTTCATGTCTGCCGAGAACTTCTTCCAGCTTTATTAACACATTCATCATTCCCCTTCATGCTATTGGATCGATCTCACAGGTGGCCAGACTACATATGACGCGAGTCGCTCGAAGGCGACTTCTCTCCCTCCAGTCTTACGGTACATCCATGCCCTCCTAACTCACACTTTGGCCGGTCGGAGAGAGAGCACCGGTTTCGTCAGCACTCACGATGCATACTTCCTTTGGAGCATGGCCTACGGCCATATTATCGATTTGGCATACTTCGTCGCACTATCATTTTGCCATCAGATTGAACGACATAAAAGGGGCCCCATTTGCTTAGGTCCTTACGTAACTCGCTTAGTTTGACACTTTGGTTTACTTGACACACTGAAGCAGTCTTCGACGCTTACCTTAGCTGGCCAGATGTCCCTTCAGGGCATCTCGAGCATGACTCATATGAGGATGATCGAGCGATGACGAGGAGTGGATCCTCCTCAGTACTGATTATTACATTCTGACGCTTAGGATGATGATGAGGACTTCACTGATGATTTTCCTCCCTATCACGAGGATCCACCACAGCCTCTACCATCGAGTCACCGCCACGCTCCTTCTACTGCCAATTTTTGAGGAGTGTCATTCGAGGAGTTTACTGATTTTTGTCAGTACTGTGCTCAGAGGTTCGACAGTCTTGATGCAAGGTTCGACAGTATCAATGAGACTTTGCAGCAGATTCGCGAGCACCTCCATATCGCCCCTCCAGCGCCACCGGCTCATGACACCGATGATAAGGACCTTTGAGTCCATTTATTTTATTTTTATTTTTATTTTTATTTTTATTTTCATTTTTATTTTTATTTTTATTTTATCTTTTATTTATATTTTGAACTATGTTTATCTTAATGGTTATTATCGAGTATGCCCTTAATTCTCTTCCAAAGTTGTGTTTATTTTCTTATTAGTAACTTAGAATCATGCCTTTCATTCGGCACTCTCTACAATTCTTGCTTTCACTCTTCCAAGGATTTCATCCAAAAATTCAAGGCAGTTTCGCTTCTCTCCCTCTCTTCTGATATTATGCTTATATTGCTATTATCTATCTTTGTACATTGATTACAATGTACAGCTTAAGTGTGGGGAGGTTATTTATGTGATTACCAGAAAATCCCTGAACTTTTATCTTGTTCTCAAATAATCTTCTCATATCACTTTTAGAATGAATTTTGATTGATTTATAATTTTTATTGATATGTTTTGAATTAAATCATAGGTAACTGTGCATTGATTGTTTAAACTTTAAGACATTAGAGGATCAAGCGTGATAAGTTGACTTTTGAGAAGTAAAAATTGCTAGGTTGTTTCCTTAAATTGAGATATTATCTTGAAGTTTTAAATTTACAGGTTTGATATCAAATACCCATAATTTTTGTGAGATTTTGAGCCTTTTAGAGTATATATCTTTCTTGCTCACTGATTTTTTTTATGAATGTGTCAACATTGATTTGCTATTCTAGAACTCGCAACGATTATACATGTCGAGACCACACCTTTGATTTGATATACTAAAATGATAAAGGCACTTAGGTTTTAACCCATTTACCCCATAAAAAGCCTACCCACATAATTGACCCCTAGTGAACCCCTTTGAGCCTTAACTATTACTTCTTAATTTTTCCCTTAATATTAACCCACAATTTAACCCTTTTTGATTTATTAAGAATTTCTACCTTTTTATTTTATCGAGATTTAATTTGATTAATTACCTAATTATGTTCGTTTATTCCAGTTGCTGAATTATTTCTTATTATGTACTTCCCATTATTGTTCTTATTAAAAAAAACTGTATATTCATTCAGTTACGTATTATTCTAAAAAGCTTGGATAAGTTAAAGTCATTATATTGAGAGAAAAGCTCAATTTATTAGTTTTGGTTAGAGTTAAATCTGGCACTTGTTTGTAATTCGACAATTAGCTTCACTTTTCTAAGTATGGTAAGCTATTAAATTAATCTCGATTCTAACTCTCTTTTTCATCATTAATCCACATCTTTAACCCAAGCCCTATTACAACCCGGTTAAAGACCTTTTGATTTGTGTATCATCTCATTTATAGTGGTGGAGATTTGATTTTCATACAAGCCTATGGTAATAACTTTTCATGTTTGACTATTGAGTGCTTAATTATTGAACCTTAAACACTTTAAGTGATTTGAGTGAATCATTAGTGAGGATGTCAACCTTGTCAATTTGGAATTAAAGGTGATTACTTAAAGAAAGGGGGATACCTATGATTTTATGATTGAAATGCTCAATTTGGATTGTTTGAAACTTTGATGTTCTTTTAGTTAAGCTCTTAACGTATGATTACTTGTGGATTATTTCGAACATTATTGATGAGAATTATAAGTAGAGAAGAATTTATTTTAATTTTGAGTTGAAGATTTTGCTTGAGGACAAGCAAATGCTTAAGTGTGGGGATATTTGATAAACCATAATATATACATATTTTTACCCCATGCTTGGCATATTTATGGATGATTTTTTTCCTTGGTTTCATTGAATTTGATGCTCCTAATCCTTTAATTTCATGTTCTATACTCAGGAGAGCTTAGGATAGCAAAAAGAGCGAGAAACGGGCAAAAATGGACAAATTGGGCCTAAATCAGTGCTTCACGTGGCCTAGGCACTTCCACATGGGTGATCCACACGCTCGTGTGTCATGGCCGTGTCGACATTAATCCAAGTCCAAATTGCACACGGCCTAAGCACCTTCACACGGGCGTGGCACACAGCCGTGTCCCTGTCGAGCCCAAGTCAAATTCTACTCAGAAAAGTCCACTTTTGATGGTTTGGAAGCATTTCAAAGCCTATATAAACACCCTAAAAGAATATTAGAGGGGCACGCGAAGTAGAAGGCAGGAAATACTGAAGGATAGCCATCGGAATCAGCTCGAAGACAAGATCTACATCAAGACTGAAGATTTCAATCCAATTTCCTAGAAGTTCTTTGGGTTTCTTTATGTTCTGTTATTTTCCAAACTTTGAGATGTTTTCCATTATTGTTATGAACTAAACTCCCTAAATACCTAAGGGAGATGAAACCTAAGACGGATCTTAGTATTATTTGAGTTATATGATAAATACTTGTTCTTATTCTTAATTGTGAGTTTAACCCTTGCGTTAATATTCCAGGATATTAATTTAGGTTTTTTATGTGCTTATTCAGTGAAGAAAAAGTCTTTGTTTAAGAGTAGATCATTCATAATTAAGCGGAGTTGCATGCAATCCTAGAGATAAGACGACATAAATCTACCGGATTAGAGTCAAATCTAATACGGGAATCCATAGATTGAGTTAATACGACAATAGGGGTTTCGATTAGAAAGATATTTCGATTAATCAACCTAGAGTTAGTTGTTTTTAGTCTCGAGAGAGATATTAATATAAATCAGGGATTTTTATGGATTAAGTCAAGTGAATAAATCGTCTAATTCAGAAGTAATAAGTGAAGTCTATGTAACACCCCTAACCCATATCCGCTGCCAGAACAGGGTTTCGGAGCATTACTACCATTTACAGATCACTAAAAAAAATTTAAATACTTACTGATTCAATGCATCATATAAATAAATATATTACCATTCAATCAACAGTTTGACACTTGTATAAGCATCAAACAGCAACATTGTTAGTATACTTGCACATATTTCATATAAATTTAACATTGATATATCTATTTTCTCGACGTATCGCACTTGAGTTTAATAATAGTCTCAACTTACATAATTTCCTTGTATCAATATATCAAAGATAATCATATATGTACATGTCATGAAACATATCATGCTCTTACCATTTCTTCATAAGCATATATCATTCATTTCATTATATCAATATTTCATGCTCCATCATTTCCATATATTTTATGTATATTTATTCCGAAATAGCTTATATCAAACTTAACATAAATTATATTCCATGTACTTATACTTATTTCGTTTATCTATCTTCATAATTATTTCATACAACTATTTTGTACATATATTTCCATATGACCAGTTCTTGTAAACATTTCACACGACTATTTCATATAACCATTCGTCATCTAATACATATTACACGAATATCAATTGTTCAATAGATGTCATCGCGTCTCCCATCCACGATCTTATTTATCTTTGACATGATGCCATAGTATCTTTCAACTATGGTCTTACTCATTTTCTGTCATGTTGCCATGATATCTTTCAACCATGGTCTTGTTCATTTCATATCACGTTGCCATGGTATCTTTCAACCATGGTCTTACACATTTCATATCAAAGTTGCCATGGTATCTTTCAACCATGGTCTTACACATTTCATATCAGGTTGCCATGGTATCTTTCAACCATGGTCTTACACATTTCATATCAGGTTGCCATGGTATCTTTCAACCATGGTCTTACACGCTTCATATCGAGAGCACACTCCGCGAACCTCATCCTTACACGGTGGGATTACCACCGAGCTAAAAATCCCTGCAACGACAATTACTCTAATGAGCTTGGATCCGAATTACACCCGAAGCTAAATTCGAACCCTAATTCGGATTACCCGTCCGGCTAAATCCATTTTTCACATATTCTTCGGAGGGCTATATCGGATAGGATCACCCGTCCGGGCTAGATCCTTTTATCGTCAATTCCTTTTTAGAGATCCATCGAATTTTCCTTTTCATTCAACCGGATTTATTTTCAATTTATTTCAAGTATTATCAATATTTCATCAAATATCAGAATTAAACATTCAAATCATATTTTCATCACATAACCACATATTTCAAGTATTTAAAATACAATTCAAGTAACACAAACTTACCTCATTGCTTGTTTGTGTTTATAATTTCATTAATCTGATATCTTTTCTTTTCACGATCGAGTCTCATATTTGAGTCATCCGAATCTTTATAAATAAATTTGATCATCATTTTCATTCATTTCATATTCTAATGCATTTAATTAATGCTCTAGGAAAAATTACCATTTTGCCCTAAACTTTTAATTAATGACGATTTCATCCTTAGGGTTAGGAAAATAAAATTCTTGCAATTTAATCCTTATTTCTGGCTATTATTCTCATACATATTGATAACAATCCATGAATTCTATAAAATATCAGAATTTTCCATAATTTCAACACATTTCAATTTAATCCCTAAAACATGTTTTCCCTATCTTGAACTAAATTAATAATTTCATTCAATTTTGTAATTTAAATAATAAAATTAATCCATTTCATGCAATTTGGTCATTTCGACTTTTACAAAATTTCCCATAAAGTTTTACTTTTATTCAATTTAGTCCTCTGAGCCTAAAATATGCAAATTAGCCATGCTAGATGAATATTCATACATGTTTTTCCTCCTCCTCCTCTCCATTCCACATCCTTAATGTAGATAACACACTTGTAAGTAACATTGTCCATAATTTTTATTATTTACTTTTATGAATATTCAAGCTGTCTATCTGCATCATAGTCACTAAATTATTTATATCTGGAGCTATATAACTCAAAATTAAGATCCAATAATTTTCCCTGAAACTAGACTCATATATCTTATTACCATAAAATTTTCAGAATTTTTGGTTTAGCCAATAAGTACATTTTATTCTTTAAAGTTACCCCTGTTCTGCCATCTGACAGTTCTGGCCCTTCTACACTAAAAATTAATTACCTCCTCATACAGAATTCAAATGATGTTTCCGTTTGTTTCTATTGAAAATAGACTCATTAAATATTCTAAAAATATAAATTTAAGTCTCTAATTATTTCTATCCAATTTTTGATGATTTTCCAAAGTCAGAACAGGGGAACCCGAATTCATTCTGACCTTGTCTCACAAAATTCATTATATCTCATGATTTACAAATTGATTACTTACAGCGTTTCTTCTATAAGAAACTAGACTCAATAAGCTTTAATATCATGTTTTATTCATCCTATAATTCAATTTATACAATTTTTGGTGATTTTTCAAAGTTAGAATACTGCTGCTGTCTAGAACTGTTTTAGTGCAAGATATTAATTACCATGTTGTAACACCCTTATTTTCTTTTTCTACATCATTTCTCATCACTTTCTTTTATTTTCTCTTCACTAACATATCAAGAACATAGGACCTTATGTAATAAATCTCTACTATAACATTATTTCCATGCTTTGTTAATAATAACAAACTTAAAAACATATTGAAATCTTGATGTACTTACCTTTTCTTATTGACTTCAATCTTTAACTTGATTTTTCTCTCTCCTCCAGCTTCGATTTCTTGAATCCAACTTGATATTCTTGCTCCCCATCATCTCCTTAACATTTTTCTCTCTTGGTAGCTATGGAAATTCTTTTGATTTCTAGGTGAAAATGGTGAATTTTTGGTGGAAGGACCAAATTGTAAAGAAAGCAAAATTTCTTTCTTTTCCTTCTCTTCTAACGTTGGTTGCATGGGAAATGAAATGTGTTGTTAATTCTTCATCTTCCTTCCTTTTATACTAAATAAATAATAATATAATAATAATAAACATCTCATAAAAATATTAATAAAATAATATTTATCTAATTAATTAATTTAAAATATCATCAACATAATCATTACATTCTAGAATTCTCTCTCTTACTAATTGACCATTTTACCCTTCATGATCTTTTAGAATTCCATCCTTGAGTCATCACTTAATTTGATAAAATTACGATTTAGTCCTCATAATTTTTTTACCTATTCAATTTGGTCCTAATTCATCAATTTTTCTTGGTTTCTAGATCATTCCACCCTTAAAATATTTGCACTATTAGTCCTTCAACTTTTTATATTTACACTTCAGCCCTTAAATTTTGAGTATTTACTCTTGTGCAACAAGACTTTTCTCATCTTTGCAATTTAGTCCTTTCTTGAATTAATATATCATAATATACTTCTCAATATTGACATAACTCAAAAATTCCGTTTTTGACACTTTATTTCCTTATTTTACTATATCACGGATAATATTTTACTGTAAAAATTTTCGGGGTATTACAGTCTAGGTAGATTCTTCCTTGGGTATTGTCTTTTCCATCGGTTTTCCTAAAGTATTTTCCAACTTTCATCTCTGTCGTAATCTTAGATAATTAGATAACTAGTTTTAGTTTGAAAACACCCTTTAATTCTTAGGCTAGATAATAAAAAGATAGTAATTACTAGTACTTTTAGCCCACGTGGATACGATATTTCCGGTCTCACCATAACTATACTACTATTCGATAGGTGCGCTTGCCTTAGTCAAATTTTTAGTTAGTTACACGACCATCAACTATGAAGTTAGAAGATAATTAGTCCTTGTTGACTCATTATGTTAGTGGAAGATTGGAAGATCCTCCTAGGGTAGCGATTAGTTGGTTGACGAGGAACCAGAGACGATAGTTGATTAGGATTGTTAAAGCGAGCTAATCACCCATTTTCAGATTTGATTCACTTTATTCTTTATACCTTTTGAAATTCAATTCTTTTATGTTATTTTATTTTATTTAAGAAACACTAAAAGTATCTCTTATTTTACTTTCGTACTATAACTGATTTAAAAGTTTTAATTAAATCTTTAAGTGTTTAGGTTAAGATTGATTTAGTAATCACCTCCCTTAGGTACAATCCTCAAAGTACTCACCTACTTCATTGTAAAATCTATATTACAACTCGACTTGTATACTTGTGGATATCGTCTCGTAATTCTTTACTTTATTGCAGTATTTACACTCTGGACATTGGTACGTCCAGAGGTGGTCGATGGATTTCCGTAATATTTTCTCGTCGAATTATTATAATCTTGTTCGAGCATTTTTCTCTAATGTCAAACTCAAACACAATGAGTCCGGCGACACCGTAATAGCCTTCACTTCTTTTTTAAATAATACCATTATACGTCTTTCCTTAGAAGAGTTTGGAAATTATCTTCACTTGTCTTCCAGAGGTAACTCCAAAGAAAAAGATCCTTTTAATCCCACCTTTTTTATTTAGTCCGAATTGGCATCTGAACTTAACCTTCATAATTATGTCCTCCACTTGCTCATAACTTGGAACCTTCACCCTATTAAGAAAACATGCTAAGCTTCGAAACACCGATTATTGGTGGCTCGATTATTTTAAATCCAATAGGCATCCCGACCTAGCCCTCATCATGTTTAATGACATTACTAAGGCTATCGAGATGGGATGAATATAAATATCACCCTTCCTCATGACAAGTATTTTTCATATCTCTTTAGGAGGTTAGGCATTAGCACTCATGGAGACACCAACGTTACTTCTAACCAACCTATTAGTTATAGGGCCCTTCATCATGCGAGATATCATTATGATGCCACCACCGGTATGTAGATTAAGAGTGACAATCTGACGAAAAATGATGAGGACGACACCAACGCCACTTTTGAAGAAATTTTGGCACAGGAACATGTCCGCTCCACCTTTATTCGAGATCAACAATGTTGTCCTCGATGCTATCCATTCTTTGATAAATGATGTTCAAGGTCTTAGATATGACGTTTGATCTCATAGGGAAGATGTTAATTCTTAGCTATAATATTAGAGATGCAAACGACATCTCCCTTTCTTGTTTTCCTTCGAATCCTCCCTTTTCTCCTCCTCATGATGATTTGTAACAGCTTGTTTTTAATCAATCAAAACAGTGATTTTGGGACCAAAATTTTGAGGTCAAAATATTTATTTTATTATTATTTTAATGTCTACAGCATGTTAATTGAGTCGTGTGAAAATTTCATTAAGAAATTTTATCGTTTGAATGCTCAATTCGTTAAAAAGGACTAAATCGAGTAAAGTGCAAAAGTTGTATTCTAATAGCTAAAGGTGTCTAATAGCTATGGAACCTTAAATTGAGGTCCTTATGTGGTAAATATACCATTTTTAGTATGAGTTGAAAAATATGGACACTTATTAATAGACTTTAAAGGTGTTTAATAGCTATGGACAGTTTCTAATGTTTGTTTTAGGCATCGAGGGCTCGTATTAGGGACTGTATGATTTTATTTGAATGATATTTGTTTGGATTTGAAAATTGTATGATTGTTTAATTGATAAGTTTGGTAATGCTCTGCAACCCTATTCCGGTGACGGATATGGGTTAGGGGTGTTACACGATTAGAATTTTTCATTTGCATTTTCATATCATTATTCATAACATCTGCACCATTACTTTTGTTTATTTTTTATATCATGAACCTTCATGATTTTATTTTGTATTCTAAGATACCTTTGTGATTTTTTTTTTTTTGTTAATTCTCTACTTCTTAATTGTCTTATATTTTTTAACTAACCATATTTTTCCTCATTAACCTTTATTTGTCCTTTGATATAACAAAAAGAGAGAGAAGAAAGGTAAATTGGTCAATTACTTTCATGCTAACCTTATGCAATTTATGCAAATTATGTGACCATTTTCCTTAAAGTAAAAATGAATGTCAATCGTATGTCAAAATTTTTATTTTGGCCTCAAATTCGAAATAACTTTTATTAAGGGGAGCAATTATTCAAAAACTATGTGACCATTTTTCTTAAAGTAAAAATGAATTTCAATTATATGTCCATCCTTTTATTTTGGCCTTAAATTCAAAACGACTTTTATTAATGGGAATAATTATTCAAAAATAAATTTACCAAATGTTTTGTTATATCAAAAAGGGAGAGATTGTTAAACTAAACTTTATTTGAAAATATATTTTGATATAACAAACGAAAATATTTTTGAATAAAAGTTAAAATTGAATAAAAATTTATAAAATAATTTTTCATATTGAAGTCTAAGAGATAAAATTTTAAATATTTATTTTGAACTCTTAGAAATTTTTTAAAACAACTTTACAATCAAGTTAAAATGATTTTGACTAAGTAAAAAAAAAATTTATCTTTTATCAAGTCAAAATACCTTTCAAACAAGTCAGAATTGCTCCAGGCCAAAAAGTATCGATACATTTTTGGCCAAGTATTGATATTTTTGAAATATCAATCCGGTATCAATATTTCTTAAATATCGATTCGGTATCGATACCTTTTTATAAGGTATCAATAAATTTGTTCTGGTATCAATATTTAAACTCCAACAGTCACTGAATTTAGCATTTATTGCAAAAAATAATCGATACCTTTTTATCTGGTAGCAATACTTGTTATTGTAGGTGTATTAAATACTCTAGTTTTCACATCCCCAACGATTCTATTAACTACCACAACAACCTTAACAGTTAGAAATCAATTAGGGGGTGTAAATACTAGCTTCTAAAGCTTCTACAACACCAAGAAAACATATTCAAGTAAAAATCATCAATCAAACAACCTTTGTACTCAATACTTCCATAATTCTCTTGTACACACTTGTGAACTCTCATTTTCTTTCTTTTGCTTAAGTGTATTCTTGGCTATTTATGCTTGTTTGGCAAACATGCTAATCTTGTTAGGATTGTCTCTTTGTTTGCTTCTTTGTAATTCTTTAAGAGGGTTTATCTTAAGATTTGGGGTAGAAATCTTAAGAGGGTTGGAAGGTTAAACATTATCATCAAAGGTTGAACAAATTAGTTAATTTGAGAAAATTCTTAGTTGTGGAAAGCTAAGGTCGTGGAGTAGGCAATCAAGGTCGAACCACTCTAAATCATTGTGTTCATTTTTTTCATTTTCTTCCCTTGCTTCCACTAAAATTTTTAAAGGCCAAGTCACCCCCTTTTGGCTATTTCGGTTTGATTAATCAAGCTAACAGTTTGGGTATCTTTATGTTAAATATCGACAGTTTCTTCGTCGAAAATCCAGGCAAAGGAGGAGCAAAGACTATTGTAAGGATAAAGGCAAATGGGTTATTGGTTTGTACAAACACATTTTGATGGTTACTAGTGTTGAAGTAGAGTTATGGGCAATTAGAGATGGGTTGTCCTTAGTAGAACCATTGAATATAACTCGTATTGAAGTTGAAAGTGATGTTAATATTGTTGTTAAAACAATTTCAAATGCTAAGGCAAACGATATTTTTCTATCTACCATTGTTAATGATTATAGGTCACATATGTCTAAATTTGCTTCGGCTTTACTCAAGAAGACTTGCCAGGAGTGGAATCAAAGTGCGGATAGATTGGCTCAACTAGGGAGTAGTTTTCAACAAGATAATTAGAGCACTTTTTGTAGTAGGAATCTTTTGTTTATTTGTAGGGAACCTCTAGCTTGTATTGAGCCTTTATTGAAATCTAATGCTTATGAAATCTAATGCTTATGGACTATCTATGTATCATACCTTATTTTAATTAATGAAAAGTTGTATTTTGAAAGAAAAAAAAAGGAAAGAAAGATAGCATCTTGTTTAAGGAAGATTCTTGGATGGATTGGAAAGTACAATAGGGTTGTAGATATGTTTGGTTTTAGGTTAAGGGCAAAGGGTATTGTGGTGATGGTAGTGATAGAGGGTGTGGGTGATGAATGGGTTGTGGTATTGATTGGTTCGATGGTGATGAGTTGAATGGGAGTTGTGATGGTGATGAAAATGATAAATATAAGAAGATTGGGAAAGATGGAGGGTAATACGGGTGAAAAGTAAGCAATGGCTAGGCTGAAGCTTGATGATAGTTTGAATCGGTTAACGATTAATTAATAGTGGTAGAGGTGGAGCTCTAAGTAAAGGATGGTTAGCATAAATGAATTTGCTATCGTTTTTTTTTATATATTTTTTATTTGATATTTTATGAGTAAAAACGTTAAATATATATAGCAGTTCTCTAAAAGTTGCTAAAATGGGTGGATATGTAAAAAAATCTTTTTTTTTCTTTACATGTATAAAAAAAAAGTGACATTTCATTTTTATAGCATTTTCAAATTTTTCATTTTTTATATATCATTTAAAATCAAAAGGAAGTGTCAAAAGAGGTTTTTTAACTAATAATAAATATTTATTTTTTTAAATATTTCTAACTTCAAAATTTCTTGATTCCCATCCAAATAAGAAGTTTCATAAACCGATCCATTTTTATAGTATGTCTCTTTAAAACGAAAGTGGAGTTTGCCCTTTATTTTATTTTATTTTATTTCCAGTTACTTGTAGCTTTTTTGTTTCATCGGTTTTGCTCGAATCCACCTCTTCCTCTAAAAAATGGAAAGAAGTATTTTCTTTGGTAGATACCCCCTGTTCTTGTTTATACTCTCTCCCTTCGGAATTAGTTTCTATTTCTATGTTTCTTTCTTCCTCATTTTCCTCCACTTTTTTCATTTTGGAAATTCCTTTCAATTTCTTAGTTAGAATGAGTGGCGATATTTTTATCTAAATAGTAAACACAGGTAATAAATAACAAAAATATTAAAGATTTGAGCCATAGAATTTCTAAATTCTAATAGAAGATATTTATTAGAGCAATAAGTACATTTGACCTAATAGTATCCAAACTAATACCAACCCAACCCATTTGATAAATAAAATGACCAATTAACCAACCAATAAAACTATTTGTTACAAAAAACATATTGTTGCTGCATCGAAACATATAAATATTGACTAATCTAGCTAGCATTGAACTTGGTAAAATGAGAAGATTGTTTCAAGAATATACATTAAATGCTAAAATTATGCATTCAATTTCTGGTATGTCTATAATAAAAAATATCTTTGTGATTATTCGAGAAGAAATGAAAAAAAAGTTACGATAGAGCTAAGGCAATTATTGCATAAAATAAATTAATTTATATAGTAAATAGGATATTAATTTAATGTACCATATCAATTTGTCATTGCCTTTTTAATGATAAATAATAAGTGATGAAAATCTAATAACATAACAATATTAATGATTATAATGTCATTTGATAATTAAATAATTAAATTATGATCTTATGTATAAAAAAAATTTTAAAAGCTGCATATTTGCAGGGGAAGGAAAACATTCTAGTTATATACTTAAATTAAAAGCAGATACTTAAAAGAGAAGGAAAAAAAGAAAAAGAAAAGGGAAGAAGACTTATTAGATGGTTGCTTGGGAGTTGTGCGCATGTTAACGCAGCAGATCTTGCACGATATTTTCTATTGAAAAGTGTCTAGACATGTCTCAAAATGTAGCATTTGATGATTGGTTTGGTGAAAGTATTTCTGGGGCTCGTATCTTCCATGTCTCCACACTTTCCTGACGGCCACCATATGCCATCGATTTGATTACACGTGTCCTCACTCCCTGCTGACGAGAAAAACAAAACCGGGAAGAAGCGGGCCCCACTATTTATTTAATTAATATTGAAAATTTAATTAAACTCTCCTATTAATCTATATATTTTTGTGATAAGTGTATATTTAATACTTATATTTTTATTTGATTAATTTTAATATTTATACTTTTCCAATTGATAAATATTAATTTCTGTATTTTTTAAAATTTAAAATTTTAATCTTCATTTAAACAACAATAGTTAAATTTATTTAATTAAATTCAATTACTAGTCATATGCTATGCGTATAGTATAGTTATAATAAATTTAATTCATTTTTTCTAATTAAATCATTCTAAGTCCTTATAATTTTTAAATTTTAAAATTATAGTCTTAACACAAATGACACTCGGTAATCCATTAAATGATTTTTTTTGTGAATAATATATGAAAATAATAAGCTGATATAATATTACAAATATGATAATATGTTTAAAGCATCAAATTTGAAAAATAATAGAACTTTACTTAATGAATTTAACAATTATTATTTAATGATGGCTAAAATTTTAAATTTTGCAACATATAAATATTAAAAAATACCAAATAAAAGTATAAGGATTAAAATTTTAACTTTTGCTAACTACAATGACTAATAACAAAATTACACCAAAAAAATTCTTTAGTCCAAGTTTTTGAAGATATGTTGCAACTTCTGGCGTTTAATTTGTTTTTTTTTTTTCGTGGGAAAGGGTCAACACTTAACTTCATTAGTCAAGTTAAGAAAATTCATAGTGGATTTAATACGATTTGTCGCTTATATAATAATTAATAAAACAGTTATCAAAACTCAATTTATTTTTAGGAAAAGCATATGGAAATATTTTTTTTATAAAATACTTTTATGAGTAAGGAGTAGTTTTTCTTATAAAAATAATCTTAAACTATAAAAATAAATTATTTTGAAAATTATATACGAAAATGACCTATTTTGAATAATAAATGTCGATGGCGCTATTATCATTGGATTCATTACCTCTAAATTTTTTAAAAGATAATTTTTTAAATGTTGTCATTTCTATTGGTGATACGAAACTGAAGTATAATTATATAAAACGTTTAAGGATCAGATGAAACAATTACCTTTTTAGATTGGATGGAAAAATGGATTGCATCATTCCTCTAGCCCACCAATTAAATGTTTTTAAACTTTTAGTCTATTTATATGTTAAGTTTATTTTTTTAAAAATTAAATTTAAATAGACCTTAAAAAATAAAAAAATAAACTCTTTTCAAATTTTATTATTTTTTAAAAATAATAAATTTAAAAAAAATTATATAAAATTATTATTTAAATTACTCAAATATATCTCTCAAATAAAAAAATAACTATTTAAAATAAATAATTTATGTACATAATTTTTAGAATGATTGATTTAAAAAAAAAAAAAGTAGTAATGAGTAATACGACTGGGTCTAATTGAAAGGAAATGGGAGTTGGACTAACGTGGCGGCAAAGGTTCTCTAACAGTAATAGCATATTTTTATTATCATCCATTCATCACGGCGCAATTGAATATGCTGAAGTTACCTTTTCTTCCTTTTTATGTCTTGAAAATGACTCATATTCCAACAAAACGAGAAAGGAGTGGAATACTTAAATGTGTTCACAGAATGGGTGATAAAAGAATTTTATAAATCAAACAAACTCATCTTAACAAATGAGAATTCATTCTTCTTAAAAATAATCCTTTTTTAAAATAAAATTATATTTATCAATAATTTAATTTATTTATTATATTTTATTTTTAATAATATTAAAAATAAAATAAAAATATTTAAGACACAAATTATTAAAAATTAATTTAAAATATCAAAATCACGTATCAACAAATATGATACAATTATGTAAACCAATATTAATCGTGCTGAAACACACAAATTTGAGTTAAAAAAAATATGATTTTATTTATGGTTGGAATGGAGCATACCGGCAGCAAAATGGAATTGGCAAGGCTCTCTATTGCACTTCTAATTTTTTAATTAACAGTTATATTTTATTTTTACATTTATTTTTTTATATATGAAATTTATAGTATGAATACTATTTAATTAAAAAAGAAATAGATTATGTTGGTCTGGTTGGTTCATGATTGACATTTCTTTATCTCTTCGAAATTCTATTCTAATATGTTGGAATGAAGTCGATGGTAAAAATTTATGTGAGACTAATCTTATGTTTCAACTGATTATGGTTGTTTTATATATGCGGAAAATATATTATCTCTGTTATGGTGGAAGTCCAGAGTCGGTAAGCAGTGTTTTTCTTCTAGCTTTCTCTGAGTAATTATCAAGATCTTTATTATCTTCTTGTGAGTTATGTTCTCGGACTTCCTGTATGGTATCGTATCTTAGATTTCTTTATCTCGATTTTTCTATCATTCTTATTTCGTGAATTATCAACCTTGGCTTATCTTTAAAGTGTGTTCTTCAGCTTGTGATAACTATGTCTATTATGATTATGCTTCTAGTTTGATCATAGAAACCTGATGATTCTGGTATCTGGATTTCTCTAATTTTCGTGTAAGGAATTGACATTAGCAACGGTATAAAAGATGGTAGCACAAACTCAAGTTGTATGATGGATTTCTTTCTCAGGTAAGTTGATTAAAGCCAATGCATTCAATCAAAATGTCTTTGTTTCTTTGAACTAATATGATTGTAAAGGCCTTTGATTAGCATGATAAGAGGTTTTCGAAAGATTGTGTGTTTGAGTTGTTTTAATAGCATGAAGAAAGGAACATTTTGTTATGTTATTATTTAATAGTCGAAATTGACTCGGTTGTTTTTATGAGATTGAGCTAGTCAGTTGAAATGTGATTTGAGTTACATGTAGTTAAAGTATCCTCAGTTATGGTAATAAATTTTGTGCATTCACGAGTATATCGATGGACAGTCTGAATGAAGGATTGATATTCTAGAGAGTATGATACTGAGATATACTCATTAGATTTGTTATTATCTGATGATGTTATTATGAGTTAAAGCTGTTCTAAATGATATGGTTATCACATTTATGAAAATTTGGATGGTTTATGCATGTTAGCAAGTTGAAAACAGTTGAAGATATTATTAACCGAAGCTCTGGTTTTGAGTTCAGTTTGAATTAAGTAATGAATTTATGATTTTTCAGTGATGCACTATTGAACGGATTGAAATGTGTTTTTATTACTAGAATGTAAAGTGATGGTTCATGTTTTCATACGGTTAATGTCACATTAAAAAGAACTGTTCGACCAGTGATTTAGATACGGTCACTTTTATGTCCGTATTGAGAATTTGGTGATATCGTTTATTCGACGAAAGGTGTCTCATGTTCCCTGATTTCAAGAATTAAAGTATTGAATGTCATAGAAAGATCTGAAGTTAAGATAGTGTTAAAGACTTGAGCTATTGAAATATCGCAAGTAGTTATTAATTAATCTCTGGGAAAGCAGATATAGTTACAGATGCTGAATGGAAAAATCTTTGTTTATTTTGTGAGTGGGATTACATGATTGATCTTAATTGATGATGATCTGATTTTAGCTAGATTAAAAGCTAAAGTGATGTTTTCATTGCAATTGAGAATTTCATAAATGTGTTAATGAATGGTAAGCTAAACGAGTTCAGTATGAGTCAGTTTTTTATTCTGAATTTCAGATCTGACCTGATGACTGATGTTATTATTCTGAGATAGAAATTATGTGCAAATGAATTCAGAGCTTATGCAGGAAATTTTTGTATGAGGCTTAGTAGTAGTTTGTTGGTTCATTGTGGGAGTAATCAAAATGTGCAGTTATTTGAAATAGATGTTTTGGTGATCGGGTTTCTCATTTGACAAATCGACTGAGTTATATGTTTCTGAGGTTGTTAGCTCTCATAGATTACCAGTCCTCATTATTTCAGATTGAGATTTAAGGGCTATATCCCAATTATGGAAAAAGTTACAAGAAACTATGAATACGCAGTTGCATCTTGGCACGGTAATACACCTGTAAATTGGTGGTAAGTCTAAGAGAGTGATTCAAAACTTTGACGATATGCTCCGACACTATGTGTTAAAGTTCAAGGTGACTAGAAAGAGATATACGAGGTTGATATGATTTGTGATTCTGGGAAATTAGTGAAAGTGATTCATGAGAGTTGAAAGAAATTTCTTCTGGTAAGACTTTCGGGGACGAAAATCCCTAAGGGGGAGAGTTGTAATAGCCCAATTTTGGGCCTAATCGAAATAGTGGTTTTGGGACCACAACTCTGATGAGGAAAAATTTATTTTTACTATATTTTATGGTCTACGGTTTCACAGAATGATTTCGTGAAAATTTCGTTCAAAAATTTTGACGTTTGGGCACTCAATTTAATCAAAAGGACTAAATCGTAAAAAGTGCAAAACTTGAGTTCTAGAAGCTAGATGTGTCTAATTGCTATGAAATTTTAAATTGGAGGTCCTTAAATGGTAATTAGACCATTGGTTAATTTGTTAGACAAAAATGGACATGAAATAGGTGAAATAGAATATTTTTAAGTTAGGGGCATTTTGGTCATTTAGTAATTAAAATGAATTAAAAACAAACTTAAAAGCCAATTTTTGTCCATCTTCAACCCCATGGCCGAATTTCACAATGGTAAACCATGTCTAGGGTTTTTCAAGCTTCCAAGCTCGATTGTAAGTCCGTTCTAGCCCTGTTTTTAATGATTTTCATGTTTTTGAAATCTTTGTAACAAGATCTATCTACTTCTACCACTAATTTGAGATATAGTTAAAGTCTAGGGTTTTTACCCATGATGAATATGTGTGTATTTTTGTGTTTAATGGTAGAAAATGCATGTTTATGGTTAGAGAAACTACTGTTACTAAGTGATTTTCAGTGAAAACGCCTAAAATGACTAATTTGTAAAAGTTATAAAATGTGTCATAAAAGTGTGATTTAATGAAAAATATGGGCTGTTATAAGTATAAAAGAGGTTCAACTAGGTTTGGGAATAAATTTCATTTTTCGAGCTTAGGGGAAAAATATAAATATGTCAAACTTTAAGGGCAAAGATGTAATTTTTCCATAATATGATCTTTGGGTCACATTGAATAATGTGACTAATAAGTGAGCTAAATTTGATATTATAGATCAAGAAAAACGAGATTCAGGCCTAGAACGAAGGAAAAACAAGTATTTGACAGTTAAGTCCTTTTCACCATTTTTGGTATCGAGAGAAGTTTGTATGTGAATAATGCAATGTTATATTTATGTTTTAAATTGCTTTAATATTATATGATTTATATGATTGATATTATGATCAAGTTCGATAATGCCAAGATAACGAAGAAGTCCCGATTGAACCTTAGGAATAGATAGGATACAAATGTCAAGACATTAGGGTTACGTGTGATTTCGTGTAAGACCATATCTGGGATATGGCATCGATATGTGCTTCCGTGTAAGACCATGTTTGGGACATGGCATCGATATGAGACATCATGTAAGACCATAGTTGGGCTATTGGCATCGATATCTGATCCCATATAAGACTATATATGGGATATAGCATTGGCATCTTACTATGTGTATGAGGTTTCCCGGGTATCCTTTAGTATTCTAAGTGGTTCAACGGGTAATTCAAAGATTATGTCAAAGATGTGAAAAGATATGACTGTGTAACGAGTTCGTACATGTATGTACATAAAGTTTATATGCATTGGCTTCATGATATTATGAGTTCATGATCATTATGAAAGTGACCTTAAGTTAAACTTGTGAATAAGTATTTATGTTTATGATGTGTAAATTCATGGTAAATTCGGTTGAGAATCATGTGTTAGGCTTTTGAGCCATATCAAATTGAGAGATAAAATGTTTAGTTCACTTGATTTGTGATTCATTGGATATGTGTAAAAAAAATGAAAGATTTGTATAATTTCCTATTAAAATGGTTACGAAAGTATGTGAAGTTAAGAGTTTAAATCATTGAAAGATGTTAAGCTTTGGGCTTGAAAATATGAATACGCATAGTTAATGTGCATGTTACTATGAAGATTTAATGACGTTTATGTTGTCTTATGTTATGTTTGTTGTATGAAAAATGTATGACTATTGTTGCTTATTATTTGTATACGAACTTACTAAGCTTTGTAGCTTACTCCCCTTCCTTTCCCACATCTTATAGGGTTGTATGCTAGCTCGAGTTGGAGATTGCCAGAGATGCTATCACACTATCAAGCTATCATGTTTGGTAAATGAACGCAAACCCTTGAGTCTATGGCATGTATAGGGACTTAGTCATTTTGTGTATGTGTCATTATGATATGGCCAAATGTATTGGCTTTTATTGATTAAGGATTTGATTTAGTATGTAGCCACATAAATTAGCTTATATTGGTTAATGAGTTGCAAGCATATTAATTATTCATATACCTATGCCAATGTCATTGTGTGATATGGTTTATAATGTTATGTTAATGAAATTAGACTAGATGATACATGTAGGAAGTTGTTATGTTGAAGGTGATTGGGTATGTGTGGACTTGATAAAGTATGATGTTATGAGCATGTATATGAAGGTAAGGAAATGGTATGTTTAAGTCTTTATTGTTAATGTATAGGTTAAATTGGCCAATGAATGACATGTAAATATTCGATAATGGATAGCTATTGGAATGGCTAGTTATGGATATACTTTGGTGTTTTGTATGTCTAAATGAAAGTTAATATAAAGAATTCATGAAGGAGTAAAATTAACATTAAAACAGTTTTGGACAGCAGCAGTAGTATAACTTTAAAAAATTACCAAAAATTGTGGAAATCAAATTAGAGGTCGAATAAAAGATGAAATTAAATCCTATTGAGTTTAGTTTTACATAAAAGATGAAATTAAATCCTATTGAGTTTAGTTTTACATAAAAGAAACGGTGTAAGCAAAAGAATTTCTTTTTATGAGATATTTGAATTTTTGTGAGACAAGGTCGAAATAATTTCGGGTTCCCCTGTTCTGAATTTGGAAAATAATTAGAAATTGTATAAAAATATTTGGGGGTTAAAATTTATATGTTTAAATTCTTAATGAGTCTATTTTCAATAGAAACAAACGAGAATGTTATCTAAATCCCGTAGTAAGAGATGATTAATTTTTGTGAAGAAAGGTCGAAACTGTCAAACAGCAAAACAGGGATGAATTTAAAGAATTAACTGTACTTATTGGCTAAACCCTAAATTCTTGAAATTTTATGGCAGGTTGATATTTGAGTCTAGTTTCGGAAATATCAAGCGAATCTTAATTTATAATTTTGTAGCTCAAGATATAAATAATTTAGTGACTATGGCTCCAGTGGACAGTTTTGTTATGAACAGTTAATAATTGTTTTGATATGTTTAAGCCTTGATTATGGTTGTGTTGGTAACTTAATTGTGCCATGTTAAGTGCCATTGAAAGTATGTATGTGAGTGTGAAAATGAGGGTGGCAAATGGCTTGGTAACTAGCCATTTTCTTGGCCACATGTGAAACACTCCTTACCCGAGCTCGACGCCGGAACAAGATACAAGGTGTTACCGGACTTAAACACATACAAACGTACGTTTACTAGTTAAGAAATTTCGGTCCAATTTAAAAGTTTTAACAATACCCTAATGTCCCTACTATGGGCCTACGAGGTTCCGAACACATTTTGGAGTTGATTTGGGACAAATCTATGCACTCTAGAAAACTTTGTAAAATTTCAAGTAAACAGGGATACACGCCCGTGTGGAAGGGTAACACGCCCGTGTGTCTTCTTAACATGGCCATGTTGAAGGCCTGTGTGGCTCACATGGCCTGAACTTTTCGAGATACGTTCGTGTCCTTAACCCGTGCCAGTTTATTTTTTGATTCAAACCTACAGGGGTTTTCACACGGCTTGGCACACACCCGTGTCCATGACTCATGTCTCCCATACAGCCATGACACGCCCGTGTGCAAAAACCTTGAAATTTTGTTTCTAACGTCAACAACCCCTTAAGGGCACACGACCATGGTACACGCCTATGTACTAGGTCGCGTCCTCCACACAGTTGGGGCACACGGCTGTGTCTCCGCCCGTGTGGTTACTACTGGGCATTTTGTTTTGCCAACTTTAGGTGCAGGGGACACACGGCCTTACCACATGCCCATGGGGCAAGCCGTGTGTCACACACGGTCTAGACACACACCCGTGTGTCTACCCGAGTGGACAAAATCAAGGTTATTTACCAAGCCTTTTTGCCACCCTTACTTGCACCAACTTACACAACATCAACCAAAATCAATCCAAGCATAACACATATAACCAAAACAACTACAACCATGAGAAATTTGCATCAAATGCATTTAATAATAATCAATATTAGCCAACATTAATGGCCTATACAAAATGAATATCACATCCATCATATAAGCCAACACTTGTGGCTAAACTAACAAGACACTAAACAAAATATTCAAGTCCCTACACATGCCACAATTAAAATATTAAACTAGTTATACCAAAGTTTCAGGCGATAGTGTGAACGATGCCTCCGACGTCCTTTGATCCCCGATACTAGCTTGGCGGCACTACAAGAAAATGGAAAGGAGGGGGAGTAAGCATAAAGCTTAGTAAGTTGCATGTAAATAAATAACAACGTCAACCACGCATATTTAAAACACATAGCATATAATAAATCAACACAACATTCTTCAGTGCACAAAGATAGATATCACCACATACTTATACATCACAAATATAAGCAAAGATCTTAAAATCATTTTCATAGGTAGAACTTACTCATGTTATTCTTACCATTAAGACATCATAACTAAACTCATATCTCATGAGTTTCGAATAAGAACCTGTACCACTCACAACATGATTATATCATTCCATATAATTGTCATAAGCTTTAAAATAACCCATGAAACCATTTGGAATACTAAAGGATATTTGACAAGCTTTACACAAGTGGGTGAATTGTCGATGCCATGTTCCAAACTTGGTCTTACACTGGCTCACATATCGAGGCTGATGCCATGTCCCAGACATGGTCTTACACTAGCTCTCGTCTCAATGTCGATGCCATGTCCCAGACATGGTTTTACACTGGCTCTCATAATGTGACCGATGCCATGTCCCAGACACGGTCTTACACTAGCGCACATATCAATGCCGATGCCATGTCCTAGACATGGTCTTACACTGGCTCTCATTACATTGCCGATGCCATGTTCTAAACATGGTCTTACACTGGTTCTCATAATGTGGCGGATGCCATGTCCCAGACATGGTCTTACACTAGCACACATGTCACCCAAATGTCATGGCATGGATATCCAATCTATTCCTAGGCTCAACCGGGAATTTACCACATTAATTTCATCATGCATTATTCATAATCATATTCAACCATATTATGCAAAATCGATCATTCAACACATAATAGCGATAAAGTTGTCTTACTTACATATAACTTACCTCGGTATACAAAAAGTAGGCGACTAGTTGGATTTAATCTACTTGTTTGGCCTTCCCCCAGTCTAGGCTCGAATTTTGTATTTCTTGATCTAAAATGATAAAAATTCACTAATTTAATCATAATATTAATCAAAGCATTTCATAATTCATATTTTGGCAAAATGACTGTTTTGCACCTAGACTTTCACAAAAATTATGATTTTACCCCTAGGCTCGTAAATCGATTTTTTTATCAAATTTCCTCATTAACCAAGATTAGTAAAAACTAATTTAAGCCAATAGCATCTCATAATTTCAATTGTTTCACACATTTACCACATAATTTATAACTTATGCAAAATGGTCCCTAGTTAAGGTTTTCATGAAAACTACTTCACAAAAGTTGTTTATTTAACAACCTAGATTCATTTTCTTCCATAAAAATTCAGCAAAAAACATGAATGCTGTCATGGAAAACCCCTATACTTTCAACAATTTTGCAAAATAGTCCCCTCATTAGCTAGATTATGCTACAAGGGTCCCAAAAGTACAAAAATTATCAAGGAAGACCATCAAAATCACTTACTTGCAAGAGTCTAAAGTTGCTGAAAATTTCAAGCTTCCATGACCCTCTTTCTTGAAAAAAATCGGTGGAGAAGAGAAGAAATTAAAAAAAAAGATGATAGTTTTTCCTTATTTTATTTTATTCTAGTCAAATTGGTCACCAAATTTCACCTAATTTTGACTTTTTGATTTTCTTTGTCCCTATGGCTGGCCATGCCATTAATAAAGGCCTATTTGCTCTTTAAAGAACCTTAATTTTGATTCTCTAGCTATTTGACACCTTTAGCTAATGAGATAAAACTTTTGTCTCTTATATAATTTAGTTTTTTCTCACAATTAAGCATGCAATCGCTAAAATTATTTCACCAAAATTTTCATGCACTCATTTAAATATGCTATAACACATAAAATAATATTAAAAATAATTTCTCCCACCTCGGGTTAGTGGTTTCGAAATCACTATTTCGACTAGGCCCAAAATCGGGCTATTACAATCCTCCCCCTTTAGGGATTTTCGTCCCCAAAAATCTTACCGTTAAAAAGGTTTGGGTATTGGTCTCTCATGGTCTCATCGGGCTCCCATGTGGCCTCTTCTATCCCATGTCTATGCCATAATACCTTTACAAGTGCTATACTCTTATTTCTCAATTGTTTAACCTCCCTAGCTAAAATCTTAACTAGCTCTTCGCCATAAGTCATGTCTGAACGAATATCAACCTCTGTTGGCGAAAGAACGTGCGAAGGGTCAGAAAAGTAACAGCATAACATCGACACATGTAAAACATTGTGAATCTTCTCTAACTCGGATGGCAAGGCTAGTCGATAAGCTACCGGTCCAATTCTCTCTGTCACCTCATAAGGCCCAATTAAACGTGGACTTAATTTTCCTTTCTTACCAAATCTGAGGACTTTCTTCCACGGGGATACTTTCAAAAACACCTTATCACCGACTTGAAACTCAATTTCCTTTCGTTTCAAATCTGTGTAGGATTTCTGTCCATTCGAAGTAGTCTTCAAATAATCACAAATTACCTTAACTTTCTCTTTAGTCTCTTTGACTAAATCGACCCCGTGAATCTGATTTTCTCTAAGTTTAGTCCAAAACAAGAGAGTTCGGCACTTACGCCTATACAAAACCTCATAAGCCACCATTCTCAAGCTCGACTGATAGTTATTGTTGTAGGCAAACTCTACTAGCGGTAAATACATTTCCCAATTGCCTTGAAATTCAAGGACGTAACACCGCAACATATCTTCAAGAATCTGAATTACTCTTTTCGACTGATCGTCGGTTTGCGGATGGAAAGTCGTGCTAAAATTCATCTTTGTCCCCAAAGCTTCTTTTAACTTTTTCCAAAACCTCAAAGTAAACCTTGAATCGCTATCCGAAATAATCGACAAAGGTACTTCATGAAGTCTCACAATCTCATAAATATATAACTCAGCTAGCTTATCGAGTGAGTAGTCGGTACGCACCAGAATAAAGTGAGTTGATTTCGTTAGTCGATCAACTATGACCCAAACAACATCTTTCTTTCTGGGTGACGACGGCAATCCCTTCACAAAATCTATGATAATTCGATCTCATTTTCACTCGGGAACCATTACAGGCTGAAGTAAACTCGAAGGTACTTGGTGCTCGGCTTTCACTTGCTGACAAATTAAACATTTCGACACAAACTCTGATATGTCTTTTTTCATGCCCGGCCACCAATACAATTTCTTCAAGTCATTATACATCTTAGTACTACCCGGATGGATTGACATACAACTACTATGTGCCTCGTGAAGAATTTTCCCAATAAGCTCATCATCTCTAGGTACATAGACCCTATCTCGGAACATCAAACAACCGTCGGTACTAATCTAAAAATCTGATTCCTCAACTGTCTCACACTAAGTCATCTTGGCTTGTAAATTTTTATCACTCTTCTAAGCTTCACAAATCTCTTGAAGAAACATAGGTCTAGCTCTCAACTCTACTAGAATCGAACCATCCTCGACTATAGACAACTGAGTATTCATAGCTCTCAAGGGAAACAACGACTTGCTACTTAATGCATTAGCGACCACGTTTGCCTTTCTCGGGTGATAGTCAATTACTAACTCGTAATCTTTAATCAACTCCAGCCATCTTCGTTTCGTAGATTCAAATCTTTTTGAGTCATCAAGTATTTTAGGCTTTATGGTTAGTGAATACCTGACATTTATCCCCATACAAGTGGTGTCTCCAAATCTTTAGTGCGAACACTATGGCTACTAACTCTAAGTCGTGAGTTGGATAATTTTTCTCATGCGGCTTCAATTCTCTCGAGGCATATGCTATCACCTTACCTTCTTGCATGAGCACGCATCCTAATCTATTCAAGGATGCATCGCTATACACTACAAGTTCTTTTCCCGATTCTAGTTGTACTAAAATTGGGGCTTCAGTCAACAACGCCTTAAGTTTCTCAAAACTCTGTTGGCATTTTTCCGTCCACTTGAATTTGACATCCTTCTATAGCAACCTCGTCATCGGAGTAGCAATCATGGAGAATCCTTTAACGAATCTTCTATAGTAACCCGCTAAGCTTAGAAAGCTTCTAATCTCTGATACATTACTCGGCAGTTTCCACTCAACAATAGCTGAGATCTTACTCGCTGATAAACCGTCATTTATACATATTTTTACCCTATGCTTAACGCATTTTATGGATGATTTTTCCTTAGAATTGGTGAATTCGATGCTCCTAATGCCTTAATTTCATGTTTTACACTTAGGTGAGCTTAGGAGAGTAAAAGGAACGAGAAACAGACCAAAAACGAAAAAAATGGGCCAACGTACGAAATCAACACGACTTGGACTTCCTCACACGGGCAGACCACACGGCCGTGTCAATTTGGCAAAATCGAAGCAAGACTCACACGGGTAGGTCACACGCCCGTGCTATTTTAACGGGCTTGACCACGGCCTAAAGTAATCGTACACGGGCGTGTCCCTGCTGAGCCTAAGTTGATTCCAATTCGGAAAAGGCTAATTTTGAGGGTTTTTAGGCATTCTAAAGCCTATAAATACACCTTAAAGGAGGAGAAAATGGGGGACACACAGGAGGAAGCAAGGAATTGCTCAAGGAAAGCCGATTGATCCATCTCAGAAGCCAGATTCACCGTCAAGACTGAAGATCTCCCTTCAGTTTCCCTTCAGGAGTTTTGGGTTTTCTTTATGTTTTGTTTTCATTATTCTTCTGAGATGTTTCCCTTTTTAGTTATGAACTAAATCCCCTAATTACCTAAGGGGGATGAAACCTAAGACGAATCTTGTTATTATTTTCTGAATTGTATGATAAATATTTGACTTGTTCTTAGTTATGTGTTCTTAATTCTTGTTTTGATATTCCAGGATATTGATTCAAGTTACGCTCTTATTCAGAGGAGGAATAGACCCTATCTAATAGTACAATTTCCATAATTAAGCGGAGTTGATTGAGCGCCTAGAGATAGGGTGACAAGATTTTGTCGGATTAGGGTGAAACCTAATAAGGGGATTCATAGATCGAGTTAATGCAACCCTAGGAAGTTAATTAGAAAGAGATTTCAATTATTAAACCTAGGGTTAGACGTTGTTAGTCTTGAGAGAGATAATAATATAACTTAGGGATCTCTACGAAGCAAGTTAAATGAATAAATCGTCCGATTCGGAGTCAGAATAACAAGCAAAGTCTAGGTGGATTCTTTCTTAGGTATTGTCTTAATTCAATCGTTTTCCAAAAGTAATCCCCCAATTCTATTTTTTGTGAATTCTTAGTCTAGTTAATTAGTTAGTTAAAACAAACCCCCTTATTCTTAGGCTCGATAATAAAAAGACAATCATTACTAGTACTTTTAGTTCCTTTGGGTTCGACAATCCGGTCTTGCTAAAACTATACTATTGTTCGATAGGTACACTTGCCTACATCGTGATAATAGTTAGTTTCAAGAACGATTAATTATAAATATTTAAAACCTGTCACAAAATAACACGATCAAGTTTTTAGAGCCGTTGCCGGGGAACTAAGATATTAGGAACACTCAATTTTTATTACTTTAGCCATTTATTTTCCTTGCAAGTTAAATTTATTATTATTATTATTATTATTATTATTATTATTATTATTATTATTATTATTATTATTAATTTCATTTTTCTTTCTCTTGGCAGGTTTTTATAGTTTATAACTAGAAGAAACCTGTCAGGACCACTATTTTTTGACGAAGAAATCAATCACACAGTCCGCAAAAATTGAAGAGAAATAAGGCGAAGCCTAAGATACACAGAGGAAGAGCAAGAGGACGATATCTCAACTACGACTGAGGAGATGGCTAAAAATCAAGATAATCCGCTACCTCCTGCGATACCCGCTGAACTAGCAAATCAGAATCTTGCTCCTCGTACTATGTATGATTATGCTAAACCTACTTTAATAGGAACTGAGTCAAGTATAGTTAGACATACTATTGCTGCGAATAATTTTGAACTAAAACCTAACACTATTCAAATAATACATCAATTTATTCAGTTTGATGGTTTGCAGGATAAGGATCCAAACACTCACTTGGCAAATTTCTTGGAATTCTGCGATACATTTAAAATTAATGGCATTTCTGATGATGCCATACATCTTTGGTTGTTTCCCTTTTCATTGAGGAACAAATCTAAATAGTGGTTGAGCTTGTTACCACGAGGGTCAATTACTACTTGGGAACAAATGACTGAAAAGTTTTTTTTAAAATATTTTTCACCAGCTAAAACGGCTAAATTACGTAATGATATCTCTTCTTTTGTGTAGATGGATTTAGAGACACTCTACGATGCATGAGAGAGATACATTGATCTTTTGCGAAGATGCCCTCACCATGGGTTACCACTCTGGCTACAGGTTCAAAAGTTTCATAATGGCCTAAATCCTTCGACTCAACAAATGGTTGATGCAGCTGCTAGCAGAACCATCAACAATAAAACACCTGAAGCTGCCTATGAATTTATATAGGAATTGTCACTGAATAACTATCAATGGCAAGTCATGAGGACAAAACCAATGAAAACAGCCGATGTTTATAACGTCGACTTAGTCACCCTGCTATCTAATCAGGTAGAACTCTTGAATAAGAAAATTGATGGTTTTCTTAGTTCTTCACACAGTTCACCCGATGTGCGCATCATGAAGTAAATGGAGGTGGATCGAAGCGATTCGAAATACCCGCCATATGGTCACAACATGGACAACGAGCAGTTAAATTACATGGGTAACAATCCTCGATCTCAAAACAATCCTTATAGTAACACTTATAATGCAGGTTATAGGAACCACCCAAATTTCTCATGGGGAGGCCAAGGCAATCAAAGACCCCCTCCAAGCTTCCAATAACCACCCTACCAACAAGAGAAGAAGCCGAACCTTGAAGAGATGCTCACAAAGTTTATATTGGTGTCAGAAACTCATTTTTAGAATACCAAGACAGCACTTAAGAATCAACAAGCATCGATCCAAGGGCTCGAAACTCAGATTGGACAGCTTGCCAAGTTGATTTCTGAACAACCACAAGGTAGCTTGCCAAGCAACACAGAATCTAATCCAAGGGAGCAACTCAATGCGATTACTAGTCAAGATGAGGAAAGATTAGTCACACTCGAACGGAACCAAGGCAAGATCTTTGAGATAAGCAAAGGTAAATGTGAGGTATACCACAAATAACAGAAATCGATAAGTACAGAATACAAACCTCGTGTGCCATACCCTAATGCGACAAGAAAAGACCGCTCAGACGAACAATTTGATAAATTCCTTAAACTCTTAAAAAAATTACACATTAACTTACCATTTATTAAAGCTCTATCACAGATGCCAAACGCAATGAAATTTTTAAAGGAGTTTTGAGCAAATAAGCGGAAGTTAGACGAGGCGTCGCATTTGGAGCTAAACGTAATTTGCTCAGCTATTCTACAGAATAAGCTACCCAGCAAATTAAAAGATCTAGGGAGTTTTACAATTCCTTGCTTAATTGGTAGTTTAGATGTTAATAATGCATTAGTTGATTTAGGGGCTAGCATTAACGTCATGCCCTACAAAATGTTCAAACAATTAGGTCTTGGGAAACCTAAACAGACTAGGATGAGCATACAATTAGTAGATAAAACTATAAGATTTCTTAGGGGTATTATTGAAGATGTGCTAGTTAAAATCGATAAATTTATATTTCCCGTTGACTTCATTATTCTAGACATAGAGAAAGATAGCAACACTCCTTTGATTTTAGGAAGACCCTTTTTAGCAACTGCTAAAACGATTATTGATGTTGACACAAGTGAGCTCACACTTCGTGTGGGAGACAAAACAATCACCCTTCAAGCTCGTAATTCTGGCAACACATCGAAAATTGAAGGTGATCGTCTAAACTATTCTACTAAAACTGACAATATGGTGCAACCTACTTTGCAAGAAATGAGTCTGAAGGAAGTACATGAGCCATTCCCAAGCAATAGTAGAGGACCTATTCATGAAGATCGAAGGCTACAAATTGAGGAACTAGATGAATGACAGACACATAAACCAAGAACACCCGATAAACCAAAACTACACCAGAGCGAGCTCAATACCTTCCAAATCAACTTAAGGTTGGAGATAAAATTTTATTAGAAGCCGTAGATCCTCACATTGTCACTACCAAACCGAATGAAGAAGTTCCTCTTACAGTACTTAGCATTTTCCCATTCGGTACAGTCGAAGTAAGTCATCCCAAGTTCGGCACCTTTAAGGTAAACAACACCCGTCTAAAACCTTATTTTGATAAGATGGATAGCAGGAATAAGGAGTATAAACTCCTCGAACCACCATGACCATTCAATGAAGAGGTAAGTCGAGCTTAGACTATTAATAAGGGCTTCTCAGGAGGCAACCCAAGCACTAAGAATATTAATTTCTTTAAATTTTAGTGTTCAACACCTAACTTACTAACGAAGCTCTTGAACACAGGTTTACCACACAAGACACGGCCAAGCACACGGGCGTGCTGAGGACCGTGTGTAAACAGGGCAGAGATTTTTCCCAAACACGGGTTATGATAAAATGCCACGGCCGTGCGACATGGCTGTGGACGAGCCTGCCAAAATAACACGGGCGTTCGACACGCCCGTGCCTTAGAAGTGTGGTTGAACTTGAGAAAATAACATGGGCGTTCGACACGCCCGTGTCTAGCACCCGTGGTCAAACCTGTTAAATTAACACGGGCGTGAGCCTACATACATGGGCGTGGGAGAAGCGAACGAAGCCAGACACGGTCGTGCGACACGGCTGTGTGCACCCACACGACCAAAATACACGGGCGTGGGCCGAATGCCAGACGCACCCAAATTCAAAAATGTGAAACACACGGGCTGAAATTGGGGAACATGGGCATGTTCCCTAGCCGTGTACCCCAAAATCTATAAATAGGCTGCACTATTCATTGTCTTCTTCACCCAAAATCCCTAATCCTAGCCGCTGTAAGTCCACACGCCCGCCCCGCCACGCTCGTGTGCCACTTCCAACCCCGTTTTTTTACGCTCATTCTCCCCTTTCTAGCGTTTGTTTACTCTTTTCCCTTTAATTGCACTCATTTTTCATGCTAGTTATCATAGCAATCTGCATTTTATATTTTATTTTTATCTTTCTATCACTCAAAATTCATTATCTAGAGTAGTTATCATCTTTTTCATGTGAAATTCTTACTCATTACATGATTTCCCTACCCCATTTGACTAGTTTAAAGTAATTATTCATGGTTAGAATAACAAACATACTCATGCATTTTGTGTTGACATGTTTCATCCGTCAAGTATGATTGCATTCCATGAAATTCTATGCCATTCTTATGCCATAAAATTGATTGCTTTGGTTAAGTTGTTAGTCTTAGTAGTTGTGGCTGAAATTTTTGTCTTCATTTTACTTTGACCATTCCTCAAGATGAATTAATGGTTTTGATTGCAGGTACAATGTTGTCTTCACGAGGAAAGAAAATCGTCGTCCTTGCTTCGAAGAGAAGGAAGGGGGCGTCATCTTCTTCGAGTCCTACCGCAGAAATTCGCCACTCTTTTCTGCAGTTCCCCATTGAGGCCCGAGAAAAACTTTACCAAATACTCCGGGCTCGACCTTTAACTGCAGGCCGCTGCATCGACTGGGCTGCAGTAGAACAAGTTCAGTTGGCTGATGCGATTCGGGCCCTCCTAACCACCGACCCTTAGAAGCTTTTCTTTGGGATCATCGAGCCAACATATCTCGAGCTTACGATGGAACTATGCTTAACGTTTCATCTTCAGACCGTAATGACAAATTATAATGATCCCGACACAGTCCAATTTTGCCTAGGCGGATTAGTCGACCAGCTAAGCGTCCCAGAATTCAGTATTGCATTGGGCTTATATACAGAGGAGTTCAAGGAGGAAAATGACCTAGACTCTCTCAACCGTCACATCCACCGTTCTCCCTCACAGTGCTGGGGCGTACTCGTACCACATTAAGCCACCTACGACCCCAGTCGCTCTAAGGCATCAGCTCTCCCTCCATCCTTGAGGTATTTACATTTGATTCTATCTTACACCTTGACAGGGCAGAGAGAGAGCACCGGCGTCGTCACCACCAATGACGTCTACTACTTATGGTGTATGTCGCACGGGCACGTCTTCAACCTCGCCTACTTTATTGCCCTTGCCATTTACCACTAGACAGAGCAACATCAAAAAGGGGTCATCTCCATTGAGCCCTATGTGACGCGACTAGCGCGACACTTCGGGCTCCTCAATACTGCAGCCCAAGAATCATCCTTGACCCTCATTGGCCAGATGTCTCCACAAGGCATCTTGAGCATGCTAAGCATGAGGATGATCGAAAATTGCCAAGGAACTTACCCTTCTCAATATCGTCTCGCCCAATCTACCGAGTAGGAGGCCCCCGAGAATATTACTGAGGATGTCCCTCTACAGCACGAGGACCTACCGTCTTAGCCACCACACCCCTCTCATCTAGTTTATGCGGCGGCTTCATACGCTGACATATCTGAGCACCTTACACGATTTAAGCAACAACGTTTTCAACGATTTGATCACATTGATACGACTCTACATCAGATTTGTCAGCATTTTCACATCTCATCGCCACCCCCACCTCGCGAACCATCTAGTGATGAAGATGTTTAAAAACTTTCATTAATTATTTTATTTTATGTTTTTACTTTTATTTTATCTTCATACTCCTTTTTATTTTTCTTTGCGCCTATCTTTATTAGATTTTATAATTTTTATTTTACAATGACCAACTTCAGCTATTCCATTACGAGTAATTCTATTTCCTTACATTTCTTAAAAAAGTTCCTGATTTTGTCACAAGTATAAAAGAGCTCCTAAGTTCATCCTCATATAGGAACTAAAAACTCCACTGGGAAAGGTTCTCCACGACTACCATGTCCTGCTCGACCACGACTATAGCTACCAACAGATATAATATTCCTTTATCGTAGGACTTATGGACTAATGAACCTTTACCACCACCGGAGTATCCTCCTCCACTCTCACGCCATTTATTCTCTAAAAACTCCAGTTCAAGGAATTCATTCATCATTCAGGAAGTTTCACTTCTCTCCTTATCTTATGATCATAAATTTATATTTTTCAATATATTTATCTTTGTACATTGAGGACAATGTACATCTTAAGTGTGGGGGGGTCTTTTATATCACCATTAGAATAGGTCTTAT